>CM054134.1:98025624-98045624 GCA_028751875.1 Rapana venosa
CTTCTTCTTTTCGCAGTTCTTCTTCTTCTTCTTCTTCTTAGCAATTCTTCTCCTTCTTCTTCGAAATTCTTCTTCTTTTTCGCAATTCTTCTTCTCATTCTTCTTCTTCTTCGCATATCTTCTTCGCAAGTCTTCTTCTTCTTCGCAATTCTTCTTCTTCTTCTTCTTCGATCTTCTTTTCGAATTCTTCGCATTTTTCTTCAATTCTTCTTCTTCTTCTTCGAATTTTCCTTCGCAATTTCTTCTTTTCGCAATTCTTCTTCTTTCTTCTTCTCTTTTCTTCTTCTCTTCTTCTTTCTTTCTTTTCAATTCTTCTTCTTCTTCGCAATTCTTCTTCTCTTCTTCTCTTCTTCTCATTCTCTTCTTGCTTTCTTCTCTTTCTCTTCGCATTCTTCTTCTTCTCTTTGTTTCTGCTTCTCTTCTTCTTCTTCTTCGCAAAATTCTTCTTCTTCTTTCCATTTCTTCTTTGCAATTCTTCTTTTTCTTCTTTCTTCGCAGTTCTTCTTTTGCAATTCTTCTTCTTCTTCTTCTTCTTCGAATTCTTCTTCTTCCATCTTTTCGTTCTTTTTTCGCAGTTCTTTTCGCAATTCTTTTTTCGCAATTCTTCTTCCATTCTATTTCCTTTTTCTTCTTTGCAATTCTTCTCTTCTTTTTTGTTTTTCTTCGCAGTTCTTCTTTCGAAATTTTCTTCTTCGTTTTCTTTCTTTTTCTTCTTCTATTTCTTTCTTCTTCGCAATTCTTCTTGCTTTTTTTTTTCGCAGTTCTTCTTTCGCAATTTTTTTTCGCAATGTCTTCTTCACATTCTTCTTCGCAATTCTTTTCTTCTTTTCGCAATTCTTCTTCTTCTTTTTTGATTTTCTCATTCTTCTTCGAAATTCTTCTTCTTCTTTGCAATTTTTCTTCTTCTTCGCAATTCTTCTTTTCTTTTCTTATCCTTCTTCTTCGCAATTCTTCTTCTTCTTTTTTGTTTTTCTTCGTTCTTCTTCGCTTTTCTTCTTCTTCATGTCTTCTTCACTTTCTTCTTCGCAATTCTTTTTCGCTTTTTCTTTCTTTTCGCAATTCTTCTTCCTTCTTCTTCCATTCTTCTTCTTCTTCGCAATTCTTCTTCTTCTTTGCTTCTTCTTCTTCTTCGCAATTCTTCTTTTCTTTCACAATCCTTCTTCTTCACAATTCTTCTTCTTCTTCTTCTTCTTCTTCTTCTTCTTCTTCTTCTTCTTCTTCTTCTTCTTCTTCTTTCTTCTTCTTCTTCTTCTTCTTCTTCTTCTTCTTCTTCTTCACAATTCTTCTTCTTCTTCTTTCTTCTTCTTCTTCTTCTTCTTCTTCTTCTTCTTCTTCTTCTTCTTCTTCTTCTTCTTCTTCTTCTTCCTCACAGTTCTTCTTTTTTGCAATTCTCTTCTTCGCAATTCTTCTTCGCAATTCTCCCTCTTAATTCTTCTTCGTAATTCTTCTTCTTCGCAGTTCTTCTTCTTTGCAATTCTTCTTCTTTAATTCGACGAGGAGTCATCGGAACGCTGCACTAGTAATGATCAGACAGTGTGTGTCGGGAGAACAGTTGAACCTAACAGAGCTCATCGCTTTCCAGATACACCGGGCACATGCTGGCTATGTCGCTGTCAAACATCCCACCGCCCATAGCTGGCCTTCTCCTCCACGAGAGGCCCATGGGGATGTAACCCTTGCACAAGAGTCCTACAAGCAGCAGTACACAGGACATCGATGTGCAGTCTCATCCGAAAGGACTTTCAGGGGGAGTGGAGTCAATCAGTACCAATTTTGACACCAAAGGAAAAAATCCTCCAGACATTCTAGCGTATACTCGAACCACAACTTCAGTCACTGTCAGATAATGATCACAGGGTTCTTTCCAACCACTAACCTTTTCCGCCCCCCCCCCCCCCACTCACCCCCTCCCCCCTCCCACAGCTCCCTCCCCCCCTCCCCAACCACCAAACACCTCCACCAGCACCTCCCACACATACTTACATGTAGACGGGAAAAACCCGAAGTCCAAAGAAACCGATACCAGTGCTATCATGATCTCCGCCCTGCCTCTTCCAGAGATACGTGCAATAATTATGATAGTACCAACTCTGTCCAGACTGGGCGCTTTCAGCAGTCTAGCTCAGTGAAGGACAAATATTGATATCAGCATGGGGTGTAGTGTTGGCAGCCTGGGGGGATCAGGCACCAGCCAAAAAGACACAGACAGCGGCAGAGCAGTGCCGGGCCTTCTCTGTTTGCTGGCCTCACGGCGGCCTAACTTTGTTCATTTTTCTTGTGGCAACTTTAAATAGTTCAGAAGGTACGACAGAGCAAGCGGGATTTCGATCCAGTTACAGACGTGGTTTTAGATTAAGGCTGTAGTAGCGGCAGTGCTAGCACATTATAGATAACGGACGACTTTAGGAGACGGGACAGCCTGGTGGTTAGAGTGATGCGCTCGTGATCTGCTGACCCGGGTTCGATTCTCATTCAAGAGAATATTTTTCCCCTGGAGTTGACGTCAGTGCCGACTCCACTACCCCCAAAAGTCCTTCGGATGAGACTATAAACCGAGGCCGCGTGTGCAAACGCACCAGAACATCTTGCACACATGTCAACACCCGTTCCGCTTTTCGGAAGAGTAGGTCATTGTGTGCCGGTGGGAACGGATGATAAAATATACAAAACTGCATACACACGGGGACTGGATGTAAAAAATCACATGAGTGCTTATTCCATAATCCTCGAAATAAAAGAAAAAAAACAGTAAAAAAAAAGAATAAATAAATGAATACATGAATATATAACGAGATGCCAGTAAAACAGATCAACCAACCAACCAAATAGTCAACTAGCCAACCAGCCAACCAACTAGCCAACCAACCAACCAGATAATCAACTAGCCAACCAGCCAACCAACCAGCCAACCAATCAACCAGCCAACATCCTCTGTTCCCCATCCACTCATCAGCTCCTGTTGTGCTCGCATCTCCTTCTCTTACGTTACACCCTGAGGAGTCTTTGGGGCAATTCTCTGTCTGTCTCTCTCTCTCTCTCTCTCTCTCTCTCTCTCTCTCTCTCTCTCTCTCTCTCTCAGTTATTTTTTTTTTATTCTATCTTCTATTTTTGCTCCTCAAAGTGCATTGTGGCCTAAGGCCGATGTACATTAAACCATTTCAGAGTTCAGATATCAGAGTTCTCTCTCTCTCTCTCTCTCTCTCTCTCTCTCTCTCTCTCTCTCTCTCTCTCTCTCTCTCTCTCTCTCTCTCCCTCTCTCTCTCTCTCTATCTATCTATCTATCTATCTATCTGTCTGTCTATCTATCTATCTATCTATCTATCTATCCATCCATCTATCTATCTATCTATCATTATTTTCGTAGTCAATGTATACATTCGTTGAATGGACAGAAATGAACATGGAGTGTAGCTGTACACATGGCGCGCTGTTAAAAAGTCTTGCAACATTTACTCTTAGGCCAAGACATTTCTTGACAGCAAAAAAGGTGTGTCCCACCCCCTGCCCACCCCAGAGAGAAAGAGGGTGGGAGAGAGTGAGAGAGAGAGAGAGAGTCACACACACATTATTCTTTCAACGTTACATACTTTTGTGAAGTGTGACATGGTTTTTTTTTCTCGTCCAATAACCCTTTGGGTAAAGAGAAAAAAAAAGAAAGAAAAACACACACACACACACACTCACACACACACACACACGCACACACACACACACACACGCACGCACACACACACACACACACACACACATATATATATACACACACCCATTACCGTAACGTAAAATAAAACACTATTTTGAAGAGCTAGCGGAATTCAACAACTCTAAATCAAGAAAACTTCTCATTTATTATTCATGCTTTGTGGGCAGGCAAAGTAACCAACAAGCTGAAATAGTTCTCTAACGAACTCATCCATTTTCCTTCAGAAACCTTTCCCTAAACATCGTTTTTTTCGCTGTAACAGGCCCCTTTGATAACAAATATCAGTCACATTTGCTGGATAAGCAGCCTTACGGCTATACTATAGCGGCTTACATTAATCGCGATTTGTAGTTCTACTGTATTTTTCTGCGGACCATCAACATCATGATCGCTATCCTCTTATTGTCAGATTAACTTGAAGTTGCCTTGACACGAACTCGTAAAAGGATGATTATATTGTACCAACGTGAAATTATGAGAGAATTGCTTATATTTCTATAGTAATTTGCGTAAGAACCATTATCATCATTACTGTCATCATCGTCGTTATCATCATCGTCGTCGTCATCATCATCATCATCATCGTCGTCGTCACCGTCGTCGTCGTCATCATCGTCGTCACCGTCGTCATCATCATCGTCGTCACCGTCGTCATCATCATCATCGTCGTCGTCACCGTCGTCATCATCATCGCCGTCGCCGTCGTCGTCATCATCATCGTCGTCACCGTCGTCATCATCATCATCGTCGTCACCTTGTCGTCGTCGTTGTCATCGTCGTCGTCATCATCGTCAGACGAACTTGAAGTTATACCGATATCAATTTCTCGATTTATGGGGAAAACACAAAAGTACTTAACAAGAATCAAATCATTTAAGTAAACAGATCTATGAAAAACATCATGATCAATTTTATCACGATACTTAGTGTTAAGAAAAATGAATATCTAGAGAGAGAGAGAAGAGAGAGAGAGAGAGAAGAGAGAGAGAGAGTAGATAGAGATAAGAGAGAGCGATGAGTAGAGATAACGAGAGCTGAAGAAGATGGAGAGATTGAGAGCGAGAGCGAGAGAGAGAGAGAGAGCGAGAGAGAGAGAGAGAGAGAGGAGAGAGAGAGAGAGAGAGAGAGCGAGAGAGAGGGAGAGAGAGGAGAGCGAGGCGAGAGAGAGAGAGAGGAGAAGTATATATAGAGAGAGAGAGAGAGCGAGAGAGAGAGAGAGAGGAGAGAGAGCGAGAGAGAGGGAGAGAGAGAGAGCGAGAGCGAGAGAGAGATAGATAGAGAGAGAGGAGCGAGAGAGAAGGACAGAGAGCGAGAGAGAGGGAGAGAGAGGAGAGAGAGAGAGAGAGAGAGCGAGAGAGAGATAGAGAGAGAGAAAGCGAGAGAGAGAGAGACAAAGAGCGAGAGAGAGAGAGAGAGGAGAGAGACAAAGAGCGAGAGAGAGGGAGAGAGAGACGAGAGACAGAGAGACAGAGAGAGAGCGAGAGAGAGAGACAGAGAGACAGAGAGACAGAGAGACAGAGAGACAGAGACGAGAGAGAGAGAGAGAGGAGAGAGAGAGAGAGAGAGAGAGAGAGGAGAGCATACCAGTTTATTTACAAAGGAAGTCGCTGACAGGCTAATCAAAATCTGAAACTTGTATCACGGGGCAAAAGAAAAGGAGAGAAACAGAGACACAATGAAGAAGCTGACAGTACGGAAACGTTAAGTTAAGTATCCACAACACTCTTCCTCAAGCCACGTGGTGTCGACATAGAGTAGGCTCATTAGAGAAAACCCAGACCAGGTAAGTGCCATCACTTCATATCACCATCTGTAGCATCTACATCGGTTTTGAGAAGCGAGCTGAAAACTGGAACAGGGGATGGACAGTTTGATTTTTTGTCCCCAGACGTCTACTCTCCAGAGTAATCACACTGAGGCCGACATGATTTTGTTTGTAAGTGTGTGTGTGTGGGGGGGGGGGGGGGGTGTGTCTGTGTGTGTGTGTGCGTATCTGTGTGTGTGTGTGAGTGAGAGAGAGAGAGAGAGAGAGAGAGAGAGAGAGAGAGAGAGAGGGACGTGTGTGTGTGTGTGTGTGTGTGTTGTTTAATTTCAGCTCTTTCTTTAGAATAATTATCTTTTATTTTTACACAGAACTGCTAGCCATAGGATGTTGAGATGGCAAACTTCAAATTGTCTTTTTGGTCAGTGCTTAGACGCATAATCAGGGATGGCTGAATGAATGGATAGATGGATGGATGAATGAATGGTTAGATGGCTGAATGAATGGATAGATGGATGGATGAATGAATGGATAGATGGATGGATGAATGAATGGATAGATGGATGGATGGATGGATGAATGGATAGATGGATGGATGAATGGATAGATGGACAGACGGCGAGACTGATGGGTGGAAGGACGGACAGACGAACTGACTGACTGGCTGACTGACTAATTGCCTGACTGATGGATGGATGGATGGATGAATGAATGGATGGATAGATGGATGGATGGATGAAGAACTGGATGGCTACTTGATGGATGATGGATGGGTGGGTGGGTGAATGGGTGAATAGGCGGAAGGATGGATGGATGGATGAAGAACTGGATGGCTAATTGATGGATGATGGATGGGTGGGTGGGTGAATGGGTTAATAGGCGGAAGGATGGATGGACGGACGAACAAACTGACCGACTGATGGATGGATGGATGGATAGATTATTCATTTGGTCAATAAATCCGTTAATTTATCAGTCATTCAGTTATCGCCAAATGTGAGGGCAGACAAATGGCTACAAAGTTCCACAAAAGAAGAATCTCTTGCTGCATCCCTTGCGTACCCTTCACGTTACATGCCACACTGTGGGCAAAGGCAAAGGAAGTGGGCAAAGGCAGAAGTGGGCAAAGGCAGAAGTAGTGGGCAAAGGCAGAAGTGGGCAAAGGCAGAAGTGGGCAAAGGCAGAAGAAGTGGGCAAAGGCAGAAGTGGGCAAAGGCAGAAGTGGGCAAAGGCAGAAGTGGGCAAAGGCAGAAGTGGCAAAGGCAGAAGTGGACAAAGGGCAAAAGAAGTGGGGCAAAGGCAGAAGAAGTGGGCAACAAAGAGGCAAAGCAAGAAGTGGGCAAAGGCAGAAGTGGGCAAAGGCAGAAGTGGGCAAAGGCAGAAGTGGCAAAGGCAGAAGAAGTGGGCAAAGGCAGAAGTGGGCAAAGGCAGAAGTGGCAAAGGCAGAAGTGGGCAAAGGCAGAAGTGGGCAAAGGCAGAAGAAGTGGGCAAAGGCAGAAGTGGGCAAAGGCAGAAGTGGAAGAAGTGGGCAAAGGCAGAAGAAGTGGCAAAGGCAGAAGTGGGCAAAGGCAGAAGTGGGCACAGGCAGAAGTGGGCAAATGCAGAAGAAGTGGGCAAATGCAGAAGTGGGCAAAGGCAGAAGTGGGCAAAGGCAGAAGAAGTGGGCAAAGGCAGAAGTGGGCAAAGGCAGAAGTGGGCAAAGGCAGAAGAAGTGGGCAAAGGCAGAAGTGGGCAAAGGCAGAAGAAGCCAAATGCAGAAGTGGGCAAAGGCAGAAGTGGGCAGAGGCAGAAGTGGGCAAAGGCAGAAGTGGGCAAAGGCAGAAGTGGGCAGAGGCAGAAGTGGGCAAAGGCAGAAGAAGTGGGCAAATGCAGAAGTGGGCAAAGGCAGAAGTGGGCAAAGGCAGAAGTGGGCAAAGGCAGAAGAAGTGGGCAAAGGCAGAAGAAGGCAAATGCAGAAGTGGGCAAAGGCAGAAGTGGGCAAAGGCAGAAGTGGGCAGAGGCAGAAGTGGGCAAAGGCAGAAGGGAGCAAAGGCAGAAGAAGTGGGCAAAGGCAGAAGAAGTGGCAAAGGCAGAAGAAGTGGGCAAAGGCAGAAGAAGTGGGCAAAGGCAGAAGTGGGCAAAGGCAGAAGAAGTGGGCAAAGGCAGAAGTGGGCAAAGGCAGAAGTGGGCAAAGGCAGAAGTGGGCAGAGGCAGAAGTGGGCAAAGGCAGAAGTGGGCAAAGGCAGAAGTGGGCAAAGGCAGAAGTGGCAAAGGCAGAAGTGGGCAAAGGCAGAAGTGGCAAAGGCAGAAGTGGCAAAGGCAGAAGTGGGCAAAGGCAGAAGTGGGCAAAGGCAGAAGAAGTGGGCAAAGGCAGAAGTGGCAAAGGCAGAAGTGGGCAAAGGCAGAAGAAGTGGGCAAAGGCAGAAGAAGTGCAAAGGCAGAAGAAGTGGGCAAAGGCAGAAGAATGGCAAAACGGCAGAAGAATTCAAAGGCAGAAGAATGGCAAGCAGAATGGACAGAACGTGGCAAAGGCAGAAGAAGTGGGCAAAGGCAGAAGTGGGCAAAGGCAGAAGTGGGCAAAGGCAGAAGAAGTGGGCAAAGGCGAACTGGTACTGAAGCTACACCACACGTTCGATTTTGATCTTGAGAGCGCTTTTACCCCTGCATAATGTTAAGAAACTTTGGAAACGTTAATACGCACCAGGCAATTTCTGTCTTTGGTTTGAATGCATCAGAATAGTTCACTAATAACCTAACTAACAACACCAACAACAACCACAGCAGAGAAATAATGAATAAACCTCACCTGGTTTTATTCATACCTTACTGACCGATTCCAGACAATTGCAGTAAACAAGATTCAATCAATACCTGCCAAACTGGAATGCGGAGTCCAACAGGGATCAGTTCTAGGCCCTGTTCTTTTCACTCTTTATACTGCCCCACTGTCACATATAATAAACTGTCATCAAATCAACCATTATTTTTACGCAGATGACTCTCAGATTCAAAGCAGTGTTACTCCTGAAAATCTGCCTTCTCTCCTGACAAATATGGCCCGCTGCTTTGAAGATATTCAAAACTGGATGACACAGAACAAATTACAGCTTAATGCAGATAAAATCGAAGCCATGCTTGTAGGGACCAAACACAAACTCTCTTCCATTACAACATCTTCAATAGAACTCGGCAATACATCAGTATCCACTGCTGTGAAGTATCTAGGTGTCGTTATCGACAACACACTCTCTATGAAAAAAATCATCACCCAGACCTGTCAATCGTGCTACTATCAATTACGGCGTATTAGTGCTATTCGAAAGTACCTGTCCACCGATGCAACAGCCAAACTTGTCACTTCTCTCATTCTTTCACGTCTGGACTATTGCAATTCTCTTTTGTCTGTCTTCCAGCATCATCTATCCACTCCCTTCAACGTATACAAAACTCCGCAGCTCGACTAGTTCTCAGAAAGAAAAAATCTGAGCACATTACCCCTCTCTTGCAATCTCTCCACTGGCTGCCTGTGCCACAGAGAGTAAATTATAAGATCAGTACCCTCTGTTACAAATGTCTCCACAAAACTGCACCCTCCTACCTCTGTGAATGTCTTCACCTGTACACTCCTTCACGTTCCCTCCGCTCTACTGCAGATACCTTGTGCCTACAAATACCTAGATTCAACCAATTCACTGTTGGCCGCCGCTCTTTCTCTATTTCGGGTCCATCGAGCTTCCTCTCTCTCTTTGCCAGAAACCTAGTTATGACACTTTTAAATCCAGCCTCAAGACAATTATTTATTTGAAACCTAAGATCCCCCCCCCCCCTTCCCTCCTGTTTCATATCAGAGCTATCTCACCTTCACTAACTCATGCCCTATCACCCTGCTAAAGTATACGACCTGTGTGAGTGTGTGTGTGCTTTTGAAAAACATTTGACTATTTAAATTTTATTTCATAGATTTTGTCTGCAGCGCATCATGTTTGTAAATATCTGTTAGTTTAAACTATTGATTATTTATCATTGATTGCATGACTGTGTAAGATTATGTTGAATGCATGCGCTTTGATTTGTCTTTGCAAGATATAGCGCTATATAAGTTCCATTTATTATTATTATTATTATTATTAAATAGTACCGCGCTGCTTTAACAGCACGCTATATCAATATTAATCTCGCGATCTTTTACCTGCGTTATGATCTTCTCTATGCGTATAATATATTATGGTTATGGTCAGAGCATTGTCAGGTCTGCGCACGCTTTGGTTCTGGAAGATTGTAAAATGATCTCCCCTGTTTATCTGTCTGTTGTCGCTCAACGCCAACGTATTTATTTAAAAACAAAAGCAATGACATCAGAAACGCAGACATTCACACACACACACACACACACACACACACACACACACACACACACACACACACACACACACACACACACACACACACACACAAACACACTCACACACCACACACACACACACACACACTCACACATACACACAGACATTCACACACACACAGACATTCACACACACACACACACGCACACACGCACACACATGTACACACACACACACACAGACACACACACATACAGACATTCACACACACACACACACACACACACACACACACACACACACACACACACACACACATACACACACACATACATACAAGCTCGCATTGAGTGCATCTGTCCAGACGAAGTGAATTAAACGAGCTGGGGGTGAGGGGTGGGGGTGGGGTGGGGGTCTGTTTGCTCGGCAGGGAAAATCTACTGCGTTGTTACAAACACTCTCCTACGCTTTGGATCCAGATTCCTACTTTCCTCTTCCACCTCCCCTCCACACCCCCTCCCATCCCACTTCTTCACCCTTACACTGCCCCTCCCCCTCACCCGCCACCCCCACCCCCCTTCTCTCGTCCAATCTGATCTCTGACTCCACAAGATAAACGGACTCAATCTTGACGTCTTTTTTTTAATACTTGCAGATATCAAATATCGGTTGTTTTGAAAGGGACACCGATTTTCTGCGTGAAGCTCGTCTCAATTAATTGTGTTGCTACTCGTCTTCTTCCCTGCTTGGCAAGGTATCTTATTTCACTGACCACCCCCCCCATCCCCCTACATCCTGTCCACCCCCCCCCCCTCTCCCCGGGGGAGGGAGGGCGATGTGGGAGGCCTATTGGTATAAATAGCACCCCTACCTTCTGGCAATTCTGCACTAGGAATTTCCTCTTTTCTATCCATCTCTTTTTGTTTCTGCCTTGTGGGGTTTTTTCCTTCCTGACACTTCCTTCATTTTATCTATTTTCTGCCGTCTTGGTCTATGTTCCTGCCTGGGTTTTTTATTTGCAGAAAGACTTAAAAGATAACACTTTTCTCCCACACCGAAGTCGGATACGCTGGGCCTGACTTGTCAGGTGCTTAACGGCAGTACAACGCATTTTTCGCTCATGTGACAGACAGCAGTAGTTGTTGTCTGAGCATTCGACGACGACGACGACGACGACGAAGAAGAAGAAGAAGAAGACTGAAACTAGAAACAAGTTGGGCATAAACAGCGACTAATTTCATGTAGTGTATTGAGGGTGGGGTGGGGTGGGGTGGGGGTGAGGGCTTGTTGGCAGAGTGAGTGCGACGTCTGAGGCTTAATTCTGGAGAGACGGGTTTGCATTCCATTCGTTACAGCCAGGAAAGGAGAGCTTCTTTTTTTGGAAGTTATATAACAATTTTGCGCAAAATTCTAGAATGCTCTTACACCAAATTATTTAGCGCACGTAAAAGAACCCACGCCAACAAGAGAACTGTACCTGGCTAAATTCTGCAAAGCAAAAAAAAATTAATTTTTAAAAAGCCACTCTGATAGGTAAACAAATACAGTTCAAGACAGGAAAAGAAAAAATAATGGGTGGCGCTGCTCTTGTGGCGACGCGCTCTCCCCGGAGAGAGCAGCCCGAATTTCACGCAGAGAAATCTGCCGTGACTGAAAGGGGTACGATGAGTATGAGTGGTATGCTATGGAGCGCTGGTGGGAATGGGTCCCCACTTTATCTAAAAGACCTGTGTTTGTTTTGTGTCGTGTGTAGACATCATTACGGAGATGGACTGTGGCAAACTTAATGATGGGAAAATACTTCCACACGTGCGTTTAAGATTCACCTGTGCTGAATTTCAAGACGTCCAACCAAGGGAGAAGAAGAGCAACAACAAAAAGAACAAGAACAGGAAGAAGAACAAGAAAAGGAAGAAGAACAAGAAGAGCAAGAACAAGGAGGAAAAGAAGGAGAAGAAGACCAAGCAGAAGCAGAAGAAGAAGAACAACAACAACAAGCAGAAGCAGAAGCAGAAGCAGAAGAAGAAGAAGAAGAAGAAGAAGAAGAGAAGAAGAAGAAAAAGAAGAAGAAGAAGAAGACAAAGTAGAAGAAGACAAAGCAGAAGAAGAAGAAGAAGAAAATGAAGATGATGAAGAAGAACAAGAACAAGAACAAGAACAACAAGCAGAAGCAGAAGCAGAGAAGAAGAAGAAGAAGAAGAAGAAGAAGAAGAAGAAGAAGAAGCAGAAGAAGAAGAAGAAGAAGAAGAAGAAGAAGAAGAAGAAGAAGAAGAAGAAGCAGAAGCAGAGGAAGAAGAAGAACAAGAAGAATGCAAAGAAGAAGAGGAGGAGGAGGAAGAATGCAAAGAAGAAGAAGAAGAGGAAGAAGATGATGTAGAGAAGAAGAAGATGAATAGGGGGAAGAATACAAAGGAGAAGAAGAAGATCTGGCACATCTTATCTCACCCTTCCCCGTAATGCCCACAAATATAGACGTACCACAAAGCAGCCCGATATGGGTTCAGACCCAATATCCATCATAAGAAACTAGTTTCTTGCGTAACACAGATACACAAGCGCATGCAAGCGGATGAGCACAGAGACAAGCACGCAAACGCGCAAGATTACACAAACACGCACATCTCGCCTCTCCTCTTCACTCTACACACACACACACACACACACAGGGCCCGTCAACATAAACCTACTTTTCTCCATGTGAAGACACATGCCAGAAGTCATGTAGTCGCGATCGATAGTTTGAGGGGAGAGAACAAGTGACTTTGATGAAGTTACTTCCCATGTCACCTACATGCGAGACTTGTCTTTCATTCAGACCACCTCTTTTTTGCAGATGGCCTTTGGTAAGAACGGCATGTGATAGAGAACCAGAGCCTGGTGCGCTAGTGTCATTTACTTATTTGTATTTTTATTTATTTTTATTTTTTTTATTTATTCATACATTTATTTATTTTTTTGGTTTTTCAGTTGTTTACTTCATTTTATATTTTCACATTCCCTTATTCGTTAACATGACAAAAACGAACAGCATTCATGAGAGACTTGCGTTCACAGAGATAATACTCGATTATTATCGTATATAATGACATATACGTTGAATTAGTTGAGTCCGTTGGAATGTATTTACAAACACACCTAAAGTTATAAAAAGAATAGTTGAAAGTCATTCTGCAATCTACTATTAATTGATTATCGTAGGATTTGTTTGCTCAGTCTGTTTGATTCAGTTCAACTCACCCCATCCCTTTGTCCTTGTCTAATACTTTTTCAAAGTCCAATATCACTAAAAGTGAACAGACTGTAAACATTCAAACCGAATAAGTACTAAAACACAAACGCTCTCATTTACAGACACTTGAGGGCAAAAGAAGGTCGCTCCTGAACAAAATTCGGTGGAGATAACCTTCTCTCAGAGGGAATCCTGTATACGTGCCGTGCACAAAAAATGAGCATGGCTGTACTTCACCTAGAAGCAAGCAGCTGGAGCTTTGCACAGAACAATCTACGAGGCCTATAGACGCTGAATAATAATACAAAAAAGATATAGACACGTTCCCCTAAGTGTCGAAATAGCATGTCCGCTCACCTCTTCACCAGCGAATAGCCCAGTGTTCAAAGTTTCTCTGGAGTTGATATCTGTGTTTGTCAGTGTTGAAACCGACAGCAGCCTGTTATAATGGATGGCTGTGCAGTCTTTGTTGCTGTTCTTCTGCCTCAGGACAGTTTTCTCTTGGGGGCGTCTGCTGAGAAAAAGTGATGCCGACATCAGCATCCATCATTGTGAAAGGCTCTAGCTTTCTTTTCCTGGGATTTGTGTGTGTGTGTAAGTCTAGCATCTTCATTTGAAACCAGCTGTCCTCTGCAGTGATTTTTTTCAGCGTATTTTGTTTAACGATTATAAAGAATGACATGACGCCAGTAAATGTTTTTTTCTTGTTTACTGTAACAGCTTGCAGGTTTTTTGTTGTTGTTGTTGTTTTGGGGGGTGAGAAAATAATGTGTTTGAATTGTAAACGACAGTAAAGCAAGGGAGGCCATCAAACTATATTATTTCTGTCTTTCTTGTAAAGAAAATCAGCAATGTTTCTCTTTGGTAAACAAACATCTGCGCACATTTATGCAGTGTGGATTCGGGCGCATATGCAGCACATTTGATTAATCTTCTTCTTTCCCTAGCCATGCTGTTTCTCTTTTCTTTCAGTCCGGTCTGGAGGACAAGGACTGCAGTCTGTCGCAGCGACCCCGCTGATCCCACACTTTTTTCCTGGAGCTTTTCTGGGCCACGTCTGGTGTGTCAGAGAGTTGAAGGCAGAGCAGGACTGCAGGATATGGGAGGAGTTGTGTGGGCCTGTGCCACAGGGACACTGGTCAGAGTGGGATATTTTTAGGCGGTGGAGATGGGATAGGAGCTGGCAGTGTCCTGTTTGCAGTCTAAAGATGACAACATGGGCAGCTCTATCTAGCTGAAGAATGCCGCCTTTTTCATCTTCTGGCCTAATGTCCAGGCGCTGGTGCCATGCTTTCCTGAAGCTGTATCACAAGATTGTCCTTGCTTCATTGTAGAACACTGGGCGGGCTGGCTGCTGCAGTTTGCTGCTTGCTTTGGACAAACGATCCGCCTCTTTGTTCCCTGTATGCCACTGTGGGAAGGGATCCATTGCAGCACCACTACATTTCTATGGCTGAGGAGGCTTGCCACTTGTCTGATGTCTCTTAGGATCTGCTCTCCCCTCTGGCACCTGGCCTGGGCTATCCTGGAGAGAACTTTGGGGTTTGACACTTCATCTGATACTGTAGCTCCGAGATAGGCTAAAGCTGTGGAAGGTCTCTATTTTCTCGTTGTCATTGCTCAATACTGAACAAGTGCATTGTTGTCCCTGAACAGTAATAGTCCTCAAATCGCTGTTGTCTTCGCTCAGTATTGATCAATATTTTCTGAATGTGTCTCACAGTACTGTTGAAGAGTAGGGTTTTTTTCCTCTTAAAGTACGACTCAGCTCAGTGTCATATATATTTGACACAACACATTTCTCTGTGTGAGATTTTAGCTGCTCTCTAATCCTTGAGGAGGGTGCAGTCTAGTGACCTTTTTGTGGGGGTTCTTTCTGACTATAACCCTTTGAGCATAGGTTTTCGCTGTAAACATGTTTCAGATAACACCTCCTTTGAAGTAACAGTTCTTTGAACTAGTGCCCACAGCGTGCTGTGCTATGACTTCGGATGTTGCCCTTTCCGAAAAAGTAACACCCAGACCCTTAGTGCGGGTTTAGTGGCATGGGATTCCGGAGGTTGATAGAGAATTATATTTAGAACTGAGGTGAATGATGGACACCCCCCCACCCCCCACCCTTTAAGAATAGTGAGAACGCTATATGGAATTCATGTAGCGTTATATCTTATGAAAAACAAAATTGAAACACTTCAAATTAATCGGACATAGCAACCATTCACAAATTGTACGTACAAATCTAAACACACGCTCGTAGGCTCGTATGCACGTAAGAACACACGTATGCACGCACGCACGCACACACTAACACACATATACACACACAGGAGGGGAGGGGATAGCCTAGTGGTTAGAACATTGCGCTTGCAATCTCACGACCCGGGTTCGATTTTCGTTCAAGGGGATATTTTCCCCTGGAGTTAACATCAGTGCAGAATCCACTCTCCCCAAAAGTCCTTCGGATGAGACTAGAAATCGAGGCCTCGTGTACAAACGAACGCAGAACATCTTGCGCACACATTAAATCCTGTTACGCTTTTCGTAAGAGTAGGCCATTGTGTGCCGGTGGGAACAGATGACAAAATTTACAAAACCGCATACACACGAGGACTAGATCTTAAAAAAGCATACAAGGGCTTATTCCATTATCCTCGATATAAAAGAATAATATAAAATAGATAAATAACAATAAATAAATAAAAAATAAATAAACACGCAAACACACACACAGCACCCCGTCAGAAACTCAAAGCTACAATCCCTCTTCTGTATGCTCTGATTTGAGCAGAACTGTTTTTGGTGATGTTTTTTTAAAAGTTTTATATATTACAATGTCCACTAGTTTTCTTGAAACGTTCTGTGACGTTCTATAAGACTCGACTAAAAGGATATTGAGATTATGTCCAATGTTTTCTTCCTTAAAAACATCATAACATGTAGTGAGCTTGGTTTGTTTTCTTTCAAAAGAATGTGTGGTGTTGTTTTTAAAAAAAAAGTATGTTATTTTGTATCCTGTGGAGTCAAACAGATTTTGGAATATGTCTTATGATGATGTTGTCCACATGTTTTCTGAAGGCGTAGCGTGAAATCAAAATAGTTCTTTTCTTGTTTCTTTGCTGACAGTGGTTGTGATGTACTGTCAGTGGGTTTTTACAGCTAAATAATGTGTGTGCGTGTGCGTGTGCGTGTGTATGTGTGTGTGTGTGCGCGCGCGCGCGCTTTTCACAAATATTTGTATTAGTGTTTATGTCGTTTCTTTGCTACGAAATATTGTTCTGGGACGGCAAATGTGCAGTTTTGTGAATGTGTGTGTTTGCGTGTGTGTATGTGTGCGTGCGTGTGTGTGCGTGCGTGTGTTTATGTGTGTCTACGTGCGTACGTGTGTGCATGCATGCGTGCGTGTGTTTGTGTGTGTAAAACGCGCGCGCTTGAGTATGTGAGCTTGTGCGTGTGTAACAATTCCACATTCGTTAATTCTTCCACACCTATCTGTACAGCGGATGAAAACATAGCAGCTCGACCATCCTGCATATACGTAGAACCTGAAGAGAGGTGGAGTTGTCCTTAATCAGCTTGTTCAAGTGACACTGCCTGAACACAGAAATGAGTGCAGTGCCCCAATGATTCCTCATGGAGCTAAAAGACAAGTGGAGTAACTTCAAGTCCAGTAGTTTTCGGGAGTTTAAGCGAGATAACTTTCGATCTGGTTATAATATAGAACTGTAGGAGTCTGCTTGGTTAAGAAAATGCGTTTCAAACATCTATGAATATATTTAGTACAGCTATGTTGTTGTTGTTTTTTTAAAAATCCCCTATGAGGTTATCGACATTGTCCGACACAGTGTTGACAAGGAATATGAAAAAAAATTCCTTCATAGGACTTATATTGATATTTCCCCCGCGTGGGAATACCGGGGGACTATCAGTATAGATTAGCATCCCCACCTTGTGAAAATTCCGTGATAGGATTTCCCTTTTTTCTATCCCTCTCCTTGTTTCTGCCTTGCTTCTTTTCTTCCTACTACCTCCTTCTTGTCTGTTTTCTGCCTTCTTGGTCCATTCTCCTGACTGTTTCCAGAAAGACTTGAAAGCTAGTTATCTCCCATGCTGAAGATCGGATGTGCTGTGCCTGACTTGATAGGCGCCGAACGGCTGCGCAACGCATTTTTTTGCTCATTAGTCAGACAGCAATAGTTGCTGTCTGAGCGTTCAACAAAGAAGATATTGATATAATTCATTATTAATTCAAATCTTACACAAGAGCATCAATGTCCTATACTTCAATAGTTTGAATTTAGACTTTAGTTTGTTCTGGATCGAAAACAAAAATGTAAACCTTGTGTGTGGTTAATTTATGACATTTCTGTTTTTAACAAAAACTGTTGGGGTTTTCCCACCTCTTCGAGCGTTGATTTCTTGCCGCTGTGTATGCTTTCCCTCAATACAGCTGTGGTGTTCTTTTACCTCAACTTACCATCCTGAACAGAATAGACTGAACGTGATTGTAAGTCATCTTCAATATATGAGAATAAGCTTGGTCTTAGACGCTTTAAACCCTTTGACGACGACGACTTCATTCGTCACACAGACATCAGGCCGACCATCACGAGGTTCTATGGCCTCTTAAGAAGCTGGGTAAAGTCATTAAGCTCCCACACGAACGCGCGCACACAAAACACACACACACACACACACACACACACAACACACACACACACACACACACACACACACAGACGCATTTCAGTCTTCCACCCTTAAGGACACAATTACGGGCGCGTCCAAACATCCACGCAAGCGCGAGTACAAACGGTTGCATACGGACGAACGCACGCACGCGCTCACAGACACACAGACACACACACACACACACACACAGACACACACACACACACATACACACACACACACACACACATGCATACATTCAGACACAGACACTAACACGGACACAGATACGGACAGACACAGGTATACAGACACGGACACACACAGACACAAAGACACACATGCGCACGCACGCGCGCACGCACGCACGCATACACGCACAGAATGAGTTGAGTGCCAGCGCTTTGATTTGTCTGTGCAAGATACAGCGCTATATAAATTCCTTTTATTTTTATTATTATTATTATTATTATTATTATTATTATTATTATAGTTATTATTATCATAATTATTATTATTATTATCATCATCATCATCATTATTATTATTATTATTATTGTTACACGCAAACACATACGCACGCACGCATGCATAACACACAATACACTCGTGCGCACGCCCCCCCCCCCCCCCAGCCCTACACACTCACACTACAATGTTGTGCTCCACTATACTACACAATATTATACTATACTACACCATGATCTGCTATACTCTACTCCACTCTACTCTTCTCTACACTTCTCTGCTCTACTCTGCTCTGTTCCTCTCTAATCTTCTCTACTCTATTCCACTCTCTTCTGATAGACTCCACTCTACTCCACTCTACTCTACTCCACTCTCTTCTGATAGACTCCACTCTACTCCACTCTACTCTACTCCACTCTCTTCTGATAGACTCCACTCTACTCCACTCTACTTTACTCCACTCCACTCTACTTGCTCTACTTTACTCTACTCTACCCTTACCCTACCCTACCCTACCCTACCCTACTCTATTCCACTCTACCCAACTCTACTGTACCCAACTCTACTCTACTCTACTCTATTCTACCCTTCTCTACTCTACTCTTCCCTACCCTACTCTACTCTACTCAACTCTACTCAACTCTACTCTACCCTACCCAACTCTTCTCTACTCTACTCTACACTACTCTACTCTACCCTACTCTACTCTACTCTACTCTACCCTACTCTACTCTACTCTACCCTACTCTACTCTACCCAACTCTACTCTACCCAACTCTACTCTACACTACCCTACTCTACTCTATTCTACCCTTCTCTACTCTACTCTACCCTACCCTACCCTACCCTATCCTCCTCTTCTCTACTCTACTGGACTCTACAACACCGGACATATTAGCGCAGATTGGACAGATTGACCATTGTTGCTTCCTACACAGGAACAAAAATCGTTTGGGTGCAGCAAATCATGGTGGGGAAAGGAAGACAAGGAAGGAGGTGATGGCAGCATCCCTCTATCGACAAAGCACTAGATCACACTGACAGATATGCCTACGCATTTGTACCTGATTGTCTCGCTCTGTTTCCGCTGACCTCCATCCCTTTCTTGACGTCCTACCTCCCCCCCCCCTCTCTCTCTCTCTCTGTATCTGTCTGTCTCTCTCTGTCTCTGTCTATCTCTCTCTGTGCCTGTGTGTTTGTGTGCGCACGTGCGAGCACGCGCGTGCGTGTGAGTGTGTGTGTGTGTGCACGGGGGTGTGTTTGTGAGTGTGTGTGTGTGTTTCGTGTGTGTTTGTGTCTCTGTGTGTGTCTGTCTCTCTCTCTCAGAGTATCTGTATAGATAGACAGACAGACAGACCAGACAGACAGACGGACAGGCAGACAGACAGATAGATAGATAGATAGATAGATAGATAGATAGATAGATAGATAGATAGAAGTGGGTGTATGTCTGTGTGCGCACGTGCACACGCATATGTGTGTGTGCGTGCGCGTACGCACGCACGCGTGCGCCTGCATGTGTGTGTCCTGTCTCTTTACGTCTTTGATACCGCCGTTTTATTCAATGCATGAACACAAGGACACATAAGCACAGATAGACAGACAGACAAACAGAGAGACAGACAGACAGACAGACAGACAAACAGACAGGTTCACTGTGTTAGTACACTGCGAGTGCGTGGGCGTGTATGTGGGTAGAATGGGCTGAAGTGATGATATATGTTATTGGCATTATTTGCGCATTGGAAAAATATTGAAACAGCATCTATCAAACATAATCGTCGGTTTTTTGGGGCTTAGGTTTCGGTCACAAAGTTCGAATGTGTACATAATTATGTTGCTCGTGCT
>CM054134.1:98053124-98060624 GCA_028751875.1 Rapana venosa
CTCTCTCTGTCAGTTTGTGTCTGTATCTGTCTTTGATTGGCTGCATTTGAAAACGTCTCTTTCTGTGTCTCTGTCAGTCTGTCTGTCTGTCTGTCTGCCTGCCTGCTGTCTGTTTGTCTGTCTCTCTCTCTGTTCTTTCGTGTATTAATTTTCTAATATTTTCATCAGTATGATTCACTATTCTTTTTTCATCCTCCCCGTGTGTATCGTTTGTAAATGCATCTTCTCCTCTCGCCACAATTGGCCTTCTTTGTTTGTGTTTGCTGTTTTATATCGATATGTGTTAGTTGTGTGATTTTTAATGTGCTGTGTTGCGGTTTTGTAATTGTCATTGTTGTGGTGTTGTGTGTGTGTGTGTGTGATGTGCGCGCGTGAGTGTGTTGTAGTGTATGTAAGTTCACGTAGGCGCGCGCGCAAGTGTACATACATGATAATTGGATATGATAAAGCAGAAGAAAGAATAGGGGGAGAGAAACAAGATAGGATCGAGAAGATTTAGGAATAACAATGTTAGCAGGATTACGAATATGAAGTTTGCCTGCACGTGTGTCCCCATCTTTACCCCCCACCTCCCACCCCCCACCCCCACCCCCCAAAAAACCCAACAAAAACAACCAAACATGCAATCATAAAAGAACAATAACTCTTTTGATCATAAGTGAAATGTTAGACATGAACATGTTTTCCTAATACAATAAGTACTTGTTTTGTTTGTTTTTTGTATTGTTTTGTGTGCTGCAAATAGGATCAAAGACTTCTTTCTTTGAATGTTTTACAGCTTCTAGTTTAACTTTGTTGTTGTTTTTCAAAAGCCCATACATATCAGTGTTAGCTCTTTTATCGGAGAGAACTCATCCAAGAGAGCAGACCATCTCTCATAGTTTCAGTGGCGGTATACAATTTCTATACTTATTTGCAGTCCTTGGACATTGAACCAACTTCCCACGGAAGGAAAATCAAAATAAACCCTACCATGCAGTACCTCCGCCTGGCCTTCACCTATCCTGTAGTCTGGTCAACCCCTGGGGCATCACTGAAGATTTTGCATCCAGCTTCCTCCGCTCCTTACTTCACGCAGTACACTAAGCTAAAAAAAAAAAAAAGAATGCGATTCCTTTAACCAAGCAGGTCAAAATTCCTGGGATTTTTCGGTGCTTAAAATTTTGTAATTAGAACTCAGTTATCCTGTTTTCTTTCTCGTTTTCTCTATCATTGTTCCCTTATGGTTCCCCCACTGTTCACATGTACATCGAAAACCAACATTGAAAATGCCATCTGGTCATATGAAAACCTCATGCCTTCAATGAAAAAAACACAAACTGACGGGCACGTCACACGAACATCTGGACTGGCCATGACTGTCCTACAGGGAACAGTACAAGGAGGGAGACGAAGATGCAGACAGAGAAAACGATGGGACAGCAATATCAGAGAGTGAACTGGCCTTGAGTGGAACGACATACTACAGAAAGCTGAGAACAGTGAGGAGTGGAGGAAGCTGGTTGCAAAATCTTCATTAGTGTCCGACTGTGGAATAGGTGAAGATGAAGGGGCTCTATTATTCAAGATCAGAAAGTGGATGGAAGTAAGTTGACCAGTTACAATATACTAAGAAAATAATTATGATCAGACTTGGAAAGTATTTGCTATCCAAAACAGTCATCCTTTTCTTTCTGCCAGGCCAAAAACGGGCCATTGTTTAGATAACTCATTCCGCATGTATTGATCTAAGTGCAAAACCAGTACCATGAGTTTATCATCTCTACAGAGAAATACATGTACGTTATGAGTCTTATAAAAAAAATTAATAAACAGTAAAAGATGTTTCTAAATATGGTATCATTCTCAGAGCACTATAGTTGATGCGCATTAATCCGCCACTGTATTTTAACACACTATTTTATGGGACAACATTCATAATTAGTCTTCTGTTTATTTCTCTCCAATTCCTCGACTATATTGTGTACATTATTTCTAATAATATAAATCAGTTGAACAACATTTAGCAGAATCTTCCTGTTTGTTGAAGAAAACAGATGTTCATACTTCAGAGCATTTGGATATTTACCCTAAAAGTTTGGTAACAAATTCGTACAAGTTTCATTTAAGATTAGTCAAAAATAAAGGTAGTGAAATTCGCAGCTGGCAAAAACGTAATATTTATATCAGAATCTATCCCCCGAAGTCGGAATTCGGCTACCTTCGTGGGCAAAACACGCTGGCATATGCAAAGATGTTAGCACTGGTGAACCTTGGAGGTGTAGCAGAGGAACACAAAAAGGTAGACATTTCTAGACTTGAACACTGCACTGGATTACACATGGGTTAAATATGCTCTGAGTGTACTTTAGGAGTCTTCTTCTTTGAACGCTCTGACAAGCAACAATCAAAAAATGCTTGCGCTGCCGTTAAGCGCCTGACAAGTCAGGCCCTGCAGCACATCCGACTTCGGCGTGGGAGAGAATTTGTTATCTTTCTGGAGAAAGGCAGGAGAAGGGACCAAGAAAGCAGAGGATAGACAAGGAGGTTACAGGAGGGAAAAGGAACAAGGCAGAAATAAAGAGATGGATAGAAAAGAGGAGATTTCTACCGCAGAGTTTCTAGAAGGTAGGGGTGGCATTTATACTGACAGAACCCCGGCATCCCCACAGTGGACTTTTGGAAACTGAGAGCTATCAGTTTTTTCTTCACCACCCTGTTGCTTTTTGTTTGTTTGTTTGTTTGTTTGCTTTTTGTTTGTTTGTTTTGTTTTGTGTGTTTGTTTTTCATTTTCCATTACCTAGGGATTTGAGTCTAGCGGATCAGGGATGGGGAAATGTTACGCATGCACTTTAACCGAAACCGTGCGTTGGGGCTCTCTATCTATCTCAAACGGAAATCGACAGGTCTTCACTGCGAGCTTCCCTTCTTTTCTCCTAAATCCCTGTGCCGCTGTTCCCAATTTAGCAACTCGTTACCAGTCTAATTCTGTCTCTGAAGTGAAGCTTTGGGACTCGGATGTTTGGTTCTTAAGATTCAAACTCGCATTTGCATTTACGTTTGTTTTGGGTTTTTTTTTCAATTCTCGTGGTTGTTGTTTTTTATTGAGGAAAAGTCCTGGTTGCCCCTCTCCCATCTTTCTCAAGTTTCACATAGCTTACGATTAAATCTTTAATTTGAAGCAGCGTGCATTGATGTGCTAAAACAACAAAAGTGATGCAGCATTTGAAAAAAATGAAAAGTGTGTTGTGTTGTGTGTGTGTGTGTGTGTGTGTGTGTGTGTGTGTGTGTGTGTGTGTGTGTGTGTGTGTGTGTGTGTGTGTGTGTTGTGGTGTGTGTGTGTGTGTGTGTGTGTTTGTGTGTACGTGCGCGTGACTGTATGTGTTTAAGTTTAAAACGCAAGTTTTGCGTATTTGTTAAATTTTGTAAAAACTCACGGGATGATCTTTTCTCAGCATGAACATATTGCTTCTTCACAACCGGAGATTTAGAATCATCAACCATTAAGGCCAGACACGATAGCAAAGGGGTTTAGAAGGAGGGGGAGGGGGCATTTTTAATGAAACATCGTGATTTTTCATGATTTGAGCTTTGTATGGAAAATGAACCTTTTTTTTTAATTAATCATCCTTCTCATAATTCTTTGTACAGCCATAACATTCCAGTTAACCAGGAATTAATTTCCAACCATCCGCCCAACCAGATAACTCATCCGTAACAAACCCATGTTAACTAACGATAATTCTACATCTACCCAATTCAACACCACCACCCCACCACCACCCCACCCACCCACTCACCCACCTCTACCACCCCCTCCCAAAAGACACGGTCGCGGAAAGAAGTGATATTGATGTATTACGGAGGCTTCAGATAGCTGTGCAGATACAGCCTTGATGATGGGGAAATCAAATGGAAATCCATACATAACCCCTCGCAGGGCCCCCAGAGCAGTGGGCTAGTGCAGTGTACAGAGAGAGGCGAGCAAGCCCTGAGCTGAAGGAGAATCTGATAAGAGACCGACCAGGTGCGTCTGTCCTGACTTTTCTCCCGCATTAGTCATAGAAGACTGGAAACAGACGCGTCTGCCTTCGTCCTCCCACGGGAGTGTGTTGCACACCCTGAGATTGAATACGGCTCAGACATCTCAAGCATCCCCCTGATTGAAAAATCTATGTGGAAAGTTAGATGGAAGGATAGCGGTACTGAATGAAGAGAAGGTAAAACATCAGGGGAACAAAAAATATTTCTGCTGTTTTCGTATCGGTAAGTACATAGATGGAAACCGACCAAAAGCCAACCAAAAAAAAAAAGATGATAGAAAAGGAAACGAAAATTGAAGAAAGGACGGGGGGTTAAAAAAATATATACACTTTTTGTTTTTAGAAAAGAAATTATTTCAGAACTTATACAAGTGGCTATTTTCTTTCTAAATCCTGTTTGGTTTGGGATGTTCTCTATTCAGCGATATGACAAATCAGCATCATTACAAGGACTGGCCCTCTCCTCTGTCATCCATAGTCAACTAACAGAGTAACAAAAAGACGTTAATCATTGAGCTCAGGAACAGGTCAACCAACTGCGATAAGGGGGTGAGGCAGGAACACACACACAAACACACACACACACACACACACACCACACACACACTCACACACTCACACACACACACTCACTCACACACACACACTCACACACATACATGTATACACACACTTTATACACACTACACACATACATACATGCATACATACATACATACATACATACATACTAATACATACATACATACATACATACATACATACATACATACATACACACACATTGTTGTTATTCTTTGTTTGCTATGAAGACCTAGGCTTTACACCGACATTATGAAGATTTCAAACCCAAAACAAACAAGAAGAAAACACTGCCATCTTAAGAAATCAGCACTGGAGGTGGCTTACATATGCATCTACAACACTAACCACGTCCTCTTTCAGGTAATTCAACAGCTTTTCATTGACCAGGGACAACGCCTGAATCTTACACGCAACATAATAATAATAATAATAATAATAATAATAATAATAATAATAATAATGATGAATAATGATGATAATAATAAATGGAACTTATATAGCCCTATATCTTGCAAAGACAAATCAAAGCGCATGCATTCAACCTAATCTTACACAGTCATGCAACCGGTGACAAACAATCAATAGTTTAAACAAACAGATATTACAAACATGGTATGCTGCAGACCAAATCTATGAAATAAAAGTTCAATAGTCAAACGTTTTTCAAAAGCACACACACACACACACACACACACACACACACACACACACACACACACACACACACACACACACACACACACACACACACACACACACACACACACACACACACACGAGGACTATCTGGCAGTAATGTCAGACAGACAAATCAGCATCATCATTGCAAGTATTTCCACTCTGTAAAAAATGGGTACCCGCCCTCTCTAGGGACAGGGAAGGTAAAGCAGCGAGGGAGAGGAGATAGTCGCCGCCCTCAATATGCCGGCCCCTGGAGAGCTGAGGTCTTTGACACCTGGCTCCCTAACGTCCGCACAGGTTATGGGACACCTTTACCTTTACACTCTGTTAGCAAAACCCAGTCCTTCTGAAGACTTGCCTATCATTGGGAAGTCCTGATGCTTGTCTTGTAAAGAAACGTTCCTAAGAGAGATGGCACAGACGTCTGCAGAGAGGAAGACAGAGTGACGGAGAGAAAACTGGAACTGGAGCTGGAATGCTGTTCTCACAAGATTTAGCGCTATATTGGTTCGATTTACATTTGTTATCATTATCACTGTTGTTGTTATCATCGTCATTATTGTTACTATTATATTCTATTATAGTTAAACGATACAATACGATACTAGACTAGACCAGACTAGACTAGACTGTACTCTACTCTACTCTACTCTACTCTAATAGACTAGACTAGACTAGACTAGACTTGACTAGACTAGACTAGACTAGACTAGACAAAAAAGCCGACCTCAACCCTAACATTCTGAAGAATTACAGGCCTGATTCAAACCTACCTTTCATCTCCAAGGTCCTTGAAAAAGTCGTTTGAAGCAACTCAAAAGCCATCTTCATTCAAATAGTATCCTTATTGGCTTACCTCTCAAGTGCCTTCAAAGATTTTTGCTGTTAATGTGAAAGAAACACAGATGTATTTTTTAAAAAACCTCTGAGATCAAGATGGTGGTGGTGGTGGTGGTGGTGGTGGTGGTGGTGGTGGTGGTGGTGGTGGTGGTGCTGCTGCTGCTGCTGCGGGATGATGGTGGTGGTGGGTGGTGGTGGTGGTGGTGGTGTGTGGATGATGATGATGAATGATGATGATGATGATGATGATGATGATGAATGATGGATGATGATGATGATGATGATGACAGTTCCGAAAGCACTAAGAGCTGTGAAACCGCCACAGAAGACAGCGGAAATGGGATGAGATCTGCAACAAGCAGAGATAGTTCTCGTGTGTGTGTGTGTGTGTGTGTGTGTGTGTGTGTGTGTGTGTGTGTGTGTGTGTGTGTGTGTGTGTGTGTGCGTGCGTGTGCGCGCGGTTTCGTGGATATATAAATACACACACACACAATCACAGAGAGAGACTGCAGACAGAAGAATAGTGAGGCAGATAAAAAGAAAACACATAGACAGACAGACAGACAGACAGACAGACAGATGCATAGAGATGTGACAAAGAAATACACAAAGTTGAAAAAACAAACCCAAACAGATGCACAGACTGAGACAAGGACATGGACAGACAGACAGACAGACAGACAGTAAAGTTAGGAGTACCCTGTTATAGTTCTCTAAGTCACCAAACCTCAAGTGCACAAGACTGTCTCCCAGACAAGTCTCTTTTTCTGCACCGTACACCACTCTGTATGATGTGTACACTCCCGGTCTGCATCCGTATCATGTTACATGGAACAATCATATAACGGGCAGGATCCAACACACCTTCCTTCCTCCACGCTTACTTTTGTTTTACTAGGCCAGCAAAAGACGTTTCGATCGCTGAGATAGCTCACGATATACCGTACCCTTCTCCCATCCTCCCTTCGCCCTCCTCCCACCACCTACCCCCCCCTCTCCCCCCCCCCCCCCCATTTCCTCCTGGAAGTATGTCTTGTCATTGTAAACCTTAAAAGGGAAAGCTAAGCTAAGCTGCCATCACTTGACCAATGACATTCCATGTGCGATTCTCAGTTTCTGTCTGCTGCAATCAGATAATAAGAAAGGTAAAAAGGTTAAGGTGTCCCATAACCTACGTGGCCGTAGGGGAGCGAGGCATCAAAGACCTCTGCTTCTCCAGGGGCCAGCATATCGAGGGCGGCGCCCATCTCCTCTCCCTCGCTCGCTGCTTTACCTTCCCTGACCCTAAAGAGGGCAGGTACCCATTTACAGCTAGCTGGGTGAACTGGGGGACTGTAGTGAGGCCAAGGCGCGCAAAACGGACACCCATTCA
>CM054134.1:98068124-98088124 GCA_028751875.1 Rapana venosa
CTTACATACACACACACACAACTTAACATCACACACACAAACACACACACACACAACACACACACACACACACACACACACACACACACACACACCACACACACACACACACACACACACAGGCAGAGAGAAATCCCCAACACTCATTACAGTGAAAGATGCTGTTGATGGCTGTCTGCAGGCGGCAGCAGACAGTGCAGTGTGCGGTCAGTGACTTCGGACTGCACTGACCTGACTGACCTGACCTGACTGACCTGACTGACCTGACCGCCTTCACAATGCTGACTGCTAGGTGGCCGTTACAGAACTGCACTGAGGTCATCATTAAAATAATACGCTTTTTGCTCTTCTTGTTGTTGACGGTGGTGTTCGTAATATTGCTGCTGCTGTTGCTGTTTTTTTTGTTCTTCTTGTTGTTGTTTGTTTTGTTTTGTTTTTGTGGTTGCTTCTGCGGCTTCTGCCGCGCTGCTGCTGCTTATGATGATGATGGTGATATGATGATGACGATGGTGACGATGATGATGATGAAAACGACTGCGACAATGATGACGATGACGGCGACGACGACGATGACCATGACTTTGATGATGATGATGATGATGATGATGATGATGATGATGATGATGATGATGATGATGATGATGATGATGATGATGATGATGATGACGACGACGACGATGACGACGATGACGACGATGACGACAACGATAAGGATTGTGATGGTGATGATGATGACGACGACGACAACGACGACTATAACTATGATGATCATTATGTCGACGACGACAACGACGATGACATAGTTGATGACGATGATGGTGTTGGCGATGGTGGTGGTGACGATATCTCTCTAAACCTATTGACATCTCTGTTCTTGTCTCTCTAAACCCCTTGACATCTCTCTTCTCTTCTTATCCCTTGACATATTGTCTCGTCTCTGTCTACACCCCTTGACATCTCTCTTCTCAATAAACCCCATTGACATCTCTCTCATCTTCTCTCTAAACCCCTTGACATCTGTTCTCTTCTCTGTCTAAATCCCTTGACATATCTCTTTTCTTCTTATCCCTTGACATCTATCTTCTCTTCTCTTATCTCTTGAATCTATTTTCTTCTATCTTACTATCTCTTCTTCTTATCCCTTGACATCTCTCTTCTTTTCTCTCTTTCTCCTCAATATCATTTTATCTTCTTCTGCTATCCTCTTTACATCGTTCTTCTCTTCTCCTATCTCTTGACATCTCTCTTCTCTTCTTATCCCTTGACACCTCTCCCTCTTCTTATCCCTTGACATCTCTCGTCTCTTCTCTTAATATCTCCTTGACCTTCTCTTCTGTTCTCTCTTATCTCCTCAACATCAATGTTATCTTCTCTCTCCTCTCTTCTTAACCTCTCTCTTTTCTTTTCTGTCAGAACTTCTTGACATCTCTTGCTCTCTCTCTCCACACGTACACACAACAGTAGACACACACACACACACACACACATGAACGCACGCACATACACACACACACTCATACATGCACACACATACATGCACGGACGTATACACACTCTAACACACACACTCAACACACACACATGCACGCACACGCGCACACACACACACACACACACACACACACACACACATTGGAATCAGCTGACAAACAAACAGATGTGGAAACTAAGATCAGCCAATAGCCTGGCTACTCTACACAAGCCGCCACTGTACTAGAGAGAAGGAGGGGTGGGGTGGGGGAATGAAGAGGGGAGGAGAAGGGGAAAGTCCTAGGACGTTCCAGACGCTTAAGCCACCATCAGCCACATGGAGGAAGAGTTCATGTCAGACGGCCGTACTTCCGGTGCAAAGTCTGCATTATATTTTATTATATTATTTTATTTCGAGGATAATGGAATAAGCACCCATGTCATTTGTTGCATCCATTTCCCGTGTGTATGCAGTTTTGTAAATTCTGCCATCCGTTCCCACCGGCACACAATGGCCAACTCTTCCGAAAAAGCGGAACAAGATTTAACGTGCGCGCAAGATGTTCTGCGTGCGTTCGCACACGGAACCTCGGTTTATAGTCTCATCCGAAGGAGTTTTGGGGAGAGTGGAGTCGGCACTGACGTTAACTCCAGAGGAAAAATATCCCCTTGAACGGGAATCGAACCCGGGTCGTCAGATTGCGAGCGCAATGTTCTAACCACTAGGCTATCCCGTCCCCCTCCTATCAGACCGTTAGGCTGCTGTGGCAGAACAGAGGAAGAGACTCTGCAGCCTCGTTCACTCCAGGGGACCAGTGTACTCCTTGGGGCTGCATGGGCCACCGGTGCTCGGCAGTATCTAGCGCTGACTGGCATCATCATCTCAGAGCAGCCTTAGGTACACAAGGGACACAGGCGAATGACAACACAGCCATGCCTCGCCCCACGTCTTGATGATGTGTCACAACCAGCTCAGCTTGCCACACTATGATCTGCACTATCTCCACCCCCACAGAGCTAGCTGGCCTCTTGAGACAGAACAAGGGGATGGGGAAGGAGCAGAGTCTTCGACTCTTTTCTGTACAAACCTCCATCCAACAACGCCATGTGGCTGCCTGTACACAGACAGACTAGAGGTTTGGTCTTAGACAGCGCGCTGACACTCTTCCCAAACTTTGGAATGAGGTGTTCCAATAGCAGTCGATTCGAAGCTCTGATAAAGAATGACTTACAAGGAAACTTTAAACCCTCTTTAGAACCAATAGCATGTGCAAATCATGGAGACTAGCCAAGTTAAACACATTCTTTCTATAGGGGAGGATGGGGAAAAGGGGAGGATGTAATTCAAACGTTATAGTGCGCACAGTCCACTCTGTAGCATAAGCACTCCTGTTATAAATATAAACAAAACAACAACATAATAACAACGTGAAGAAACTAACGGGGGAAAAAAACCATCTTCTCAGCAAGATCAGCTCCACGGATTATTGGCCCGAACAGAAAATAACTACTGTCATTATTACTGGTATCGCGAGGACATTGGTCCGTGTAACATGTCCGCTGCCTGGTTATTGTCCTCCCGTTTCTAATGATGAACAATGCCAGCGTGTCCTGTTCATCTGCCGTGATCGGCAGGAGAATATATATTAGCGTAGGAAGGAAATGAATACAGTTCAGCATTCTGGCAAAAGGGAACAAATTTTGCTAACAGAGATGGTGGATGACGCTTGATTGGTTGGTTGGGGACTGGATGGAAAAAACCCACATGAGTGCTTATTCCATTATCTTCGAAATAACAGAATAAAAAGAAATTTAAAACTTTGATGTATGTGTGTTGTTGGGGGGGGGGAAATGATAGGTGTAGTGAGGGGGGGGAGAAAAAGCGTTTCAGGTGTGCTTAGGGTTATGGGCCGAGTGAAAAGGTAGTACTGTTATTGTGTTTGGTGTGGCACGGTGTGTGTGACATGTGTGTGGTTTTGTCCTCCTTACTATGTAACAATTTGCCGCGTGTCTATGTTCGTCGCGTGATCGAAGTGATATGTGTGCGTAGAAGGAATGAATCATTCAGCATTCTGGCAAAAGAACATTTGCAGAGCAGAGTGTGTATGGTTGCTGATTTCGGTTGTGGACTGATGGAAACCTCCCTGAGTTGTATCATTACTTTCAGATTAAAGATAACGAAATTTAATTAACTTCATGTTGTGATTGAGTTTGGGGTTTGGTGGGGGGGCTGAAAGTGTGTAGGAGAGGGGGGAAGAAGCTGGGATGTGGGTAGCTGTGGAGAGTCTAGGTACAGGTCGTTTGTGTCCGCAGTGCTGTGTGCATGTGGGATTGTGTGAAGGATGAGGTGTAAGCGCGTTGAGGTGTGCGGGCGAAAATGGTATGAGGAGGCGGGTATGCATACGGTACGCGACGATGGTTTAATTAAAAGTGGGGGGAGTGGATAGGACTGTAGGTTGAATTAGAGGTGTGTAGGTACACTAGATTTCTTGTACATAGCTTAGACTTGTTAATAGAAAGAATTGTGTAATAATTGAGATAAGTGATTAGATTTTGATATATATGAGGAATTTAATAAGTGAAATCTTAAAAAAGCAGAATTGAAGCCTCGTGACATTTATCGTGTTATCCGATCGTATTGTAGATCTGTTCCCACCTGCCAGAGAATGGCTACAGGAAAGTGGAACGGAGTGCTAGTGGATGAGAGGTTTGATGAGTGCGCACTCGTTGTTGTTTTTTTACAGTTCACGCGGAATAGAATGGATAATATGTAGTATATGAGAGAGGGAGAGGGGAGAGGGAGAGTGGAGAGAAGAGAGTGGAGGAGAGGAGAGAGAGAGAGGAAGGATGAGGAGAGAAGAAGAGATGGAGAGAGGAGAAGAGAGAGAGAGAAAGAGATGAAAGAGAGAGGAGAGAAGAGACAGAGGGAAGGAGATGGAAAGAGAGAGAGATTTAAAAACAGAGAGAGGAGACACGCACAAGCACAAACTAAAAACGCACAACACGCACGCACAGCACACACACACACACCACGCACACTACACAAGCACGCAGGCAAAAGAAGACACAACACACACACACACACACACACACACACAACACACACACACACACACACACACACACACACAAGTAGGTAGACCAATACACAGACAGTGAACCAAAATTTGTAAACAAAGACTAATATACCCACAGGAAAATCTCTAATCACTTTGTCCACAAATGGAGTCGCTTCAACCTAATTAATAACACAACACTTTTCACAGCAATTCAAACCAAGTTAACGATAATTATCATCCATCATTACTAAAATTCCATCAAGGGTAAAAAAGTACCCTCAAACCCTGATTAATTTTACTGGCAAAATTACAATCACCCAAATACCCAGGACTGAACCAGAGAACACCGCGGCTGGGAAAGAGAATTGAGAAACAGAGAAGAGAAAAGAGGAACAGAAGAGATTGTGGGTAAGTAGACAGACAGACAGATGCGAGTTGAAGTAGGTGTTGTCCTTTAAAGTCTTCTCCATCCTAACTCCAATTTCTCTTGTGATGGTGATCCGAGCAGCGTTCCAGATGAATTACTAACACAACAGCCTCTGCTGCCACTACTGTCTCTGCTACTATTACAGCTGTTGGTGCTGCTGCTATTGTGCTACTACTGCTGCTTCTGCTGCTGCTGCTGCTGCTGCTGCTACTACTACTACTACTTTTACTTACTACTACTACTACTACTACTACTACTACTAGTACCACCACCACCACCTACTACTACAATTACTACTATCACTGCTACTACTACTACGTAACCCAGCAGCAGCAGCAGCAAAAACAACAGCAGCATTATCATCATCATTGTTATCACCATGGTCACCACCGCTGTTGTCATCGTCATCACACACACACACACACACACAACCGCATACACACGGGGACTAGATGTATAAAAAAAAAAAAGCACATAAGTGCTTATTCCATTACCCTCGATATAAAAAATGAAATAACTAAAATAAAAAGTGAATAACACACACTTAAATCATGTGTATTCATCTGGGTGCAAATCCTTTAGATGAGGCGATAACCTACTTCACTTGTAACAGAGTGGAGATAAATTAGCACCCATCTCTGCATCTACCTCAGAACTACATAGCACGATCAGTACGGCACGGAACGAGGCCTCGTCTAATAAGCTTTTAATGTTTTTGCATTTCACCCTGCAGGCGAGGTGTACATTGGGAGAAGTCAGAAACTAACCAAACTAAAGTGGTACGGGCACGTCACACGAACATTGAACTGTTCAAGACTGTCCTACAGGGAACAGTACAAGGAGGGAGACAAAGATGCAGACAGAGAAAACAATGGGAAGACAGCATCAGAGAGTGGACTGGCCTTGGGTGGAACGACATACTACTGAAAGTCGAGAACCGCAAGGAATTGAGGAAGCTGGTTACAAAACTTTCAGGAATGCCCCAACGGTTTACTTGACTACGGGATAGGAGGAGGAGAAGGATTGAGAGAAGTCAGAACTACCACTCAAGGAAAGACGAGCCTCTGACAAATCGCTGGCGTGACCCAATCTAGTAACACACCGTACCGCGCTGCGCTCATATTCTTTCTCAAGGGAAGCAATTAGGACCACCCCATCACACAAAGTACCATTACTAAAATTACCAGGGATATAGTGAAGGGGGAGCGGGAGTGTCGAAATCTTGCTAGAGAGAAGGGGGGAACTACCTGCATAGACAGGGAGCAGGCAGGGAGAAGATGAGGGAGACACTGATCCTCTGCATTGAAGCAGGGAAGGTGTCCCTCCACAAACAGGGAGATAGGATGATGACGAACAATGGCTTGTGGTGTGTGCTGAATACTGTGCTGCTGGACTGACTATCCACGTTCTGTTTGTGCATAGACAACTCTCTGTCAATCATTCAGGCAGCAGTACATGAGTATGCCTTTGTCAATATGTAACTGGTGTGTGTGTGTGAGAGAGAGAGAGAGAGAGAGAGAGGAGAGAGAGAGAGAGAGAGAGAGAGAGAGAGAGAGAGAGAGAGAATAAAGCGAGAGAGAGAGAGAGAGTGAGAGAGAGAGAGAGATGAAGAAGTGGAAGAAGAGAAAGAAGAAGCTGAGATAGTGTGTGTAAACAGGCGCAAACCTTTGCACGCGGGCGTGTATGCATGCACTTATACTTGCACATGCTCAAGTAAGCGTATCTGTTAATTATTTGTTTCCCCAAATACGCTTGTACGTAAAATATTACACACGTACACATGTAAGTTATCAATCATTCATGTACAATGTGATTCCACATGTGTTTATACACACGTGTATTCATATAATTATATGGTAAAGATAAATCGTTGATTAAAAACGATGACTTTAGCAGAAGAGATGGCCATTAGTTTGCTACATATCAAGCCAAAAAATCATGCCTGAAAAGCCCCTCCTCTCCCCCCCACCCCCTAAATCAGAAGCTAAATATCACATGTGGAAAGTGGATTTGAAGTCATAATCTTCAATCTTTTCAGTGATGGTAGTATTAGATTGTATAGCACAAAAATCGTTAAAAAGTCACAGGACATTTCTGCATAAAATTTGGGGTGAGATATTTATTTTTATTTATTTATTTATTCTTTTATATCGAGGATAATGGAATAAGCACTCATGTGCTTTTTTACATCCAGTCCCCGTGTGTATGCGGTTTTGTAAATTTTGTCATCTGATAGAGAGAGAGAGGGGGGGGGGGAGCATGTCACCACAAACGAAGTTCCACCTATTGTTTTTACTTTTTTAAAATTATTTTCTGTCTGCAAGTGAACTCCTTTCCCTTGGATTTCTCATGGCTTTTTTTTCCTATACACTTTTCCTGGTACAACTCTTGCATGCTCTGAACGTATGTTACACACAGAACACAAAAGACTTGCATCCACATCACCACTCAGGTCTAGCTAGTGCACCAACATTTAAAAAAAACAACTCACCTTCAAATGGGAATGGACCTTTCGACCTCGTGCTCTTCTGTACAAAGCAGTATCAACAGATGAACGATCAGCACCTTTCCACCAGGTGCCACAGAGCGGTACAAAACAAAGGTATCAGTCAGTCCTAGGCCACCTCCTTGGGGAGGGAAGAGCTAGTGTGTTAGTGGCAGTCTGCCTTATCAGTAGAGGGCTGGGGGGTGGGAAGGAGGGGAGGCCTCAGTGCACGTACGTGCCACGTGTTTAAGGACAGTTACCTTCACCTGCACGTTCTGTTTGAGAGAGGATAACAGAAAGCTGTTAGTCGTTCTGTGGTTCTGCATGATGAGGATGAGGAGGAGGAGGAGGAGGAAGAGGAGATGGTGGAGGTAAAGGATAATGATTATGATGAGGAGGAGGAGGAGGAGGAGGAGATGGTAGAGATTAAAGAGTATGATGATGATGGTGGTGGAGTGGTGGTGGTGGTGGTGGTGGTGGTGGTGGTGGTGGTGGTGGTGGTGGTGACGAAGACGCGACGACGACGACGATGACGACTGATGACGATGATGATTGATGATGATGATGATGAGGACGACGACGACGACGACGACGACGACGATAGAGAAATAGAAAGAAGAGAGGAGAGGAGCTAGACAAAGGTGGAATATAGCTCTTAACATAATTTGCAATCACTTATGCAAAACAATGATTATGTGTATATTCATTCTAACAGGCTGACCAGTTATTGACAGAGTTACAGATGTTATGTGTGTCACAGATTTCGTTCAGGCATGCTAGTAGAATGATGTCAGCAGAGTACGATAGTCGGTTAAGCCAGGCGTTGCTAGGGTGCAGAAAGGCATGGATTGAGTCTTCTGGAAAGTAAGTCCATCAGTTTCGGAGTGTAGTGTGCTGTGTGTTGTGCAGCGTGGGCACGACAGGCATGGTGGTATTGGTAGAGTTGTTGGATAGTTGATAGTTCCATTGTGTGTGTGTGTGTGTGGTGCTGGTGTGTGTTGTGTGTGTGTGTTGTGTGTGTGGTGTGTGTGTGTGTGTTTTGTGTGTGTGGTGTGTGTGTGGTGGTGTGTGTGTGTGTGTGTTCTTGGCTGGAAAATATAAAACATGGGTTAGAACCATTCACATTTTATCTGTTCGAGAGAGAGAGAGAGAGTCTTTCATATTAAGGATAATGGATTGAGCACCCATGTGCTTTTTTACATCCAGTCCCCGTTTGTATGCGGTTTTGTAAATTGTGTCATCTGTTCCCACCGGCACATAATGGCCGACTTTCGAAAATCGGAACAGGATTTAACGTGTGCGCAAGATGTTCTGCGTGGGTTCGCACACGGGGCCTTGGTTTATAGTCTCATCCGAAGGTCTTTTGGGGAGAGTGGAGTTTGCACTGGTGTTAACTCCAGGGGAAAATCCCCTTGAGAGGGATTCGAACCCGGGTCGTCAGATTGCCAGCGCAATGTTCTAACCACTAGGCTATCCCATCCCACAAGGCTAACCCGAGAGAGACAGAGACAGAGACAGACAGAGAGACAGACAAACACAGACAGACAAACACAGACAGACAAACAGACAGACAGAAGACAAACAGTCCCACAAGGCTAACCCGAGAGAGACAGAGACAGACAGAGAGACAGACAAACACAGACAGACAAACACAGACAGACAGACAGACAGAAGACAAACAGTCACAGAAAATGACCAGTGCTTGCAGACGTAGCGTTCTTGTTAGCGTGCATTATTTCTGGGCATGTACGCGCGCATGCGCACGTGTTTCCAAAAACTCGCCATCATTACCGCTCTAAGACAAGTGTGTTGACATTTTGCTCAACTTTCTCCCGCTATCCCCTCACCCACCCACCCATCTTCCACAGAAACCATCGTCTTCCTCCCTCAGCCCTTCTGTTGACCCAGGAATCTGTACAAAGTTTGGAAAATACGAGAGAAGTTTCGGAAACAGAAAAGTGCAGAGAGATTGGCAACAATTGACGTTTCTTTGCTTAGCCCACCGCACAGCCATTCTCCAAGTGATCTTTAAGCAGGAGCTGAGACAGGCTGAGCAGAGCAATCCACCCCTGTGCAAACATCGTGCTAGCCACTGCCTCCCTTGGCTGAGGACTGTCCCCCAAAGTCCAGGCCTTTTTATTTGGTAATAATTATGTGACCAGCTTTTTACTGGATTAGCTGTGAAACTCACCGTAAGACGTAGAGTAGGTCTAAGCCGAGTAGAGTCCTTCTTTCCAAGATAAATGTAGATTTTTTTTTATTGTTTATCTTTTATTTTTATTTTATACCACTTTAAGTCACGGCAGATTTCTCTGCGTTGAAATAAGATAGGGGGGTTTTTTTGTTTGGTTTTTGTTGTTGGTTTGTTGTTGGTTTGTGGGGGTTTTTGGGGGGGGGGGGGGAGGGATTTTTTCAGGCTCGCCATGGAGCTGAAACACCAGAAAAGTGACATGTTGTTTGAGGCTCTGGTGTGATTATGCTTTGTTGTTGTTGTTTTTGCTTTCGGATAGAGCTCCGAGGTTCATCAATGGTACTATTTTGTATATACGACCGAGTTTACCCACCAGTAAGGATTCAGGGAAATGATTTTAATAATATGAGATGATTCTTGATTTTTACGTTTCTGTAGGACCCGATACCATCAAAGTTAAACTTTGCTCCAGCCCATTTCTCTGGACCTTGAATGAGGGCATGAGTACTAGTCTTTTGGAAAGTGAGCTTAAGTTCTCTGCATTTCCCAGGTAAAATTTGCAGCATTCTTATTGAAAGTTAAAAAACGAAATTCCCTACATAAGATTTGTGGCCTAAACCAAAGCCCACTTTACAACATTTCTTGTTCAAGACAGCTAAGACATAGTGTAAATCAGTTGTCTGCAGACACTCCAGCAGCAGCTGTCCCTCCAAGGCAAACACCTGTAGCCTATGTGCAGACAGGAAAAAGAGCTTTGCTGTGTTGTGTTGTGCTGTGCTGTGCTGTGCTGTGCTGTGCTGTGCTGTGCTGTGCCGGAGTGAGATCCTACTAGGAAAGGACAGGCCCAAATTCACTCTGAGATGTAGCGAGGACTAGACAGGACATGAAGAGACAAGGCGAGAGGTGACAAAACAAAACAAGATGAGATGAGACTAGACCAGACCAAATGAGACGAGACAACAGAGCAAAACAATACAATACAGTACAATACAATATTGTACAATAAACGCAAAAAGAACGTAACACAAGCCAATTCAATATGACGCATGTAGATTATTTGACGACAATGCATCGTAATCCTTTTTGGGCAGCTGAGACACAGAGACAGCCAGATAGACAGACACAGACACACAGACACTCAGACACAAAGTCTGATAAACAGACAAACACGCAGATACACAGACAAGACATAAAAAGGAGACACAAAGGATACGCAGACAAGAACAGGAACAGAGAGAGGAGGAAGAGAGTGACTACCATAGACAGACACAGACAACAGAAAAAACAAAAATGAGAGAGGGGAGAAAGTGTGTATGGTGTGTGGAGTGGGAAGAGCGGTGGGGGTGTGGACAGGAGATGGATGGAAAGAAAAGACAAATGGAGGGAAGACCAAAGAAAGAAAAAAAAGAAGACTTTAACGTCTTCATGCCGAACAAACAAGACACAGACCTGTTGTTTCTTCTCTTTCTTCTTCCCGTTTCTCTTTCTCCATTTGCGCAGAACGTGCCGCATGCATTTTTAGGGTACGGGGGGGGGGGGGTGGGGAAGCCCCATGGTGTCCTTGCAGAGCAGAAGTTGGAAGATAGAAAAAAACACAGAGAAAAACCAACTCCGGTCTATGTTCTTCTTCCCCCCCCCACAATTACCGGTTTTCTTGGGAGGACTTTTCTCTTTTTCTTTTTTGTTGCTGGACTTCAAGGAGGCATAAGGTCAAAGCTCACGTCAGTCTCGGAGTGTTTAGAACTTCTCATCCAAAATCAATGTATAGAATTAGTGCGTTTGGTTTAAGAAGATCTTTATTTAGAAAACATGAATATCATACACACACTGACTGTGTTTTTTCAGCAATGTATTTTTTTTATATAACCGTGCAGGGGTCTCGTCTGCTGTGACCTACTGTGCCAGGTATGGAAGAGTGATGACTGAATTAGTTCTTCATGATAACGTAAAAGACAATTACTGTATATTTATCTCGTCATAATGAAACATACTCTGAAAAACGAAGAAGAGAGGTAATACATACAATAATAATAATAATATAATAATGTATTGAATTTATATAGCGCTGAATCTTGTAAAGCAACAAATCAAAGCGCTCAGATTTTATTTCATACCACTTTAAGTCACGGCAGATTTCTCTCCGTGAAATTCGGGCTGCTCTCCCCGGGGAGAGCGGGAGAACGCGTCGCCACTTAGCGCTGCGCCACCCTTTCCCCCTTTTTTTCTTTTTCTTTTTTCTGCAGCTGTATTTGTTTCCCTATCAGAGTGGCTTTTTTCTAAGAATTTTGCCAGGGACAACTCTCTTGTTGCCGTGGGGTTTTTTTTACGTGCGCTAAATAATTACGTGTAACACACGGGACCTCGGTTTATCGTCTCATCCGAAAGACTAGCGCCCAGACCACCACTCATGGTCTAATGGATGGAGGAAAAATTTCCGGTCCGAACGGGGTACGAACCGCCGCACACTTCAGACCCGGACTTTTCGCTTTCTAGACAGGCGCGTTACCTCTAGACCACCGATCCAACAATAAAGGAACATGTCTCCCATAACCTATGTGGTCATAGGGAAGTGAGGCATCAGAGACCTCAGCTTCTCTAGGGGTCAGCATATTGAGGGCGTTGCCCATCTCCTCTCCCTCGCTGCTTTACCTTCCCTGACCCTAAAGAGGCAGCTACCTATTTACAGCTGGGTGAAGTGGGGCACTGTACTGAAGCCAAGGCGCGCAAACGATCACCCATCCAAGTGGTGACCACGTTCAATGCTGCTTAACCTTAGCTGGGGAAAGCGAGTGAATTGACCACTGAGCTATCTCGTCCCCTAACAAAACACTGTACACTGAAAAAGAAAGGAGAGTGTTAATACATACAATAGCAGTGATAAAAGAAATTCATGCTGATAACAATGTGCAGGACTTTCTAAAGATTCATAAAAACTGATAAATAATTTGAAATCGGGCTTCTGTAAGTTAACAAAAAAATTCCATGACAAAATTGCTCAGCAGTTTCTTGAACAAAACACTTTCTCATCTGGGTCATTGGCTTTGTCGAAATAATTCATCCTATCAAAAACATTCGGTCTGAGACTGTTTCTGATATGTCTAACGATCTTATTTATTTTCTGCATCAGCCCTCCATTTGCAATTTTTCTGTGTGAATAAATGTACAGTTGTGCGTAGCAAGTTCCATTAGTCTCGAAATGCCTGAAAAGAAAAAGGCATATCTTTGAGATTGTCTACGTCGTGTGTTGCAGACCTGACGTCATAAACATAGTAATTTGGTCGTTTCCTTTTTTCGTCTTTTTTTCCCTTTCTTTTATCTGAGGGAAGGGGCTTATTTTTGTTGGAATTTTTTTGTTTCATAACTTGTTATTTCATTTAGATTTGTAAATGATTCATGCTTTTAACTATAGCTGGTTTTCTGTGTATTTTCATCTTCTTTTTTTATTTTGGGCCAATGCCCTACTGAATGCATGTCCCCTGTAACGACGGAGCCATTGTTTTTGTGTTCCTGGTAAGAGATATTGATAGTAATGGTGTGGGTGGATGTGTGTGTGGGTGTGTATGTGTGTGTGTGTGTGTCTGTGTCTGTGTGTCCGTGCGCGCACGAGCATCTTCAACCCTACATAAAATCACCCCGCCCCGAATCGTGATTAAGCTGCATTGTTGTTGCATGCTTCCATCTCCTCGGCGTCCAAGTATACATACAGCCGTCACGACTTTTCTGGGTATCTGATCAGGAGCTTCAAAGACATCCGGTCACCAGTGTCCAGCCAGCCACTGCCCCTTTGGCCCTTCGGTCACCTGCAGGTAAACAAACACAGCTGGTCAGCAAAGGGAAAGGAGAGCAGGTCAGTGCCGGGCCAACCGGACTTGACCTCACCAAACAAGGAAGGTGGCAGGATGGTTAAGACGTTCGCCTGCCAACAAGTCAACCGTGAGGTTCTGGGTTCGATTCCCAGCCTCGCCCTTTCTTCCCAGTTTGACACACACAAAAATCGAACTGAATGTCAAAGTCCTTCGGATGAGACTATAAACCGAGGCCCCGTGTGGGAACGCATGCAAAACATCTTGCGCACGCGTTAAATCCTGTTCCGCTTTTCGAAAGAGTAGGCCATTGTGTGCCGGTGGGAACAGATGACGAAATTTACAAAACCGCATACACACGGGGACTGGATGTTAAACAAAAGCACACGCGTGCTTATTCCATTATCCTCGATATAAAAGAATAAAATTAAAATAAAAATGAAAATGAAAAACAAAGAGGGCTGATGGGGCGTTGTCTCTGGACAAACACAATATGTGTGTGTGCGTGCGTGCGTGCGTGCGTGCGTGCGTACGTGTGTGTGTGTGTGGTGTGTGTGTGTGTGTGTGTGTTGTGTGTGTGTGTGTGTGTGTGTAGTTAGGTGTGTCTCTCTGTCTGTCTTTCTGTCTTTCTTTCTTTCTTCTTTTTTTTTCGTTGCTCGGCTAGAGCTCTAAGGTTCGCTAATTGGTGAGATGTTTGTGTATTGACCGGTTTTGTTTTGTTTAATTCTTTTTTTGCCAACCGTGAAGGTAGCCGCATTCCGACTTCGGGGATGTATGTATGTATGTATGTATGCTCGTGTTTGCCTAGAACCCGCCTAACGCTGACAGGAGTTACGGGATGTTTTAATGTGCTTGTTTGATCTGCTGCTTGTGTATATGCACGAAGGGAATTAAGACACTGGCAGGTCTGCACTTGAAGTTGACCTGGGAGGTCGTAAGAATCTCCACCCTTGATTCGCCACACGCTACCAAGATTCCAACCCACGACTTCATGGACCCGTTGGGATTGAAGTCGAACGGTCTTAACCACTCGGCTATGGTGTCTGTCTGTATTTAGGTCTGTTTTGAGGGTACACTCTTTGGGGGTACACTCTTTGAGGGGACACTCTTGCCGATGTTTTACTGGTAGCAACGTAGCCGTGCTTATAATAATTATTATTATTATAGACTTACTGTTTGTTGTGGTGCAGATAGATTCAAAATGCGCATGCGTTCCACGTAAGATGAATAAAAAAAAGTTTATATTTGCCGTGAAAGTCTCTTGTGTCATGAGTCTCTTGTGCCATGAAAGTCTCTTGTGTCGTGAAAGTCTCTTGTGTCATGAAAGTCTCTTGTGTCGTGAAAGTCTCTTGTGTCGTGAAAGTCTCTCGCGCCATGGAACAAGAAGAAACTCTTGTGCCGTGAGAGTCTCATGTACGAGTCTATTGTGCCGTAAGAATCTCTTGTGCCATGAAAGTCTCTTTGTGCCATGAAAGTCTCTTGTGCCATGAAAGTCTCTTTGTGCCATGAAAGTCTCTTTGTGCCATGAAAGTCTCTTGTGCCATGAGTCCCTTGTGCAGTAATATTCTCATGTGAGAGTCTCTTGTGCCACGAAAGTGGGGTTTTTTTAGCCATGAGAGTCTCTTATGCCATGAATCCTTTGTGCCATGAGTCTCTTGTGCCGCGAGAGCCTCTTGTGCCATGGAAGCCTCTTGTGCCATGAAATCCTCTTGTGCCATGAAAGCCTCTTTCTCCATGAAAGCCTCTTGTGCCATGAGTCTCTTGTGCCGTGAGAGTCACTTATACCGTGAGTCGCTTGTGCCATGAAAGTCTTGACAGTGATGATATCCAGAAAAGAAGAAGCCAGCCGCACATGCAGTCAGTGAGTTTGGTTTGACCATTCTCATTGGCAGAACTATAACTAGCTGGAATTCGCGCAAGGTTTTGTTTTTCGAATTGACTATTTTAAAAAATGCAAGCATAAGAACATAGAATTATTTCCTGTGAAGAGGAAAATTCAATTTATGGATGACTTTTAAGGCTAGTGGTCACGACATTTTGGTCTTCTTCTGACGTTTTTGGTATTGCTCAAAGAAGCTTTATGTGCCGTGAGAGTCTGTGTTTTTTTAGGTCATTTGTAATGGTGCACATGACATTGGGGAGTTACGCTGCATGTCAAGCAATGTAATCACAGTTTTCTCCCCCTTTTCTTTTTTCCTTTTCCTTTTTTTAAATTGAAGATAAAGAGTTATAAATAGTTTAGGGGGACGAGGGACAAAAACTGCGCTGTATTTTGACATGAAGCCTGCATATAAAAGGCCAGTTGAAGCCATACCTCAAATTTCTCTCTGTTTACTTTCGACCATTCCTTTTGACACAGTCGCCATAAATAATGTTACTTGACTTAAGAGCATGATACACGATACCAATTTTTCTGCGTGAATTTTTTAGGGGGTTATTAAACACTGTATTTGTAAAGTAAACTCCCACACCGCTCATTTCAAACCTCTCCATCCCAGCCATACTCAAGTTCTTTATGGTGAATCCTCAGGGTCAGATGCTCGCAGGGAGCTTATCAGCCTCAGGCCGCCGTGGGGCCACCAGCCAGAGGGGCCCTGCTCTGCTGCTGGGTCACTTTGATAATGATCAGTGGTGTCTGTTCTGAGCTAACATACGCAGGACAACCACCTACTGACGACAGTAGCAGTTCAGTGTGGAGCCAGACTGAGTGAGACACCTACCCGAGGTGCTGCTGGTTTATCTACGGGGGACGGGATAGCCTAGTGGTTAGAACATTGCGCTGGCAATCTGACGACCCGGGTTCGATTCCCGTTCAAGGGGGATATTTTTCCCCCTGGAGTTAACATCAGTGCAGACTCCATTCTCCCCAAAAGTCCTTCGGATGAGACTATAAACCGAGGTCCCGTGTGTGAATGCACTCAGAACATCTTGCGCACAGGTTAAATCCTGTTCCACTTTTCGTAAGAGTAGGCCATTGTGTGCCGGTGGGAACAGATGACAGAATTTACAAAACCGCATACACACGGGGACTGGATGTAAAAAAGCACTTAAGTGATATTGAAATACATGAGATAGATATTGAAATAGGGCATTCATAAAGACTTAAGTACAGCCGACAAGCCCAATAAAATATTGAAAATATAAAGTATGACTCTTTCATCAGGATACACAACAACTATAACTATAAGCAAAATGATAAAAGGTGAGAGAGACACAGAGAGAGAGTGTGTGTGTATATGTCTCTGTATAATTCTCAAAACAGTACACATCACCATCAACACTCATTTTTTGATTATACTCGTTCAAATTATATGTCATGATAATGAAATAAACTGAATACCTATAACTCGCACAATAAAAGCAAGAAACAAAAGACAAGAAGAAATCCAAACCTATATAGTCATTGAGAGAGAGAATGTAGGGGTGTGTGTGTGTGTGTGTGTGTTGTATGTGTGTGTGTGTTGTTGTGTTGTGTGTATGTTGTGTGTGTGATGTGTGTGTGTGTTGTTGTGTGTGTGTGTAGTGTGTGTGTGTGTGTGTGTGTTTCAGGGATATACTAAATATATAATAATCAAGACAGCACACGATCACCATCAACACTTTCTTTTTTTATTATACTCAAACAAATTGAACGTCATGATAATAAAGTAAGCCCAATACCCATACACTCACACAATAGAGAGAGAGAGAGAGAGAGAGAGAGAGAGAGAGAGAGAGAGAGAGAGAGAGAGAGAGGATATTCATCTCAATGAGGAAGTATATCTGGCCTTACGCGCGCGCGCTGAAAGATAAACAACAAATCCATGTGTACAAACAAAGCCATGTGTACAAACATTCGGTCACAAGGGAAGGCAGGCAGGTAGAATGTATATATACCTAGATTAGGGCCACCTCCATGAGCTAAAAACCTACATGCGCCAAAACATGTTGAGTTCTGCATTATAAAAAAAAAAGGATCGAAAAAGAAACAGGAAGTTACATGTTCGACATGTTTTCCTGTACAGTTTTTCTTTGCTCATTTGCTTGTTTGTTTTTTATTATGTCCATGATGGATCTAATCTGTACTGCTTATTTTTTGTTGTTGTCGGATTTGTTTTTGGTTTCATTTTTTTATCTCAACACACACACACTTAAAAAATAGAATTGTGTGTGGTTTTTGTGTGTGTTGTGTGTGTGTGTGTGTGTGTGTGTGTGTGTGTGTGTGTGTGTGTGTGTGTTGTGTGTGTGTGTGTGGTGTGTGTGTGTGTGTGTGGTGTGTGTGTGTGTGTGTGTGGGGTGTGTGTGTACTGCGCGCTCGCGTTATGTGTGTTTTGTTGTGTAGTGTGTGTATGTGTATGTGTGTGAATGAGTGAGGGAACGAAGGAGAGAGCAAAGGACAACAGCTGCAAAGAGACAGACACAAAGTCACAAGAGACAGACTGAAGGCAAGACTGACAGACAGAATAAGTGAGTTTAATTATGACTGACAGACAGAATAAGTGAGTATAATTATGACTGACAGACAGAATAAGTGAGCATAATTATGACTGACAGACAGAATAAGTGAGTATAATTATGACAGACAGACAAGCATGATGCATGTAGATGCAGACAGACAGACAGACAGACAAATAGATAGATAGAGATAAGATAAAGAGAGACAGATCACTAGATAGAGAGAGAGATCGATAGATAGAGAGAGAGAGATAGATGGATAGAGAGAGAGAAAGATAGATAGATAAATAGATAGATAGATAGATAGATAGATAGATAGATAGATAGATAGATAGATAGATAGATAGATAGATAGATAGGTAGAGAGGTAGAGAGATAGAGTGAGAGAGATTGAGAGATAGAGAGAGAGAGATAGGCAGACAGACAGATGACAGGAGATAGATAGATAGATAGATAGATAGATAGATAGATAGATAGATAGATAGATAGATAGATAGATAGATAGATAGATAGATAATAATAATAATAATAATAATAACATATGGAATTTATATAGCGCCGAATCTTGTAAAACAAACAATCGAAGCGCTTGCACTCAAATTCATTTACGCGCATGCAACTTTCCTCAAATATAATAAAGAACATATTTCAAATTTATGCACATGTATGTACACACACACCACACACACACCACACACACACACACACACACACACACACACACACACACACACACACACACACACACACACACACACACACCACACACACACACACACACACCGCGAACACACTTAGGAGATGAAGGATGCTGTTGAAAAAGTAGAGACGGATATGAGGGAAAAGTGTCAGGTAGGAAATAAGTGTGTTTTGAGGCTGGATTTGAAGGTATCAAGTGAAGGTTTTTGGCGATAGTGAAAGAGGGAGGTCATTCCACGTGGACGGACCAGAAACAGAAAAAGATCGACAGCCAACAGTGGTTTTTGAATCTGGGTGTTCGAAAGCACAAAGTATCTGCAGCTGAACGAAGGGAACGGGATGGAGTGTACAGGTGAAGACAGTTACAAAGATAAGATGGTGCAGATTTGTGGAGACATTTGAAACAGAGGGTATTGATCTTATACTTCAGTCTTTGTGAGACTGGCAGCCAGTGAAGAGATCGCAGAAGAGGAGTGATGTGTTCGGATTTTTTCTTTCTAAGGACCAGTCGAGCTGCAGAGTTTTGTATGCGTTGAAGAGAGTGGATGGATGATGCTGGTAGGCCAGCCAAAGAGAATTACAGTAGTCTAAACGTGAAAGAATGAGAGATGTGACGAGCTTGGAAGTTGCATCAGTGGACAGATACTTGCGAATCGCGCTTATGCGCCGTAGTTGATAGTAGCAAGACTGGCAGGTCTGGGTGATGAATTTTTTCATAGAGAGTGTGTTGTCAAGAACTACACCTAGATACTTCACAGAGTTGGACAAAGGAACTGACGCACTGCCGAATTCTATAGATGTTGTTGTGATGGAGAAAGTTTATGTTTGGTTCCTATGAGCATGGCTTCGGTTTTATCGGCCATTAAGTTGTAACTTGTTCTGAGTATCCAGTTTTGAATGTCTTGAAGGCAGTAGGACATATTTGTCAGGAGGGAAGGCAAGTTTTCAACAGTATCACTGCACTGAAGCTGAGTGTCATCGGCATAGAAATGATGATCAATATGGTGGTTGTTTATTATATGTGAGAGTGGAGCAGTGTAGAGAGTAAAGAGAACGGGCCCAGGACTGATCCCTGTGGGACTCCACATTCCATTTTGACAAATTTTGATTGAATTTTGTTTACAATAACTTTCTGGAATCTGTCTGTGAGGTATGAAGTAAACCAGGTGAGGGCTGGGCCATTAATACCAAACGTATTTTGGAGGCGAGAAAGAAAAATTGAGTGATCTATAGTGTCGAAGGCTGCAGATAAGTCAAGAAGAGTGAGGAGGGAGATTTTTCCTCCATCAGAAGCAAGTAGATAGATAGATAGATAGATAGATAGATAGATAGATAGATAGATAGATAGATAGATAGATAGATAGATAGATAGATAGATAGATAGATACAGAGAGAAAGCCCCTGTCTCTCTGTCTTTGTCCCCTTCGTCACT
>CM054134.1:98093124-98103124 GCA_028751875.1 Rapana venosa
ACCGCCGCACGCAGCCCCAAAACCATACACGATAACACACACGCATACACTAGCAACCCATACACCACGCACACACCGCGCGCCCACACACACAACCCCCACACCACACGCCCCGGGCCGCGCGGCGCGCGAAGAAAAGGGAGAAGGGGGAAAAAAAAGAAAAAGAAGGGAAAAGGGAAAACAACAAACAACAACACCCAACAACACAAAAAAGAAAAACAAGGAGGACAGCAGAAGCAGCAGGAACCCCAGCACACCAAGGAGGAGGGGAAAAGAAGAAAAAAGAAAAACTGCAAAAAAAAACACGAAAAAAAAAAAAGAAAGAAGGGGACGTAAAAAGGGGGGGGAGAAGAAGGAGCAGGGGGGAAAAAGGAGGAGGCGGAAAGGCGGAGAAAAATTTTTTTTTTTTTTTTATTATTTTACAAGGCCCAAGATCCCGTCTCTAGGTAACGGGGACACGGCCCCACACAAGAGGGCAGCGGTTTGCTCGTCGATTTATAGTTGCCCGGTTTGTGTATCCAATTTTGCCTTCATAATCCCAAAGTGCGTCAAGCCTTTAATTTGTGAGAGAGAGAGAGAGAAGGAAGAGAGAAGAGAGAGGGGGGGAGAGGGGGGGGGGGGAGGAGAGAGGAGAGGGGAGAGAGAAGGGAGAAAAGGAGAAAGAGGGGGGGGATGGTGAGTGAATAAGAGAGATTGGGTGTGAGAGAGAAAGAGAGACAGAGGGAGAGACAGAGAGAGAGAGAGAAAGAAGAGAGAGAGAGAGAGAGAGAGAGTGAGAGAGAGTGAGAGAGAGAGACGGAGAGAGAGAGAGAGGGGTGGTGGTGGTGGTGAGTGAATAAGAGAGAGACACAGAGAGAGAGGGGGAAAAGAAAGAGAGAGAGAGAGAGAGACGGAGAGAGAGAGGGGGTGGGGGTGGTGATGAGTGAGTGAAGAAGATAGAGAGGGTGGGAGAGAGAGAGAGACAGAGACAGGGAGAGAGAGAGAGAAGAGAGAGAGTGAGAGAGAGAGACGGAGAGAGAGAGGGGGGTGTGGTGGTGGTGAGTGAGTGAATAAGAGAGAGAGGGTGGGAGAGAGAGACAGAGAGACACAGAGAGAGACAGAGAGAGAGAGAGGAAAGAGAGAGAAAAGTGAGAGAGAGATGGAGAGAGAGGGTGGTGGTGGTGGTGGTGGTGGTGGTGGTGGTGGTGGTGGTGGTGGTGGTGGTGGTGGTGGTGGGGGGGTGGTGAGTGAAGAAGAGAGAGATGGTGGGAGAGAGAGAGAGGGAGGGGAGAGGGAGAGAGAGGAGAGAGAGAGGAGAGAGAGAGAGAGAGAGACAGAGAGAGACAGAGAGAGACAGAGAGAGAGAAAGACAGAGAGAGAAAGACAGACAGAGAGAGAAAGAGAGAGAGAGAGAGGGAGAGAGAGAGAGAGAGAAAGAGAGAGTGAGAGAGAGACAGAGAGGGGAAAGACAGAGAAAGACAGAGAGAAAGAGAGAAAGAGAGAGTTTATACATCAAGGCCTTTAACTCCCCCCCCCCTCTCCCTTCCCCCCTTCCCCTGCCATAATGAAGTTTTGCGTCGCATAAAGAAATCATAAGCAATCACAGTTCCCTCTTTCAAATGTTTTATTGAAGAAGATCATTAACCGCTATAACCACAAAACAAGTTGATGTCAATAACAGCATAAACTTAAACTGGATAAGACAGACAGACAGACAGGAGAGGGGAAGGAGGGGGAGGGAGGGAGGGAGAGAGAGGAGAGAGAGGAGAGAGAGAGAGAGAGAGGAGAGGGGAGAGAGAGAGATGAGAGAGAGAGAGAGAGAGAGAGCGAGAATGGTTTCTTTGAAGGCTTTTCCTGTAGTTTAAGAAGAAATACACAAAGCCTATACACTGACTGTTCAAAAACGCTAGTATATGCAATCAAACAAGTAGAGAGAGAAAGGAATGATAGGCAATCACTGTTCCATCTTTCAAATAGTTTATTGAAGTAGATCATTAACCGCTTTTAACCACCCCCCCCCCCCACAAAAAAAAAAAGTTGATGTCATTAACAGCATAAACTTAAACTGGGTGAGACAGACAGACAGACAGATAGACAGACAGAGACAGACACAGAGAAACACAGAGAGAGGGGGAGACAGACAGACAGACAGATAGACAGACAGACAGACAGACAGACAGACAAAGAAAGAGAGACAGAGAGCGAGAGAGGGAGAAACAGAGACAGAGAGAGCCAGACAGAGAGAGAGACAAACAGACAAAGAAAGAGAGAACAGAGACAGACAGAGAAAGAGAGACAGAGAGCGAGAGAGGGAGAGACAGAGACAGACAGAAACAGAGACACACAGAGAGACAGAGAGCGAGAGATGGAGAGACAGTGAGATAGAGACACAGAGACAGACAGAGAGACAGATAGGCAGAGAGACAGAGAGGCGGGAAACGGAGACAGAGAGCGAGAGAGGAAGAGGCAAAGAGACAGAGACAGTGAGACAGACAGAAACAAAAAGACAGACAGACAGAGAGCGAGAGAGACAGAGAGAGACAGACATACAGATAGGCGGACAGAGAGTCAGAGAGACAGTGACACAGAGAGAGACAAAGACACAGAAACAGACAGACAGTCAGACAGATAGGCAGACAGACATTGAGACAGACAGATAGGCAGACAGTGAGACAGACAGAAACAGAGAGCAGAGTCAGAGACAGACGAAAGACAGAGACAGAGACAGACAGACAGACAGACATCGACAGAGACAGAGAGAGAGACACAGAGACTGAGAGACAGACAGACAGACAGACAGACATTGAGACAGACAGATAGGCAGACAGTGAGACAGACAGAAACAGAGAGACAGAGTCAGAGCCAGACAAACAGACAAAGACAGAGACAGAGAGAGTGACAGAGACAGAGAGAGAGACACAGAAACAGAGAGACACAGAAACAGAGAGAGTGACAGAGACAGAGAGAGACACAGAAACAGAGAGAGTGACAGAGACACAGAGAGACACACAGAAACAGAGAGACAGAGAGGCAGAGAGACAGAGAGACAGACAGACATCGACAGAGACAGAGACAAAGACAGAGACAGAGAGAGTGACAGAGACAGAGAGAGACACAGAAACAGAGGAGACATAGAGACATAGAGACAGAGAGGCAGAGAGACACAGAGAGACATAGAGACAGAGAGGCAGAGAACCAGAGAAGGGGGAGGGGGGGGGGGAGTGGGGGGGGGGGGGGGTCGGTCAGGGCATGGGCAGAGGATGAAAGGCGGGGGGTATAATGGCTGCATAAAAAAGGGCAGGAGACCTTCTCCCGGCCATCAGCCACAAGCACACAAAGTGCAGGGTTGTGAAGGGGCTGCAGGGCTACTGTGCGTCTGTCTGTCTGTCTGTCTGTCTTTATGCTTGTCTGTCTGTCTGTCTGTCTGCCTGTTTGTTTGTCTGTCTGTCTGCCTGTTTGTTTGTTTGTCTTATCTGTTTGTCTTTCTGTCCGTCTGTCTGTATGTTTGTTTGTCTGTCTGTCTGTCTGTATGTATGTATGTCTGTCTGTCTGTCCGTCTGTCTGTATGTCTGCCTGTTTGTTTGTCTGTCTGTCTGCCTGTCTGCCTGTTTGTTTTTTCTTTCTTTGTCTGTCTGTCTGCCTGTTTGCTTGTTTGTCTTGTCTGTTTGTCTTCTCTGTCTGTCTGCCTATCTGCCTGTTTGCTTGTCTGTCTGTCTGTCTGTTTGTTTGTTTGTCTTGTCTGTCTGTCTGTCTTGTCTGTCTGCCTGTTTGTTTGTTTGTCTGTCTGTCTGCCTGTTTGTTTGTTTGTCTTGTCTGTTTTGTCTGTCTGTCTCTGTCTCTGTCACTGTCTCTCTTTGTGTCTGTTTGTGTCTGTCTATCTGTCTTTCTGTCTGTCTGTCTGTCTCTCTCTCTCTCTCTCTCTCTCTCTCTCTCTCTCTCTCTTTTGTCTGTCAGTCTGTCTCTGTCTTTCTCTGTATCTCTCTCTTTGTAGTTTTGTCTGTCTGTCTGTCTACCAGTCTGTCTGCCCTTCTGTCTGTATCTCTTCTCTCTCTCTCTCTCTCTCTCTCTCTCTCTCTCTCTCTCTCTCTCTCTCTTTGTCTGTCTCTGTATTTCTCTGTATCTCTGTCTGTCTATCTGCCTGTCTCTCTATCTCCATCTCCCTCCTCTCACTCTCTCTCTCTCTTTCTTTCTTTCTCTCTCTCTCTCTTTCTTTCTTTCTCTCTCTCTTTCTTTCTTCCAGATGACCGTCTTCAAAGCAAACTCCTTTAGAAGGCAGACATGCATGCAAAATGGAGAGACGTTCATAAAATATGGAAGCAGCGAGTAAACAACGATCAAGAAGAATATGTTTCTGAAACTGTGTACCCTGACATCAAAGAAGCCTTCTATTGAAGACAAGTCTTTGGGGATCAGCTTTTTTGTGCCTCCATATAAAGGATCGTAGCATCCCTCCTATTCATGGCACTGCCATATATATATATATATAATATATATATATATATATATATATATATATATATATATATATATATATATATTTCATGACACAGCCATATATATATATATATATATGTGTGTGTGTATATGTGTGTGTGTGTGTGTGTGTGTGTGTGTGTGTGTGTGTGTGTGTGTGTGTGTGTGTGTGTGTGTGTGTGTGAGAGAGAGAGATCGATGATAGATTTTGTTTTAATTTATTCTTTTATTTCGAGGATAATGGAATAAGCACTTATGTGCTTTTTTTTACATCCAGTCCCCGTGTGCATGCGGTTTTTGTAAATTCTGTCATCTGTTCCCACCGGCACACAATGGCCTACTCTTACGAAAAGCGGGACAGGATTTAACATGTGCGCAAGATGCTCTGCGTGCGTTCGCACACGGGATAGATAGATAGGTAGATAGATAGATAGATAGATAGATAGATAGATAGATAGATAGATAGATAGATAGATAGATAAATAGAAAAATAGATACATATATACATACATACATACATACATACATACATACATACATACGTACATATATACATACATTCATCGATAGATAGATCAATATGTATATATACATATCTGTTGCTGATGAACGCTCCACATATCGTATTCAATAATATCAAAACCTTTTCAAGACCCTTGAAAAATAGGACCGGTTTTTCTTTAAATTTACTATTATTTGTGGGGACCGGGGTAGCTTACAAGTCAGAGCACTTGTAAGGTGAAGGTTTAAGCATTAAAGTGTTCGGGTAAAAGTATGAATATATGATTACAATTGTGTGTAGCGTTTCAATAACAATACGTGTGAGAAAAAGCATATGTACGGATATATGTGTGTATATAAATTTTTTTGGCTATATCTTTTTTTAAATCATTCATTCATTGTTTTCCTTTTCTCGAGGGTCTGGTGTAAAAAAGCCTCTGGCTTACCCAATTACCCTCATTGAAAAGGAAACAATTCGAGTTCTCTCTCCTCTCTCTCTCTCCTCTCCTCTCTCTCTCTCTCCTCTCTCCTCTCCTCTCTCTCTCTCTCTCTCTTCTCTCTCTCTCTCTCCTCTCTCTCTCTCTCTCTCTTACACACACACACACACACACACTGTGTCTCTGTATCTGTGTGTGTGTGTGAGTGTGTGTGTGTCTGTGTGTAAGTCTCTGTGTGTGTGTCTGTGTGTCTGTGTGTCTGTGTGTGGTCTGTGTGTCTGTGTGTGTGTCTCTGTGTGTCTCTGTGTGTGTGTCAGTGTCTGTGTGTCGGTCTGTCTCTGTCTGCTTGCTAAAGAGTCAGACACAAACAGACAAACAAAAATACCACCAAAAATGTCCCAACTAAAAACCTTTCCGAAGCCAACATTTGTCTTCCCTTTTTTCCACTGTAATTGACATTCTGAAGTTCAAAGATTCCCAAAATATACAGTCAACACTCAGGCTTGCAACTTCTACAAGAATAGTCACAGAAATCACAGTTCCAAACGACCACCGTTTGTTTTTTCAGCTGATGACGTGTTCTTGACATTTTTGCCGGCTTAAGGGAGATGTCTTCATAGCTGTAATATATTAATCCATTCGTCTTACTAGAAGGTATATTTTCAGAGTTTACGAATGCGTCTCTTTTTTGTAATCTTCTTTGGATTGTTATTTCGCCATCAAGTTTGAAGTTTATCAAACCAAGCATTCCTGAAGTCAGAATGCAGCTACCTCCAAGGTGGGCAAAAAAGGGTTGTATACGACCCCCCCAAAAAAAATCTCACTATTGACACACGACACTCGGAACTCTCACCCGTGAATAATAAAAACGACAATTAAAACAAAAACAACCAAAATAGTACATTCATGAAGCAACCTTATTCTCTACTTTTCCCACCTACCTTTTCACACAAACACAGTGACTATGGGGGGAAAACATGCATACACAAGTTCGCATCTCTCTGGATGAACTTACACAACAACGACTCGACAGACGCTATAGCTGAACCTTCATCTCGTGGCTTCATCAAGTCGTGGGTTGGAGATTCGGCAGCGGCGTGAGGGGAATCAAGGGCGGAGACCACAGCTCTCTGTTTCCTCCACTTTCAGCCGCTCTCAGCCGCTATCCATGCCGCCCCCAGCCCACCCCAGCTGGCGCTAACTACAGCAGGAACTGACCGCACTTGGACTTGGTAAAAGCAAGGGGCTTATTTCGCTGTGCGGAGAACATAGCTAGCTGCAATCTCACAGAATGGAAACAATGACAACCGGACCTTCAATTGTTGCTGAATACTCCAAGTAAGGTAGTTATAGTATCACACACAAAAAAGAAGAAAAAAAAGGGTGGCGCTGCTCTTGTGGCGACGCGCTCTCCCCGGGGAGAGCAGCCCGAATTTCACGTGGAGAAATCTCGTGACTTAAAGTGGTATAAAATAAAATTTAAATTAAAAATAATATTTCAGCACTGGGCCCTGGACCCTTGACTGAGTTATGCTGGATCTACGCACTGTGAGACTAGACCACCAGCTTCTCTCTTCTGCAACATCACCCTGGAACCTGTGCATGAGACTCCATGAAGTCAGCAGGGCCAGCAGAGACTGGTGGAGGAGCAAATGGAGGAGGAGGGGGATCATGGCGGGGTCACTGGGTGTGGCGGCTAATGCCTAACGCTGTACCCGCTGATGCCCACAGGTCAGACAGGTGAGCTTCAAAATATCGCCTGGGATATGTTCTGCTGTGTATCTTCACAAATGTTGACCTCTTTTACTTATTTGGCGGTGACAAAATCTTTACATATTGAATAGACTCGCGTGTGCGCTGCACACACGTGCACACACTCGCACGCACACACACATACACGCGCGCGCGTGCACACACACACATACACACAGACTCCACTCTCCTCAAAAGTCCTTCGGATGAGACTATAAACCGAGGCCCCGTGTGTGAACGCACGCAGAACATCTTGCGCACACATTAAAATCCTGTTCTGCTTTTCGTAAGAGTAGGCCATTGTGTGCTGGTGGGAACAGATGACAATTTACAAAACCGCATTCACACGGGGACTGGATGTAAAAAAGCACATAAGTGCTTATTCCATTATCCTCGATATAAAAGAATAAAATAAAATTAAAATATATAAATAAACACACACACACACACACGCACGCATGCACATAGAGAGAGAGAGAGTCTCTTCGTCGCAAAACAACATCAATATCATCTATTCCATTTACGCAACATCTTTATCTTAAACCGTTGGGAACGTAAGGGCTTAACAGATTTTTCTCTTTGCCAAATAAAAAAAAAACCCAACAAAAAGGGCAATGAACAATTAATGTTAAAAAACCCTGTTGGTTTTTTTTTACTACCAGAAAAGGGATTATTAAGGTAATAGAACTGCTGATCATACCGATGTGTTTGCGCAGGCTACAGACTATTTTGTTCACAGAGTTCAACCGACAATTAATTTTGTTTGTGTAAAGATATTACCACATTTTGTTTTTCTCCAAACTGTCTGAGTTTGGATGAAGGGGAGATAAAAACAAGTTGTTGTTGTGCTGAACTCCACAATGCACACATTTGATTGTGTACGTCTTCTGTTTATGCATGTGCGCGCACACAAACACACACACTCATGCGCGCGCATGAACGCACGCAGACACGCACACAGACACACACATACATATACACAAGTATGCGCGCGCGCGCACTCACACACACGCACATGAGGTTTTACTTTTATTTTTGCTACACACGCACTCATAGGCACACACACACACACACACACACACACACACACACACACACACACACACACACACACACACACACACACACACACACACATACACACACACACACTCCTTAGTTTGCTAACACAAACATACACGTACACTTGCACGCACAAGCACATACATATGTACGCACACACATGCATACGTAAACACAAGCAAGCAAACGCACGCACGAACGCACGCACGCACGCACCCACCCACACCCACACCCACACACACACGCGCGCGCGCGCGCGCGCGCATATAGGTGGACAAAAAACTCGAACAGTCTTAGGTTTAATTCCACCCAACACACACACACTTTCTCTCTCTCTCTCTCTCTCTCTCTCTCTCTCTCTCTCTCTCTTCTCTCTCTCTCTCTCTCTCTCTCCTCTCTCTCTCTCTCTCTCTCTCTCTCTCATATATATCCCAAGGGCGGGGACTGATTGTAAAAAAGCACATGGGTGCTTATTCATTATCCTCGAAATAAAAGAATTTGTCATTGTCATTGTTGTCATTGTCATGGTCATACACGCACACCAAAGCGCGAGCGCGTGCATACACATATATACAGACATCCACACAAACACAGACACTAATAATAATAATAATAATAATAATAATGTATGGAATTTATATAGCGCTGAATCTTGTAAAGCTACAAATCAAAGCGCTTTTTTTTTTAATGCGTGTGTATGCGGTTTTTTAATTTTGTCATCTGTTCCCACCGGCACACAATGGCCTACTCTTTCGAACAGCGGAACAGGATTTAACGTGTGCGCAAGATGTTCTGCATGCGTTCGCACACGGGGCCTCGGTTTATAGTCTCATCCGAAGGACTTTGACATTCAGTTCGATTTTTTTGTGTCAAACTGGGAAGAAAGGGCGAGGCTGGGAATCGAACCCAGAATCTCACGATTTACTTGTTGGCAGGCAAACGTCTTAACCATCCTGCCACCGTCCTACTACTACTACTACTACTACTACTACTACTACTACTACTACTACTACTACTACTACTACTACTACTACTACTTCTACTAATACTACTGCTGCTGCTGTCAGTATGCTGCTATGTCCTCAGTCTACTGTCCTCAGTCTACTGTCCTCAGTCTACTGCTACTGTCGTCAGTCTACTTCTCCTACTGTCGTCAGTCTACTTCTACTGTCGTCAGTCTACTACTTCTACTGTCCTCAGTCTACTGCTACTGTCGTCAGTCTACTGCTTCTACTGTCGTCAGTCTACTTCTCCTACTGTCGTCAGTCTACTTCTTCTACTGTCGTCAGTCTACTACTACTGTCGTCAGTCTACTACTGCTACTGTCGTCAGTCTACTACTTCTACTGTCGTCAGTCTACTACTTCTACTGTCGTCAGTCTACTTCTTCTACTGTCGTCAGTCTACTGCTACTGTCGTCAGTCTACTACTGCTACTGTCGTCAGTCTACTACTTCTACTGTCGGCAGTCTACTACTGCTACTGTCGTCAGTCTACTGCTTCTACTGTCGTCAGTCTACTTCTCCTACTGTCGTCAGTCTACTTCTTCTACTGTCGTCAGTCTACTACTACTGTCGTCAGTCTACTACTGCTACTGTCGTCAGTCTACTACTTCTACTGTCGTCAGTCTACTACTTCTACTGTCGTCAGTCTACTTCTTCTACTGTCGTCAGTCTACTGCTTCTACTGTCGTCAGTCTACTACTTCTACTGTCGTCAGTCTACTGCTTCTACTGTCGTCAGTCTACTACTTCTACTGTCGTCAGTCTACTGCTTCTACTGTCGTCAGTCTACTACTT
>CM054134.1:98108124-98113124 GCA_028751875.1 Rapana venosa
TTCGTTCAGCTATGTTTACTATGCTAGTGAGTATGCCGCTGAGCTGGTCAGAAACACGCATTGAAGACGTTTATTCAATCCATCTTCTGCAATTCTTGAGAAGTTATGTTTTGCTTCTTTTTTTTTGGACAGTGACAAAAAGATTCATTCGCAATTTTGTTCCTCACCTCACCTCACCTATCCTGCAGTCCCTTGGAAGCACTAATGAAGATTTTGCAACCAGCTTCCTCCAATCTTCGCGGTCCTCTGTATTCCGTAGCAATTCCTTCCCATCGTTTTCTCTGACTGATTTGGTTCACTTAAGATAGATAAGCACACATGACAGATTCAAGCTATGAGTTACTGTAGATGTTGCATGGTAAGGTAACGATTCATATGCTTTACATTGTTAAGCATATCTGTTTCTTTCTTTGCTTTTTTAATATTTATTTACTGTTTCATCTCTCGTATATATTCAGAATATTACTAATGAAGAAAAGCAAGTGCAGATATAATAATAATAATAATGTATGGAATTTATATAGCGCTGAATCTTGTAAAGCAACAAATCAAAGCGCTCAGTACACAGATATGCAGTTAACACTTCTCCACCATTTTGATAATAATGTTTTATCGAAATTTCAGTTCCTTTTTTATATAAAGTTAAGTAAAGAAATGACAATCAGAAAAATAATAACTTAGAAAGTGATAGGCTGGCTACCTTTCCATGACAGCATTGTAGACCCATATTAGGAGCTGGAGGCCTGAAGAATAAACCAAAAATATAGTGTTCAGTGTTCATTGTTTTTTCTCTCTCATACCGGTCAGATTCAATTTCCCAGGTTCTCGGTTCTTCACCAGACGACAGAGAGAGAAAAGGTGGCGTTGGAAGGAGACAGAGAGACACACACCACACACACACAACACACACACACACACACACAGACAGACAGACAGACAGAGACAGACAGAGACAGACAGAGAGACAGATACAGAGACAGAGAGAGACAGATACAGAGACAGACAGACGGTGTGTCCCCATACCTCATAAATATTGCACTCAGGTGGGCAATCCCCTCCAAGAGCGTTTTTCACTCTTTGAAAAGATTATTAGCAAGCGGGCTGAAGTGAATTGGAAAGAATCTGATAGCCATTGAGACAGCATGGTCTGAGAGGGAAAATGAACAGGACACCGCTGCAGCTAATGACCTTGTCAGATTTGAACCGATGCTTACAAGAGAAAAGAGGCTTTCCACACGGATGGCCTGGCCTTCCTCTTTCTTAGGTCTGCAGATTTCTGGGCTGGAATCCATTATTATTCTAGGAAACCCACGCATCCTCTTACGAGGCGTTGCAGATGGCTGGCTCAATTGGGGGATTACCATGGACAATAATATCCTCGTTTTGCTTGTTACTTAGTCTTCCTATTCTTCGTGCTTTTGTTTTTGAGGGGGGGGGGGGGGGTGTGTGGTGTGAGAGGGGTTGTGTTGTTGTTGTTGTGTTGTTGTTGTTGTTGTTCATTGTTTGTTCTCCAGTTCTTTTCTTGTTCTGGTTTGTCTTGCTCTTCTTGTTCTTGTTCTTTCTGTTGTTGTTGTTGCTGTTGTTGTTGTTGTTTTTTTCTTCGCAATTCTTCTTCGCAATTTCGTCTTCTTCGCTTTCTTCTTCTTCTTCTTTCTTCTTCTTCTTCTTCTTCTTCTCTTCTTCTCTCTTCTTCCATTCTTCCTCTCTTCGCAATTCTTCGCAATTCGCAATTCTTCGCAATTCGCAATTCTTCGCAATTCACAATCGCAATTCTTCTTCTTTGCAATTCTTCGCAATTCTTCGCACTTCTTCTTCTTCGCAATTCTTCTTTGCAATTCTTCTTCGCAATTCTTTTTCTTAAGTCTTTTGCATGTCTGTCAGTTTGTGTGTGTGCGTGTTCAGGTGTCTGTCTGTCTGTCTCTCTCCCTCTGTCTCTCTATTTCTCTCTGTTTCTCTGTCTCTGTATTACTCTGCCTGTCTGTCTGTGTGTCTGTCTGTGTGTCTGTGTGTCTATCTTTATGTCTGTCTCTTCTTGTTTTTTCAAAACTACCTCTAGGCATAGGGACACATACACACACGAGCGTTTGCGCGCACACGCAAGCATGAATGCCCGTACGTACAAAAACACACATATACACACGCACACATATACACACGCACACACACGCACACAAACACACACACACACAAACACACACACACTCACATACATACACACAAGATACACACACAGAGATACACACACACACACACACACACTCAATCACATACACACACACACCAAGCTAAATAGACAGACAAGCAGATAAAGACAGACAGACAGGCAAAGACAGAGACAGACAGAAAGAGCAAAAGATGGAGAAGTAAGAAAGAAATAAAGCACACACACACACAAATGGGTGATCTCTATAGCAATTCACTAACTGATAACACGCAATCTATCACGTTTCCAATTTCATCCCCAAAAAGATGCAATCCTACCCTTTTCTGATAAGAACAAACAAAACCCAATAGATCAGATGAAGGTCGAAATGAAATCTTGGACAGTATTAGCGGGAGTGGGGGGGAGGTTGCAATCATAGAGTCTTTATGAATACTGAACTGAGGGTACAATGTAGGTGGATTGGTAACAGTGTAATGTTAAACCATTCAACAAAAAGAAACTAACTAAAACATACAGAAAGACAGAAAGATGACTTCAGCAAAAATAATTTTTAAAAAGACAGAAAGATGAGTTGGATTTGTTAGCTTTACAAGATTCAGTGCTATAAAAAAAATTATGATATATTGTTATCATTATAATTATTATCATTATTATGACTTACAGTCTAGATATGAAGCTAACATCAGTGTCGACTCCACTCGCATAAAAAATATTTTGGATGAGACCATAAACCAAGGTTCCGTGTGCGAACGCACGCAGAACATCTTGCGCACACGTTAAAGCCCGTTCCACCTTAAGAAAGTGAAGGCTGTGAGCTATTGAGCACGGACGAAAAAATCTACTGATCCGCATGCAACCGGGGACAGGGGGTAAAAAAGGGACATGCGTACTTATTCCATCCAGTATGCTCGAAATAAATTAAGGATCTTGCTAAACACAGGAACGGCTAACAAGATTTTTTTAAAAAATAACAAGGCATATAATATTTTATTTATTTATCTATTTTATTCTGTTATATCGAGGATAATGGAAAAAGCACTCATGCGGGTTTTTTACATCTAGTCTCCGTGCGTATGCAGTTTTGTAAATTTTGTCATCTGTTCCCACTGGCACACAATGGCCTACTCTTACGAAAAGCGTGACAGGATTTAACATGTGCGCACGATGTTCTGCGTGCGTTCGTACACGGGGCCTCGGTTTATAGCCTCATCCGAAGGACTTCTGGGGAGAGTGGAGTCTGCACTGATGTTAACTCCAGGGGAAAAGCCCCTTGAACGGGATTTGAACCCGGGTCGTCAGATTGCGAGCGCAATGCTCTAACCACTAGGCTATCCAGTCCCCATGAAAAGATTATACAAATTCCCTTCATTAATATCAGCAATGGCAAGGTGACTACAGTCATTGACACTAGCTTTCGCTTAACGGGATCCTGGAAAGGTCAGAATTCATTATCTGTAAAGGTCAAAATACATTATCTGTAAAGGTCAGAATTAATCATCTTCCTGACCTTTCGTTTCTCGGAATGTGTTAGTCTGTAAGGTGTTCCTTAATTAATTGATTAAAGAAATACTTCGCTTAATTGAATACTTTCTTTGTTAATGTTCATTCCTTATCATTTTCCATCTTCACTTCTGTATCGTTTGTTATGAGAGAGTAAATTATAAGATCAGTACCCTATGTTACAAATGTCTCAACAAAACTGCACCCTCCTACCTCTGTGAATGTCTTAACCTGTACACTCCTTCACGTTCCCTCCGCTCTGCTGCAGATACCTTGTGCCTACGAATACCTAGATTCAACTAATCCACCGTTGGCCGCCGCCCTTTCTCTTTTTCGGGTCCATCGACCTGGAATGAGCTCCCTCTCTCTCTTCGCCAGAAACCTACTTATGACACTTTTAAATCCAGCCTCAAGACATATTTATTTCAAACCTAAGATTTTCCCCCTCCTGTTTCATATCAGAACTATCCCACCTTCACTAACCCATGTCCTATCACCCTGCTAAAGTATACGACCTGTGTGGTGTGTGTGTGTATGTGCTTTTGAAAAACATTTGACTATTGAAATTTTATTTCACAGATTTTGTCTGCAGTGCACCATGTTTGTAATATCTGTTTGTTTAAACTATTGATTATTTATCATTGATTGCATGACTGTGTCAGATTAGGTTGAATGCATGCGCTTTGATTTGTCTTTGCAAGATATAGCGCTATATAAGTTCCATTTATTAGTAGTAGTAGTAGTATGTTTTATACTCATATGCGCATGGAAAGCTACAATCTGCCCTCTTTAGTCAAAGCTTTTGGTAGTACCAGCAACCCCCAAAAATAAGAAATAATTATGTAGTCGATGTAGGTTTTCAGAACAACTTCTCCTCTCTCTCTCTCTCTCCCTCTCTCTCTCTCTCTCTCTCTCTCTCTCTCTCTCTCTCTCTCTCTCTCTCTCTCTCTCTCTCTCTCTCTCTCTCTCTCTCTCTCTCTCTCTCTCTCTCTCTCTCTCTCTCTCCTCTCTCTCTTTCTTTCTCTCTTCATCTTCTCTCTCTCTATCTCTCTTCTCTCTCTTCTATCTCTCTCTCTCTCTCTCTCTCTCTTCTCTTTTCTCTCTCTCTCCTCTTCTCTCTCTCTCTCTCTCTCTCTCCTCTCTCTCATCTCTTTTCATCTCTCTCTCTCTCCTCTCTCTCTCTCTCTCCTCTTCTCTTTCCTCTCTCTCTCTTCTCTCTCTCTCTTCTTCTCTCTCTCTCTCTCTCTCTCTCTCTCTCTCTCTCTCCCTCTCTCTCTACTCTCTCTCTCCTCTCTCCTCTCTCTTCTCTCTCCTCTCTCTCCTCTCTCTCTCTCTC
>CM054134.1:98118124-98123124 GCA_028751875.1 Rapana venosa
AAGGGAATATTTTCCCTGGAATTATATTAGTGCTGACTCCACTTCCCCCCTTACTCCCTCCAAAAGCGTTCTTCGGATGAGACTATAAACCAAGGTTCCATGTGCGAACGCACGCAGAACATCTTGCGCACACATTAAAACCCGTTCCGCTTTTTGGAAGAGTAGGCCATTGTGAGCCAGTAGAAACGGATGACAAGATGTACAAAACTGCATACATACGGGAACTGGATTAAAAAAGCACACGAGTGCTTATTCCATTATCTTCAACATAAAAGAACAAATAAATAAACAGCTTTGACAAAGTACACACCACCATACAATACCAACAGGTTTGTGTCACAGGGAACAAGACTTGTTCAACGTGTGTCAGGAACAACAGGGTAGCGACAACTCTTTGCATGGTCACTGTGAATCAAGTTTATGATCACATTATGAATTAATCAAACATGGCAAGTAAACCTACAGTTGACACAACAGTTGTTGGGTTTGATGCTGCAAGTGTGGCAAGGAGTAACAATAATCAATTTCACTTGCACACCTGCTTGAAAACAAAAATTAAGACAGGAACAAATTATTGTGGAAAAAAGTAGTGGACACTTTGTGACCATCGTGACATATATAGCTCTGTGTGAATCTGATGATCTCGTTACCAAAATATCCATGCATGTCATACTCAGATGTAGAAGCTGTAGAGGTGAGGCTGGAGACTGGACACTGCAGACTCGGACATCGCATGTTTACCAAGTTCCACATTGGTGATTCTGAGGCGTGTCCCTGTGGTGCTTCTCCCGTAAGAGTGGAACACTTCCTCCAGACCTGTCCAACACACTGTAACCCAAAGGCCGATATCTGGCCTACTGACCTGCCGATGAGGACAAACTCTTTAGACTCCTGGAGGGCCTTCAGCGCATGGCAGCATTTGTCAGGGCCTCAGGAGTTGCTGTCTGAGCCTTCGACAAAGAAGAAGATGTAAGAGACTGTTGTGTGTTCCTGTATGCTTAAACGAAAAACCAGAACACATGCTGTCGGGTGAGTGTGTTTATCGAGCCACTCTACAAAAAGTGGAGGGAACATGTAGAGAAATAAACAACATGCTCCCAGATTAGACATGGGCTTTATGGACATTGAAAGTTGTTCACAGCTGGATTCAGGTCTACCTTGGGTAATGAACGACCATTTACCTAGAAACCCTGTACACTGAATCAGAGACACCTTGTTTCCTATGTACTGAAAAGACAGATGGTTTGCCATGGTGGTATCTAGGTCAGACAAAATTGCGACATGGGGAATGTGTTTCTCTGTGGTGCCTCATAGCACATAGTTCCTAGATTTTTTGTTGTTGTTGTTGTTCATTGCTCTCCTCCCCCCCCCCCTCTCTCTCTCTCTCTCTCTCTCTCTCTCTCTCTCTCTCTCTCTCTCTCTCTCTCTCCTTCCTCGAAATAAAAGAAGTTGTCATTGTCATTGTTATTGTCATTGTCATTGCCATTCTCTCTCTCTCTCTCTCTCTCTCTCTCTCTCGCTCTCTCGCTCTCTCGCCTCTCTCTCTATCTCAATGTTTAACACAACTCTTTGACACTTGTAACAAATGAAACATTTTCCGACACATGAAGTGTGGGCAGGTCAAAACTGAAAATTGATGGGGGTTTGTGGGAGGTGTGGTGGTGTAGTGGTGACCTCATGGTTCTCTTCTCTCCGACTGCCTATTTGTTTGCATGCTATTTGTCTTTTTCAGTTGCTCTCTCTCTCGTGAGTGTATGCGCGCGCGCGCGTGTGTGTGCGTGTGTGTGTGTGTGTGTGTGTGTGCGCGCGCGCGCACGCGCGCGTGCGCACGTGCACAGACGCGTATCTGGGATATGTTGAGCAGCAGTCTTTTGACAGCTGCAGCAAAGAAAACAGCTTCCGACACGTCCAATGTGGGCAGAGCAAAAATGCTGGGGTCGTGGGTTGAGCGAGAGGCCATGATGATGATGATGATGATATGATGATGATGATGATGATGATGAGATGATGATCTGTCTGTAGTTGTCTGTCTTTCTGTTTGTTTGCCTGTCTGCCTGTCTGTCTGTGTGCGTGTGTGCATGCACACACACACTCAAACACACACACAGAAGAAAAGAGAGAAAGAAGTTCAAACACTCCCCCCACCCTACACGCACCCACCCTCCCTTCACCCCCACACCAAAAGAAAAAACCCCGAAATAAAGAAGGAAAGGGGGGCACAAGTTAGAGTGCATTCCTACAGGAAAAAGACACCAAGTTAGAGTGCATTCCTACAGGAAAAAGACCAAGTAAGAGTGCATTCCTACAGGAAAAAGACACCAAGTTAGAGTGCATTCCTACAGGAAAAAGACCAAGTAAGAGTGCATTCCTACAGGGAAAAGACACCAAGTTAGAGTGCATTCCTACAGGGAAAAGACACCAAGTTAGAGTGCATTCCTACAGGAAAAAGACCAAGTAAGAGTGCATTCCTACAGGGAAAAGACACCAAGTTAGAGTGCATTCCTACAGGGAAAAGACACCAAGTTAGAGTGCATTCCTACAGGGAAAAGACACCAAGTTAGAGTGCATTCCTACAGGAAAAAGACACCAAGTTAGTGTGCATTCCTACAGGAAAAAGACTAAGTTAGAGTGCATTCCTACAGGAAAAACACACCAAGTTACAGTGCATTCCTACAGGAAAAAGACCAAGTAAGAGTGCATTCCTACAGGAAAAAGACACCAAGTTAGAGTGCATTCCTACAGGAAAAAGACACCAAGTTAGAGTGCATTCCTACAGGAAAAAGACACCAAGTTAGAGTGCATTCCTACAGGAAAAAGACACCAAGTTACAGTGCATTCCTACAGGAAAAAGACCAAGTAAGAGTGCATTCCTACAGGAAAAAGACACCAAGTTAGAGTGCATTCCTACAGGAAAAAGACACCAAGTAAGAGTGCATTCCTACAGGAAAAAGACACCAAGTTAGAGTGCATTCCTACAGGAAAAAGACACCAAGTAAGAGTGCATTCCTACAGGAAAAAGACCAAGTAAGAGTGCATTCCTACAGGAAAAAGACACCAAGTTAGAGTGCATTCCTACAGGAAAAAGACACCAAGTAAGAGTGCATTCCTACAGGAAAAAGACACCAAGTTAGAGTGCATTCCCACAGGAAAAAGACACCAAGTAAGAGTGCATTCCCACAGGAAAAAGACACCAAGTTACAGTGCATTCCTACAGGAAAAAGACACCAAGTTAGAGTGCATTCCTACAGGAAAAAGACACCAAGTTAGAGTGCATTCCTACAGGAAAAAGACACCAAGTTAGAGTGCATTCCTACAGGAAAAAGACACCAAGTTAGAGTGCATTCCTACAGGAAAAAGACACCAAGTTAGAGTGCATTCCTACAGGAAAAACACACCAAGTTAGAGTGCATTCCTACAGGAAAAAGACACCAAGTTACAGTGCATTCCTACAGGAAAAAGACACCAAGTTAGTGTGCATTCCTACAGGAAAAAGACACCAAGTTAGAGTGCATTCCTACAGGAAAAACACACCAAGTTACAGTGCATTCCCACAGGAAAAAGACACCAAGTTACAGTGCATTCCCACAGGAAAAAGACACCAAGTTAGAGTGCATTCCCACAGGAAAAAGACACCAAGTAAGAGTGCATTCCTACAGGAAAAAGACACCAAGTTAGAGTGCATTCCTACAGGAAAAAGACCAAGTAAGAGTGCATTCCTACAGGAAAAAGACACCAAGTAAGAGTGCATTCCTACAGGAAAAAGACACCAAGTTAGAGTGCATTCCTACAGGAAAAAGACACCAAGTAAGAGTGCATTCCTACAGGAAAAAGACACCAAGTTAGAGTGCATTCCTACAGGAAAAAGACCAAGTAAGAGTGCATTCCTACAGGAAAAAGACACCAAGTAAGAGTGCATTCCTACAGGAAAAACACACCAAGTTACAGTGCATTCCTACAGGAAAAAGACACCAAGTTAGTGTGCATTCCTACAGGAAAAAGACACCAAGTTAGAGTGCATTCCTACAGGAAAAACACACCAAGTTACAGTGCATTCCTACAGGAAAAAGACACCAAGTTAGAGTGCATTCCTACAGGAAAAAGACACCAAGTTAGTGTGCATTCCTACAGGAAAAACACACCAAGTTACAGTGCATTCCTACAGGAAAAACACACCAAGTTACAGTGCATTCCTACAGGAAAAAGACACCAAGTTACAGTGCATTCCTACAGGAAAAAGACACCAAGTTAGAGTGCATTCCTACAGGTAAAAGACACCAAGTTAGAGTGCATTCCTACAGGTAAAAGACACCAAGTTAGTGTGCATTCCTACAGGAAAAAGACACCCAGTTAGTGTGCATTCTAACCGGGAAAAGACCCAGAAACAGACCCAGACACAGAAACAGACCCAGACCCAGACACAGATCCAGACACAGATCCAGACCCAGACACAGACACAGACACAGACCCAGCCTTGGTCTTTGGGTTGCTGCTAGTTGCCCTATGGCTGCTTGAGCGGATGTCGGCCTCTCTCTCAGATCAAGTCAATAACTCATTTTGTCTTGTCTTTCTTCCTTCCTTCTTTCGTTCTGCATGCTTTCCCTTCTTGCTCCCTCTATTCCTCTGTGTGAAGGGTGGGGTGGGGTGGGGGGTGGGAGGGGGTGGTTGTGGGGGAGAAGGGGGGGGTGTTGGTGGGTGTGGTGGGGGTGGGGTATGTGTGTGTGTGGTGTGTGTGTGTGCGCGCGCGCGCGCGTGTGTGTGTGTACTGTCTGTGTGTGTTGGTGTCTGTCTGTCTATCTGTCTGTCTGTCTGTCTGTTTGTCTCTCTCTCTCTCTCTCTCTCTCTCTTCTCTCTCTCTCTCTCTCTCTCTCTCTCTCTCTCTCTCTCTCTCTCTCTCTCATACACACAAACACATACACATACGCACAGAAAGGCACAAAGAAAGAGAATGCGAAGAAAGTGAACCATACAGAATTAAACGCCGGGCAGACAGACAGTTGGAG
>CM054134.1:98140624-98150624 GCA_028751875.1 Rapana venosa
AGGGGGAGAGGACCTTGCCCAGTCGATTTTTTTTTTCTTTTAAGATAGTTTGATTTCTTGAAATGAAGGTCACAGATACGAACTACGGTGATGAGTAGTTTGAAAAGGGTGATGTTCTTTTTTCGGGTGAATAATCATGTTGTACATATGTGTTTATTACCAAACGAATCAATGCGGCTTATAATCATTTATGAAATCTTCACGCTGCTAACTTAATCTTTACTGTTATGTGATTTTTTGTTCTGAATGATTTGCCTGCTCAGTGTAAATGGAACTGTCATCTATGTTCTAGAAAACTTCTTGGCAGCTTTAGGCAGCTGATCAGCTTGTCACTGTCCTCACCCAGGAACATGGACAGCTGTACACTCGACTATTTTCCAGACAGCAAAGATGCTGTCATATCCAAATGGTAACAAGTAAGTTTCATGGTGCAAACGAACTGATATTTTGTTAGGCTTTTCTTTTTTTAATGATGTAGGCTCTACTACCCTGCTTTAAAAACCAGACCCTTGTAATGATAGGAGTTACGATGACTTTAGTTTCGCATTTACCTTGATAAGCATGTACAAGGACAGGTCTGGGTTTGGTGGGGAAGGGGGTTTTTGTTTTGGGCTACATTTAAAGTTTGTAACTCTTGGTGATATTAGATTTCATCCAGAACTGGAATCAAAGAACATGTGTCACGTCATGCCTATACATTTGACTGTTTCCCAGCGTCAGACAGACAAACCCATTTGGGGCCATGTTGTTTTATCGATAATTACATAAACCATTTTCAGGGACGATTTTTTTTAACTATATAAAAACTTCAACACCCAAATTCGTGTTTGCTTATCTACAGGGTTTTTTCTCTCAGGAAAACTACTATTGTTTAGTGCTAACTCTTTTGATCACACATACACACACACAAACACACGCGCGCATATCTCCACCACCACCACAACAACTACTTCTCTTTTACTTCATCCCAGAACTTTTTCCAGACTCATCAAAATAACAGACACGAGAGAGAGAGAGACACACACACACACACACACACACACTAACGCACACACACACACACGCACGCACGCACGCACACGCACATACTTAACTCACATGCACGCACTCATGCACACACACAAATGCTTGCATGCATGCAATGCATGCATACACACGCAGATATACACACATATACACACACATCTACCCCACCCCCATCCCCTACCCCCCACCAAACATACACAAAAACACATACATCCACCAGCCACCTACCCGCTAAATCACACACACACACACACACACACACACACACACACACACACACACACACACACACACACACACACACACACACACACACACACATGTACGCCTGAGTGACATTGATTTTTCGTATTTCTATTTTCTAGTAAGGTTACACAATGCGCGCGTGGGTGTGAGTGTGTGTGTTGTGGTGTGTGTGTGTGTGGTGTGTGTGTGTGTGTGTGTGTGTGTGTGTGTGTGTGTGTGTGTGTGTGTGTGTGTGTGTGTGTGCACGCGGGTGTGTGCACGCGGGTGTGTGTATGTGTATTTACTCTTTTTTTCTTCTCTTTTTTCAAGGATAATGTCGTGTGTGTGTGTGTGTGTGTGTGTGTGTGTGTGTGTGTGTGTGTGTGTGTGTGTGTGTGTGTGTGTGTGTGTGTGTGTGTGTGTGTGTGTGTGTGTGTGTGTGTGTGTGCGAGCGCATATGTGGGTGTATGCCTGTTTGTCAGTTTGTCTGTGTATGTATGTTTGTACACATATGCGAAATATGTACGTGTGTGCTGACAGGTCATTTAGATTGGTCATGCAGAACATCCCTTCACCAGCGAGCACACAAAATAATTGAAATCAATCACTAAATAAAAACTAAGAGAGAGACAGAGAGAGAGAGAGAGAGAGAGAGAGAGAGAGAGAGAGAGAGAGAAAGAAAGAGAGAGAGAGACAATGACAATGACAATGACAATGATAAATTCCTTTATTGAGAGAGAGAGAGAGGAAGGAGACAGAGACAAAGACAGATACAGAGATACACACAAAGTCACCTTTCCACGATTGACACCAACCCCTGCAGTTCATACCATATCGTCACCTCCCCCATCCATCTGAAATACCGGCAATGCTTGCAGAAGCAGAAATGGAAAGACCCTATTTTCCTATTCCCCAGCGTTTACTATCGGTGGATGCCAAGTGACCGCATGCTGCTGGTGGCCAGACGTGGGGTCAGGCAAAGGCATTTCAAGTCTGATGACTTGGTCAAACACAGTCTCCAGGGACACTGTATGTCTATTTCCCTTGATAGCAGATGAAAGCGGGGAGGGAAAAGAAACTAGGTTTGCTCAAGCATGCGCATGCTTCCGTAAGCTCAGAGGGAGGGATGTGTGTTTGCAGGCATGAAGGTAAACAAGTACACACACACACACACACACACACACACACACACACACACACACACACACACACACAGCCACACATGCACGTGTGCATGCACATAAGAATACATATATATGCGCGTGCTTGCAAACACCACACACACGCACGTACGCATGCATACACGCATGCACACGCATGTATGAACCACGCACGCACGCACACCACACACACACACACACACACACACACACACACACATATATATATATGTGTGTGTGTGTGTGTGTGTGTGTGTGTGTGTGTATCCATCCATCCATCCATCTATCCATCCATCCATCCATATATACATACATACATACATACATACATGCACACACACACACATACATACATACATACATACATACATACATACATACATACATACATACATTAACACTTTCATACACACACACACACACACACACACACACACACACACACACACACACACACACACACACACACACACACACACACACGTTTCTGTGTGCTCAGTTGACTGTATAAGTTTCTCTGGGGACAAAACAAGTACATGTCTCCATCACACACACACACACACACACACACACACACACACACACACACACACACATACACACACACACACACACACACACACATACACACACACACACACACACACACACACACTCACACACACACACACACACACACACACACACACACATACACACACACACACACACACACACACACACACTCACACACACACACACACACACACACACACACACACACACACACACACATGCACCAGATATTTCTCTCTCTCTTTCGCTCTCTCTCTCTCTCTCTCTCTCTCTCTCTCTCTCTCTCTCTTCTCTCTCTCTCTCTCTCTCTCTCTCTCTCTCTCTCTCTCTCTCTGTGCTGAGTTGGCTGTAATATCTGTTTCTCTGTGGACGAAGCAAGTGACTGCTCCCACCCCACAGAAGTGGAGCAGACGTCCCAGTCCCTGGCCAGTTGAAGGCACCATCAGCTTCTACAGCCGCCACCACAGATAACAACCCCCTCAGAACTTAATTTCTCTACTCCTCTCTTAAAAACATGCTCCGGTGCCGTCTGAAGTTGTCTAAATAACGTGTGTGTATGCTGATGCTGATGATGATTCTGATGATCACTAAACTGATGGTTCAGAGTGTGAGGGTATTAGTTACTTTAAGAAGAGAAGTATAAGTTGGAGATTTTTCTTTATTTTTTATTTTTTCTCTTCCTCCTCCATCTCCTCCTTCATCTTTCTCCTTCTCCTCCTCCGTTTCGGGTTTCTTTTTCTTCTTTTTTTTACATTCGTCTCCTTTTTGCCCTCATTTTGCTGAAGTCTAAGTTGAAGATTCTTCATCTTTTCCCTTCTCTCCGCCTCCGCTACCTCCTTCATTCTCCTTCTCCTGTTTGTTTTTTTCACTCATTTCCTCCTTTTTACCCTCATTGTGCTTTTTCCATTTTTTTAGAATGTCCTTCTTGTATTTTTTCCTGTTTCTGATTTAGCTATTTTTCTCAGATGAGAGATACTTTGTTACAATCAATGGAAAATGAAGGAGAGAGTCACACTGGTGATGAGGTGTGTGTGCTGCAATACATGAAGAAAATGAAGGTAACTGCTACTGCTTTTTGCTTCTCAGAGGCTTTGCTGTGGCCTTTGAACAATGAAAGTGACATCGTCACCCTAACACCACGGGGGTTACTTCGACTTTTCCCCCTGGCAGTTCGAAGAAAGGAGGTGAGGAGGGGGAGAGGACCTTGCCCAGTCGATTTTTTTTTTCTTTTAAGATAGTTTGATTTTTTGAAATGAAGGTCACAGATACGAACTACGGTGATGAGTAGTTTGAAAAGGGTGATGCTCTTTTTTCGGGTGAATAATCATGTTGTACATATGTGTTTATTACCAAACGAATCAATGCGGCTCATAATCATTTATGAATTCTTAACGCTGCTGACTTAATCTTTACTGCTATGTGATTTTTTGTTCTGAATGATTTGCCTGCTCAGTGTAAATGGAACTGTCATCTATGTTCTAGAAAACTTCTTGGCAGCTTTAGGCAGCTGATCAGCTTGTCACTGTCCTCACCCAGGAACATGGACAGCTGTACACTCGACTATTTCCAGACAGCAAAGATGCTGTCATATCCAAATGGTAACAAGTAAGTTTCATGGTGCAAACGAACTGATATTTTGTTAGGCTTTTCTTTTTTTAATGATGTAGGCTCTACTACCCTGCTTTAAAAACCAGACCCTTGTAATGATAGGATGTACAATGACTTTAGTTTCGCATTTACCTTGATAAGCATGTACAAGGACAGGTCTGGGTTTGGTCGGGGGGGGGGGTGTGTTTTTGGCTTCATTTAAAGTTTGTAACTCTTGGTGGCATTAGATTTCAACCAGAACTGGAATCAAAGAACATGTGTCATGTCATGCCTATACATTGAACTGTTTTCCAGCGTCAGACGGACAAACCCATTTGGGGCCGTGTTGTTTTATCCATAATTACATCAACCATTTTCAGGGACGATTTTTTTTTAACTATATAAAAACTTCAACAACCAAATTCGTGTTTGCTTATCTACAGTTTTTTTCTCTCAGGCAAACTACTATTGTCTTTTGATCACACACACATACACACGCGCGCGCGCGCATATCCCCACCATCACCACAACCACTACTTCTCTTTTACTTCACCCCAGAACTTTTTCCAGACTCATCAAAATAGCAGACACGAGAGAGTGAGAGAGACCCGACAACAGACAGACACACACACCACACACACACACACACACACACACACACACACACACACACACACACACACACACACACACACACACACACACACACACAACACATACACACACACAGATAGACAGATAGACAGACAGAGACACAAAGACAAGCAGACAGACAAAAAGGCTCAGATTGAAATTCAGATACATAAAACTTTGGCATCGCTTCCCTCCCATTTGTAACAGCAGCAGCAACAACAGTAGAACTGAACAGAACTGCCTTGTTTATTACCCTGCCTCCCAGGACGAAGTACTTACACAGTACTGCCTTGTGTTTCGAGCACGAAGATCTCAAAGCAGGGAAATCCAGATGGTACCTACAAACCATATTGTTGCCCTCAGGTCTAATGCTCTGTGGGTGGATTAATCCTCCCGTCAGAGGATTACGCTAATCCTTCTGTTGTTTGTTGCTGCTGAGCTGATGTTGGAGCCCATCTTAAAACCTTAGGCTGGATTGAGAGTATTGTTATAGTATGGCTATTCTCTCTCTCATTTTCTCTGTCTCTCTGTCTCTGTCTCTGTCTCTGTCTCTCATTCTCTCTCTCTCTCTCTCTCTCTCTCTCTCTCTCTCTCTCATCTCTTCTCTCTCTCTCTCTCTCTCTCTCTCCTCCGCCACGCCAATCAGCAAAGTCAGGGGGAAGGGATGAAAAACTATGTTCCAAAACACAACTTCAGGAGAGAACAAGCAACTGATCACAATGAAGATCATCTTGAGATAGCACAACCCAGGAGAATCAGGAACTACCAGCATTACCAGAACAGTGCACTGCAAACTACTCAACTCCCATATGACAGATTACCAGGAGATATGACTGAGAAGAAACAGCGTACAAATTTACAGAGAGACTATACAGAGGAAAGGAATTTGGATCCAAGAGCGTCAAATGGCAGTCCTATCTATCAGCGTATGCATAATGACGACCCTGTCCAGAGAAGAGAAACCAGCACAACAAGCTCCACAACTGGCCACAGCACGCTGCCAACAGACTGCCGGTGGTTCCAGGGCACCAGACTTACAGCCAGGCGGTCAGCTCGACGCCCAAACCACACAGCTGGCAGACTTCCAGACTTGGGGGGCACAGCACAACACAGACCCGAGACCAGAAGGGGGAAGGGGATTCCCTCCTCCCTTTTTCACGTCCCCCTTTTTTTCACCTCCCTCCAATTCCCAAAACAATTTTTCCCTCTTTTCTCTTGGGGTTTTCCCCCTCTTCGCCCCTTTCGGGCCAGGGGGGCCCATCAAAATTAGGGGAGGGATTGAAATTTTTCCCCATTTCCGCCTGTTTTTCCTGGTTCTCTTTCCCCCTTCCCCTCCCCCTCCCTTTCCCTCTTTTCCTCTCCTCCCCTTAGAACAGAAAACCGGGGGGAAGGGATGAAAAAAAACAGTTCCAAAAAAACGGGAGAGACAACAAGAAAAAAATTTGGATCCAAAGGAAATGGAAAACCATTACCAGCGTTGCAAATCCCACCCTGGTTCCGGGAAAAAAAAAAAAGCAAAAAAAAGGGGTTCCCGGGAAAAGGAAGGACCAAAAGGGGTAAATGGGGGTTCCAGGGGAAGACACCCCCAGGGGAAACCGCAAACGCCCAAACCCACCACCCTCCCAACAACTGGGGGCCGGGGCCCCCCATTCAGACCAGGAGCCCAAACCAAGGGAATTTTCCAGCGGGGGCCGCACACCCAAAACCGGGGAACCCAAACGGGAGGGCGTCCTCCCCCCCCCCAAACCCCCCCCCCAGCATAAACACTGCTGCTTGTGTGGCAACCTACTGGACGGTGAACAGACACAGACACAAGGGATGCAAAAACGGTAGGAAAAGGCAGAAAAGGACAAACAACGACACAAAAAACTAATCATACAAAAAAATGACAGAATAACACACAGTAAACAAAGGGAGAACTTGTGCAACAGGATAAGACTAATGGAAAAACTTTAAAACAGTGTAAAACAAAAACTTCAACTTGACTCAAACCAAATGCTGACAAGACATGGCCACACAACGACTAAAAAAGGGGAGGGGGGAACCCGCTTCAACAGACACTTCCGAAGGGGAAAAAACAGGGGCGGGGGGTAAATGTTCCGTCATAAAAAGGAGCAGTTTTTTGGGAGTCCCAAATTTCCCCACCTCCAAGTCACGTTCTCGCGAAAGGCAGGGGAGGAAAGTGCAGGCAAGAAAAAGGGGAAACACACCAACGACGGGGACACTTCGCTTTACAGAAACCAAAAAAACACTGACCAAGCAGTATCACTGATGCTTTTAGGCGGCGCCAAGAAAGGAAGTACTGACATGTAATTCCCGCGAGAATGGGGAAATAACTCTGGGAGCCCTTCACCGGGGAGGGAGAATGAATGGGGGGTTTGGCCCGGGGGCATCATCCCTTGAAAGGGCACACTACAAAATAGTTGTTAAACCATGACAACTAATTCAGACCAGTAACGGAAAGTAGATGTGGTGTTATGACTTTTTTTGGTTACAATGTGTTGGGGATTGTTTCCCAAGTTAGAACCCCCAAAAATTTTATTAATTTTGTCCACTTTGATTTTTTTTCCCTTTAAAAGAGCTTTTCTTTCTGATACTAGAGACAGCATCATTTGCACCCCAACATTAAATTTTTCAAAAGCAAGAAAGTTAAAAGCACGGAGACACCGAGTGTGTGGGTTCCGTAAAGAAGTGTTACTCTATATGAAAAAATTCACACAAAACTAAAAATGTTTTTTAACTGAAATTAGAAAAGGCTTTAAACAAAAGAAGTTTTATTTATAAATCTACGTACATTCCACCACATGACCCCCTTTTTTGGAGCAAAACGACAAAGGTAGGGATTAGAATTATTAAAAAAATGTGTTATAGCCCTTTTACAAAACACATGATGATTTCTTTTGATTCTTTCTGTGTTTTAAGCAAACGTTCCAAAAAACTTGACGACTTGAGTTCTATGAATTCGCCCTTTTGTTTTTTTTTTTAAAAACGCAAAATTATTTTCTTTTTTGAATTTCCGAAACAAAAAATTTAATTTTGTTTGGTAAGCAACTTTAGTTTTGAATGTGCGATTGTGTAATTTTAACGGTATGTCTGGTTGGGGATCGGGGCAGCTGCACCTTATTGGTGCTCGGGTGCAAGTGCCGGTTATTTTATTGTTCATGTGATTTTTAACCTGTTTAAAGATAGAAAACCTGAAAGTGCTGGATCCCAATAGAATCAGCCATTACCTTTCGAATTATTTATTAAAATCACTACAACAAAATAGTAAGGACAATATTATATAAAACAAGGAAGGGAAAAATCATTTTTTGAGGAAAAAAAAAATTTTGGGAAAAAAAAGGGGGGGGGGGGGAAATTTCCAAAGACAATTAACAAAAATAGTATCAAAATTTAAAAACTGGAAGGGGCTATTTCATCCTAACAAAATGGATAAGCCCTCATTATTTTTTTGACGCCCCCTAACGGCAAGCAAGTGCATGGTTAAACAATGTTTTTTTGGGGGAAAAAAAGCACGGGCGATCTCCTTGGTTTGAGCAAAATGTCACAGAGCAAAACAAATGACAAAGAACATTAAAAACATTTAAAGAACGAGGAAGGTTTCTGATAGAAAAACATATCAAAGGGGAAAAGCAGATGATTTTTTTTTAAAAAAAAAAGAAAGATGGTTCAAAAAAATCTTCTGATTGTTGACAAAAAAAAGCAACGATTCTGCTTTTATTTTGGAAAACAAAAAAGGGATTGGAGGAAGTAAAGGATGGCATCAGGATAAAAAAAACGGAAGAAGGGTATAACATTTCAAGAATGTTAAAATACGGGAAAAATAAGCTCAATATAACACTGATTCGAAGCTTTTTGAAAAAACAAAGATCATATCTTAAATAGCCCATACTAAAAGAAGAAATTAAACGTGCAAAAAACAATCTAAAAGTGGGGAAATCCCAGGGAAAAAAGGTGTTACAGAGAATGCTAAAACAGGGAATGGGGTTGGATAGAGTTTTTTTGGGAAAAATTCTTTTTAAACAAATATTTAGTCAAGGCATTTATCCTAAAGAATGGGCAAAAGCATATAGTTCCTACTTCAAAAGGGGGAGCAACAACCCAACAATTTAAAAGGGTTTTGTTTTAAATTTGTAATTATTAAATGTTACACAAATTTTTTAACACCGACTGTACTTTTTTGGTTGGAAGAAAAAAGGCCACATTTGAAAACCCCGGCATTTCAGGAGAAATTATTCCCATCGATCATACTTTTCATTGTATTCTGTACCATAAATGTTAAATAGGGGGAAAAAAAACTGTACGTGATTTTTTTGATATCAAAAAGCATTTGACCTGTACATCACCAAAAAAAATACTTTAAGATGTTCTTGAGCGGAGTGAGGGGAAAGTTTTTTGCTCCCTCAAAGCTATGTAAACCCCTCCCTTTCCCGTGAAGAGTTAATAAAGACTATCAGATTTTTTTCATTGTCCTACGGAGTTCGCCAAGGGGTTTTGTTCTTATCCGACCCTTTTTTTAGTTTATAAAACTTACTATCAATTAATGAATTGGTGTTCATGGTATTCACTTTCCAACTTGACTGAATTGTTATTCTTATTCCTGACGATTTGGGATGTTTCAACCACCCCAAGGGTTGCGACTCAATGAATTTTTCTAAAAACTTTTGTGATAATTTAAAACTTTGGTTAATAAAGAAAAGATAAGGGTTTTGGGGGTTTTGAAAAGGTGGACACCCATCAAAAAAAAGAAAAAAAAGGTTTTTTTGATGGTGATTTGTGGAAGTGGAAACAGTTACACTTACCTTGGATTTACT
>CM054134.1:98155624-98160624 GCA_028751875.1 Rapana venosa
TATTCCCGTTAAAGGGTTTATTTCCCGGGGATTAACATCAGTGCAGACTCCACTCTCCCAAAAGTCTTTCAGATGGAGACTATAAACCGAGGCCCCGTGTTGCGAACGCACCCCAAACATTTTGCGTACACGTTAAAATTCTGTTCCGCTTTTCGTAAGAGTGGGCCTTTGTGTGCCGGTGGGAACGGATGACAAAGTTTACAAAACCGCATACACACGGGGACTATTTGTAAAAAAGCATATAAGTGCTTCTTCCATTATCCTTGATATAAAAGAATAAATAAATAAATATAAACTTCATACTAGTCATAAAGATAGGTCTAAAAGCTAGATCGGGTTGTTTTTCTTTTTCTGGTTTGAACAAAATCTGTTTACTGGGGGCTTACAGTCGCTTCTGGTGAGTCTAATGTTGAGGACTTTACTAAAGCCTTTCTTTCACTGAGTGAGTGAGTAACTGAGACAGACAGACAGACAGACAGGCAGGCAAGCAGACAGACAGACAGACAGACAGATAAACGGAGACAGATAAACAGACGGACAGTCACCACAGACAGAGAAAAAGAGACATGCAAATAAACAGACACACAGAGAGACAGATAGCGTTTCATGGAGACACACAGGCAGGTAGACAGACAGACATACAGACAGAAGGCAGACAGAATGGCGGAGACAGAAAGATAAACCGACAGGCAGGCAGACAGACGGATAGACAGACAGACGGACGGACGGACCGACTAATAACCAGGCAGGCAGGCAATTAGACGAAAAGACAGACAGAAAAAGAAATTAAAGAAAACAAACAAAAAGTAAGGCCAGTTTGTCATCTGCAGTCAGTCTTCAGAGAGGTGCCATACAGAGGTGACAGCCGTCCTCCATAAATCTGAAGAAATCATAATCCTCTTTTGTTTGGTTTTTTGTTTGTTTGTTTGTTTGTTTGTTTGTTTTTGTCTGTGTCTGTATCTCTACTTATCTCTCTTGTTTTAATGATTATAATCAGTGTATGTGTTTTGACATTATGTTCGCGTGAGTCGGGGGGTAGGGGTGTGGGGGGGTGGGGGGTTGGGTTGGTTTTTTAAATCATATTTGCCTTTGTTTCTTTAATCATTGGTTGTGACTTTTTTTGGTGGTGGTGTGTGGTGGTCGGTGGTGGGGTGCGTTGGTGGTGTGTGGTGGTGGTTATCTTGTGGATCTTTTCTTTTGTTTTGTTTCGATTTGTTTGGTTTGGTTTCTTTTTTTTTTGGTGGGGGGGGAGGGGGTGGGTTGCTTGGTTTTTGATTTTCTTGATAATCCATAATCAGGGCAAAGGCCGGATTAAAACAAGTCTGTAAAAGCCTATCTGTTAACCTTGAAAACTGAAGATCATTTATTCACAAACACGCACTGGACATTTGTGTGTGTGTGTGATTGACTGATCGCGTTTGTGGTTGATCTCCTTGCACGCAATACCCTTCAGATTAATTGATTGAACTGACAGTACTAACTAACCCCTTTACTTAAGTGTCTCCCCATTCAGAGAAAACCATTGACTTACTGTCCTGGAGTCATTGAGCTCGTCTGCTATGTGACTTGTTTTGCTTGGTGTACTGTGGTATTGACTGAAGGCTGGCTGTACACCAAACCTTTGGCCAGTCCTTCAGTAATCCTCTGCCTTCCTTGCTGTCGGTCTGTCGGTCGTTGACTGGCTGTTCTCTTCTCCTCTCCTCCGCGTCTTCAGTTTAAGATCCCTCGTCTCGGCGGAGGGTGTAGTCGAGCGGCGGCGACAAAGAAGAAGAGAGAGGAGAAGGAGAGAGAGGCGCGAGACGCGTAAGGAACAAGAGAGGCCTCTCACAGAGGGTGGCGACGGTTGCTCTTTTTTGTTTGGGCTTGGATGTTGTGCTGATTGCTGGGCATTCATCTCTCTCCTCTCGGCAGTCTCGATGAGCTCGCTCGCGGAGGCGGGAGCGGGAGGCAAGCCAGCCAGTCCTCTCAGGCTGGGGTTCGTCGGGGGGCGTTTGGTTTAGCTAACTGTTAGTGTTTTCGAAGAAGCGGAGAGATTATCATGACGAATGCTCGGGCTGCTCGTATCTTCGTCAGCTCCTCTCTGTAGCTGGTCGGCGCTCTCTTCTCATCTCTCTCTCCATCTCGCCTCTCCTCCCCTGCGTAATTCATTCTGTTTGCTCTCGCCTCGACTCTCTTGTCTGTCGCTGTCTCGCTTCTGTCTGTTCTCTCTCTTTCCTCTCTCTCTCTCTCTCTTCTCTCTCTCTCTCCTCTCACTGTTAATACTAATCTGTAGCCATTTGGAAATATAAATTATCATTGATCAATTCTCTCTCTTGTCAATTGTCTCTCTCCTCTCTCTCTCCTCTCTCTCTCTCTCTCTCTCTCTCTCTCTCTTCCTCTCTCTCTTCTCCCCTTCTTATCTCTCTGTACCATTCTGTCATCTCTCGCTCTTCTCTCTCTCTCTCTCTCTCGTCTTCTCTCTCTCTTCTCTTGTACTACTCTGTAGCCTTTGGAATAAATTTTATCATGAATCAATCTCTCTCTCTCTCTCTCTCTCTCTCTCTCTCTTCTATCTCTCTCTCTCTTTTCTCTCTCTCTCTCTCTCTCTCTCCTCTCTTCTCTTCTCTCTCTCTCTTCCCTTCTGTCTCTCTCTCTTTTGCTCTCCTCTCTCTCTCTCTCCCTTATCTCTCTTGCTCTCTCTCTCTCTCTCTCTCTCTCTCTCTCTTCTCTCTCTCTCTCTCTCCTCTCTCTCTCTCTCTTTCCCTTCTGTATCTCTCTCACTTGCTTCTCTCTCTCATCTTCTCTCTCTCTCTTCTCTCTCTCTTCTCTCTCTCTCTCTCTCTCTCTCCTCTCTCTCTCTCTTCTCTTAATACATATCTGTAGCCCTTAGGAATGAAGACTATCAATTAATCAATCAATCAATCTCTCTCTCTTCTCGCTCTCTCTCTCTCTCTCTCTATCGCTCTCTCTCTCTCTCTCTCCTCCTCTCTTGAGTATGTGTGTGTGTATGTGTGTGTGATTCTGGTTAGTTGTACACGACTACAGGTATAGTCACATAGTTTTCGTTATAATCCATTCCACACTGCGTGACTGTGGTAAATTTAATTCAGATTAGCTGCTGAAAAAGTGAATTAGATGCAACACGCGCCTACATTAGCCCCCCATCCCCCACCCCTTATGCTTTCCCCTCCCCTTCCCCTCTTCCTTACAGTCAATTATGGGTAGGGTGGTCTATAAATACTTTAGAGAGAAAAAAGTCACTAAAACAAAGTCACACAAAACACACGAGCAGGCATAGGTGTACAAAAGTACACATAAGCACGTACATGTTTTTTAAAGAGTGCGTGAGCGGGCACGCGCGTGCGCGCACATACGCACACATACACACACACGCATGCAAGCACGCACACACACTCACACACATGTAAAGGACATCTTGCGCACACGTTAAATTCGTTCCGCTTTTCGGAAGAGTAGGCCATTGTGTGCAGGTTGGAACGGATGAAAGAATTTACACAACTGCATACACACGGGGACTACATGTAAAAAAAACACAACATTAGTGCTTAGTCCATTATCCTCGAAATATAAAAAAATAATCAAAATAAATAAAACACACCACACACACACACACACACACACACACACACACACACACACACACACACACACACACACACACTAAGAGAAAGAGAGGGGAGATGGCAAATGTATGAAAAGAAATTTTAAAAAACAAACAAACAAACAAAGCCTATTCTTCCTTTGCATCAATCATCTTCTATTCTCCTTCCCTCCTCCATTCCACCCCCACCCCCACCCCCCTCAACTCCTCCCCCATCTCCATTCCCTTTTTTCTTTCCTTTCTTCAGTTTTTTTACGACCAATCTGTTTCCTAATGCCTATCCGATTGACCAGACCACGTAAAACCAAAGAGGTCACTGCTCGCGGCACAACCATGAATTGATTTAAAAGCCAAGCGAAAGATAGGATAAGAGAGAGAAAGACAGAGAGTGTGTGTGGTGTGAGGAGAGAGAGAGAGAGAGAAGAGAGAGAGAGAGAGAGAGAGAGAGAGAGAGAGAGAGAGAGAAGAGAGACGAAGAGACAGGAAGACAGACGACAGACAGACAGAATGAGGAAGGAGACGAGAAGACAAGACAGACAGAGACAGAAGAGACAAGAGACAGGAGACAGACAGAGGCGAGGAAAGTGAGAGAGAAGAAAGAGGAAGACAGAAAAAGACAGAGACAGGAGGAGAGAGAGAGAGAAGAGAAGACAGAGAGAGAAGAGAGAGAGGAGAATGAGAGAAGAGAGGAGAAGAGAGAGAGAGGAGAGGAGAGAGAGAGAGAGAAGAGAAGAGAGAGAGAGAAGAGAACAAGAAGAGAGAGAAGAGAAAGAGAGAGAGGAGAGAGAGAACGAGAATGAGAGAGAAGAGACGAGAGAGAGGAGAGAGGAAGAAGAGGAGAGAGAAAAAGAGAGAGAAGAAGAAAGAAAAAGAGAGAGAGAGAGAGAGAGAAGGAGAGAAAGAGAAGAGAGATGAGAGGAGAGGAGAGAGAGAGAGAGAAGAGGAAGAGAGAAGACGAGACAACGAGAAGAGACAGGAGAAGAGAGGGAGGAGAGAGAGAGAGAGAAGAGAGAGAGAGAAGAAAGAAGGAAAGACAGAAGAAGAATGATATAGAGAGAGAGAGAGATGATAAGAATAGGGAGAAGTGAAGGTGAAATGAGAGGATGTGGAAGAGAGAACTGTGGAGGAGATTGAGAGAAGACACACAGACAGACAGACAGACAGATGAGAAGGGAGAGAGGGAGGGAAAGAGAGAGATGAGGAGAGAGAGTTAGTGAGAGAGAACGGACAGAGATGGAAGACAGACAGACAGACAGACAGACAGAGGAAATGAATAAGAATTAGGGCAAAGCCTGAAGGTGAAATGAGTTAGAGGTATGTGGAAAGAGAAACCTGTTGGAAATTGAGACAACCACCACCACAACAGACACAGTAATAGGCTGCCAGAGGTAGTGCAGAA
>CM054134.1:98165624-98215624 GCA_028751875.1 Rapana venosa
GACAGAATCATCAACATTTTTTTAACATAAAGCACAATGTCATATAAAGCCTTTTCCGCAAGCGATCAAGTGCATTTAAATTTTCATCTTTCCGCTTTCTATCTCTCTCTCTCTCCAGCTTTCTCCACAGGTCAAGAGCAACATCCTCCCAGTAGTGGTGAAGCCGTGCTGTGTGCTTCAGGCAAAGCCGTCAAATTACTGCGTGGAATATTGGAGAAGCCAGAGCTGTAGTGTTTGTCACCTCCACTGAAGCTTTTGTCAACACATTTCTGATGTTGACCAAGTGTGTGTTTGTTGTGCGGTTGTTGTTGCTTGTGTGTGTGTGTGTTGCTTCCATGTGAACAGACTCTTGTTAGAAAGCTGGGGATGTGTAGGGTGAGTGTGTGTGTGTGTGTGTGTGTGTGTGTGTGTGTGTGTGTGTGTGTGTGTGTGTGTGTGTGTGTGTGTGTGTGTGTGTGTGTGTGTGTGTGTGTGTGGTGTGTGTGTGTGTGTGTGTGTGTGTGTGTGTGTGTGTGTGTGTGTGTGTGTGTGTGTGTGTGTGTGTTGGGAAGGGGCTTGTGTGTGGGGGGATGTGTGTGTAAGTCAATGTCAAAATCAAATTTTATTTCCAGATGGTACATTGGATAAGCAATGTATTTGCTGTTTATCATCAACCCATCTATCTAGGAACAAAAATACTGTGTGTGTGTGTGTGTGTGTGTGTGTGTGTGTGTGTGTGTGTGTGTGTGAGTGTGAGTGTGTGTGTGTGTGTGTGTGTGTGTGTGTGTGTGTGTGTGTGTGTGTGTGTGTGTGTGTGTAACCTCAGATATACATCCCCAGCCTATTGTGTGCAATACACAGCCTAGTTGGAAAAAATCCCAAATATTTATAACTATTTTTTCAACAACTGCTATCTGGAACACCTATAGAGATATGGAGACAGAAAGAAGGAGAAAAGCAAACATAAACACACATACACACTCATTCACACACACACACACACACACACGTGCGCATGCACACACGCACGCACGCACATGCACAGAGAGAAAAAGAGGGGGGAAGAGAGAGCAAGAGAACCATAAAGATTGAGTACAGACAGAAACAGAGACAGAATCATCAACATTTTTTAACATAAAGCACAATGTCATATAAAGCCTTTTCCGCAAGCGATCAAGTGCATTCAAATTTTCATCTTTCCGCTTTCTATCTCTCTCTCTCTCCAGCTTTCTCCACAGGTCAAGAGCAACATCCTCCCAGTAGTGGTGAAGCCGTGCTGTGTGCTTCAGGCAAAGCCGTCAAATTACTGGTGGAATATTGGAGAAGCCAGAGCTGTAGTGTTTGTCACCTCTGCTGAAGCTTTTGTCAACACATTTCTGATGTTGACCACGTGCGTGTTTGTTGTGCAGTTGTTGTTGCTTTTGTGTGTGTGTGTGTGTGTGTGTATGTGTGTGGTGTGTGTGTGCGCGCGCACACGTGCGTGCGTGCGTGCGCGCGAGTGTGTGTGTGTTGTTTCGCTGTGAACAGACTCTTATTAGAAAACTGGGAATGTCCTGCGTGTGTGTGTGTGTGTCTGTGTGGGAGGGGGTGTGAGTGGGGATGAGTGTGTGTGGGGGGGGAGGTGTGTATGAGTGTGTGTGCGCGCACGCGCATGCATATGTGTGTCAAAGTCAAAGGAAAATTCAAATTTCTATTTCCAGATGGTTCATTTAATAAGCAATGCATTTGCTTTTTTTAGTCCTCAAGCCATCTATCTAGGAACAAAAATAAGGTATGTGTGTGTGTTTGTTTTTTCTATTTATTCTTTTATATCGAAGATAATGGAATAAGCACTCATGTCTTTTCTTGCATTCAGTCCCCGTGTTTGCGGTCTTGAAAGTTTTTTCATCTGTTTCCACCGGCACACCATGGCCTATTCTTCCGAAAAGCGGAACAGGATTTAATGTGTGTGCAAGATGTTTTGTGTGCGTTCGCATACGGGGCCTCGGTTTATAGTCTCATTCTTAAGATTTTTGGGGAGAGTGAAGTCTGCACTGTGTGTGTGTTTGTGTGTGTGTGTTTGTGTGTGTGTGTTTGTGTGTGTGTGTTTGTGTGTGTGTGCGAGTGTGTGTGTTTGTGTGTGTGTGTGTGTGTGTGTGCGTGCGTGCGTGTGTGTGTGTGCGTGCGTGTGTGTGTGTGTGTGTGTGTGTGAGTGAGTGTGTGTGTGTGCCTACGTGCCTGCGTATGCACTTGCGAAAGTGTGTGTGTGTGTGTGTGTGTGTGTGTATGGGGAGTGTTTATGAGTGTGTGTGTGCGCGCACGCGCGTGCATGTGTGTGTCAAAGTCAAAGGAAAAATCAATTTTCCATTTCCAGATGGTACATTTAATAAGCAATGCATTTGCTTTTTTTGTCCTCAAGCCATCTATCTAGGAACAAAAATAAGGTATGTGTGTGTGTTTGTTTTTTCTATTTATTCTTTTATATCGAAGATAATGGAATAAGCACTCATGTCTTTTTTTGCATTCAGTCCCCGAGTTTGCGGTCTAGAAAAGTTTTTCATCAGTTCCCACCGGCACACCATGGCCTACTCTTCCAAAAAGCGATACAGGATTTAATGTGTGCGCAAGATGTTTTGTGTGCGTTCGCATACGGGGCCTTGGTTTATAGTCTCATTCTTAAGATTTTTGGGGAGAGTGAAGTCTGCACTGTGTGTGTGTGTTTGTGTGTGTGTGTTTGTGTGTGTGTTTGTGTGTGTGTTTTGTTTGTGTGTGTGTTTGTGTGTGTGTGTGTGCGTGTGTGAGTGTGTGTGTGTGTTTGCGAGTGAGCGTGTCTTTGTGTGTGTGCGAGTGTGAGCGTGCGTGTGTGTGTGTATGCGTGTGTGTGTGTGTGTGTGTCTGGTGTGTGTGTGAGTGTGTGTGTGTGTGAGAGAGAGTGTGTGTGTGTGTGTCTACGTGCCTACGTGCCTGCGTATGCACTTGCGAGAGTGTGTGTGTGTCTGAGTGTGAGAGGTTTTTCGGTGGGGGGGGGGGGGGGGGGGGGGGGGTTCATCCAGCCAATGTGTTTTTGTTTCGTGGCGTTCTAATTCAGTAGGGAGGGTGTGTGTGACTTGCAGGAGGAGGAGGAGGAGGAGGAAGAGGAGGTGTCCCCTTCTGTTTAATGGAGGTCAATAAAGATCTGAATTTAGATGGAAGATTTGGCGATAAGTGTTGGCTTAAGTCAGCAATCGCTGTCTCCCCTGATTTTCTGAGGAGGAGAATTAAATGATCTGTATGTGTGTGTGCGCGTGTGTGTGTGGTGTGTGTGTGTGTGTGTTGTGTGTGTGTGTGTGTGTGTGTGTGTGTGTGTGTGTGTGTGTGTGTGTGTGTGTGTGTGTGTGGTGTTGTGTGTGTGTGTGTGTGTTTGTGTGTTGTGTGATGCGTGCAAGCGTGCGTGTGCGTGGGGGGGAGGGGTGGAGGTGTGTGTGTGTGTGTGTGTTGTGAGCGCGTGTGCGTGTGTTTTTTGTTGTTGTTTTTTTTGTTTTGTGTGTGTGTGGAGAGGGGAGGTCTGTCCGTTCGTCCTCCTCTGTCTCCGTCTGACTATCGCTAAGTCTGTGCCTATCTGTCTGTCTGTCTGTCTGTCTGTCTGCTGCTGTCTCTGTCTCTCTCTCTCTCTCTCTCTCTCTCTCTTCTCTCTCTCTCTCTCTCTCTCTCTCTATCTTCTATCTCTCTCTCTCTCATTCTCTCTCTCTCTCTCTCTCTCTCTCTCTCTCTCTCTCGCTCTCTCTCTCTCTCTCTCGCTCTCTCTCGCTCTCTCGCTCTCTCGCTCTCTCTGTCTGTCTGTCTGTCTGTCTTTCTGTCTGTCTCTCTGTCTCTGTCTCTTTCTCTCATGCTCGTTTTGCTTGGTCGCTCGCTCACTCTTCCTCTGTTGACTTTTTGTTCCTTTTTCATCTTCTCATGCATCATTTAGGACCGACATTGCTTTCTAAAAACAAAAACAACAACAAATTGTTCACCTATCAGATTGATAATGCTTCGTTTTTTACAGGCTTGACGAACATGGTGGATTTTTTTCTAATGGGTTTCATCAATGATCATTTCATTTGCTTTACATCAGAGTAGAATGAACTCGGCAATACTCTACACTATACACTACACTACACTACGCTACGCTACACTATACTACTACTACACTACACTACACTACTCTGCTCTACACTATACTACAAGTCCTTCGGATGAGACTATAAACCGAGGCCCCGTGTGCGAACGCACGCAGAACATCTTGCGCACACGTTAAAATCCAGTTCCGCTTTTCGTAAGAGTAGGCCATTGTGTGCCGGTGGGAAAAGATGACAATTTACAAAACCGCATACACACGGGGACTTGATGTAAAAAAAAAAAAAAAAAAGCACATAAGTGCTTATTCCGTTATCCTCGATATAAAAGAATAAAAAAAATTTTAATATTTTACAAAATTTAAAATACGCTACACTACACTTCGCTACACTACACTACGCTACACTACACTACGCTACGTTGCAGTACACTACACTACGCTACACTAAACAACGCTACGCTACGCTGCACTACACTACACTACAATACACTACACTACACTGCACTACACTACACTATATTAGTCCCTTAGCTGAGTGCGGCATTGCTGAAGCGGTTGTGTGACCAATGCCTGGACCTCGGCAAAGCTTTTTATGCGTTAAATTAGCAGAGTCATCTTAATCTGTAACTTGACTAAAAGTGATTCTGAATAGATTTGACGTTTATGTTGTGTTGTTTAATTATTTTATTCTATTCTTTCATTTCGAGGATAATGGAATAAGCACTCATGTGTTTTTTGCATCCAGTCCCCGTATGTATGCAGTTTTGTAAATTTTGTCATCCGTTCCCATCAGCACACAATAGCCTACTCTTCCAAAAAAGTGGACCGGTTTTAATGTGTGCGCAAGATATTCTGCGTGCATTCGCACACGGGACCTCGGTTTATTGTCTCATCCGAAGGACTTTTGGGGGGAGTGGAGTCAGCACTGATGTTTACTCCAGAGGAAAAATCCTCTTGAACGAGATTCGAACCCGGGTCAGCAGATCACGAGCTCATCACTCTAACCACCAGGCTGTCCCGTCCCCTTGTGTTGTAGTGCGTTGTGTCGTGTTGTCATATCTTGTCTTGCTTTGCGTTGTGCTGTGTTGTGTTTTTACTGTTGTCCCAAAGTGTGCTGCTATTCACGGAATGGTGCTTATGCCAAACATGCTTAGAGATAAAATGCATCCCCTACACATCAAACAGGCCAGTTACAAAACCTGACTGGGTAACACATACAAGCATAGAGCCAATACCCGTTCAATCACTAACACTGCTACCTAGACCAAACTGAAAGTTTGGGGGTGGGGGCGGGGGAAGGTAATTCATCTAACCACTTTTTAAAATCCCCCCCCCCCACCCCTAAAAAAAATCCCTTACAACACAGATGACCAAATTTTCAATGGTAACGATTTCAATCTACCCCCAACTTCATCACTCTGCTGGAAGTACAAAAAAAATAATGAAAACAGGGCCGTGTGAGGAAGACAAATATATGTCAACTCACTGGGAATGGTGCAGATGTACTGGCAATGGCTGTGCATGTGGAGATGCAGGTCTGAACTCCACATCTAATCAGCCAGAGCTGAAGATCGGTAAACAGGAACCGGAAGCTCCTATTCATTCTGCTACATCCTGCTTAGTCCAGTCACATATCCTAAGATTGTGGTTTTTCTGCTGCTGGTATTCCAGCAGCTATCCAGTCTCCGGTGCAACTTTGCTTTGAGCTTTGGAACCCAGTCTGCAACTAGTCCTGCATGAAGTATTTTTCTTAAATTGAATTGAATGGAATGGAATACTACGCTCAGTCACGGCAGATGTGTCTTCGTCAAGTTCATGCTGCTCTACCCGTGGAGAGAGCGTCGCCACAAGAGCAGCACCACCCATTTTTTTAAACTCAATTTTCGTGTTTGCGAATGTTTTTAGTTCCCTGGGTGGCTTTTCTTCTACACAATTTTGACTGGGACAACTCTTTTGCTGTTTGCTTGTCTGTTTGGGTTTTGTTGTTGTTGTTGGAGGGTTGTTGTTGGTTTTTTTTGGGGGGTGTTGGCATTGTTGAATGCGTGTTGCACAGGGGACCTGATTTTATCGTGTCATCTGAAGGACTAGCACCCACATCACCACACAAGGTTTAGAGAATGGGAAGGGGGGGGGGGGGGCAAAGTTTAGGTACAAATGGGAATCGAACCCGCACTTGTGACTGTCTGGGCAGTTGCGTTACCTCCAGACCACCTGGCTGCATAAGCTTGCTCTGCCCCAGCTACAGACAACCAAAGTCTCAGATACACATGCAGACAGGAAAAAGAACAAAAAATCGGTGGCGCTACACTTGTGGCGACGCGCTCTCCACGGGAAGAGCAGTCCGAATTTCACGCAGAGAAATCTGCCGTGACTTAAATTGGTATACAAATACCAATACATACACAACATCTGGCATACAATGAAAGAATAACAAATCTATGGTCGACCACATAGCTTTGTCCTCGTCTAAAACGATAGAGACTCGACACGATCTGTTCACACTGAAACTGTACGTGCCTACACCGACACACCCATTGTACACAGGCTGCCTGTGGATGTCTGCTACCATTGTACACAGGCTGCCTGTGGATGTCTGGTACCATTGTACCCGAAAAATAACGTAGGCAGCCCTCCAGAAAGGTTGGAGGACATCCGGACTGAGAAGAGAGTAGAAGTATACTTTCGGAGAGGAAGGAAGGAAGGAAGGAAGGTAGGAAGGAAGGAAGGAAGGAATCTTTTATTTCATGTCTGTTTTATACCTGTGATTTTAGACAACTTCACCCCTCAACCCTACTCCAGATACACACGCATGCAAGCACGCGCGCGTGAGAGAGAGAGAGAGAGAGAGAGAGAGAGAGAGAGGAGAGAGAGAGGAGAGAGAGAGAGAGAGAGAGAGAGAGAGAGAGAGAGAGAGAGAGAGAGAGAGAGAGAGAGAGAAAGAAAGAAAGAAAGAAAGAAAGAGAAAGAGAGACAGGCAGATAGACACACAGACACAGACAGACAGAGAAAGAGATGGAATGAGAGAAGACATCAAGGGGTTACTCAAGCCGATCCCATTCCATCAGATCTCTCTCTCCCTCTCTATCTGTAGTCTAGATAGAGAGGACCTAGCTCACCCACAGAATCCACCTCGCCTTGCCTCTGGCAATTCTGTCTGCATCTGAACTACATCTGACTCCCAGACTACTCAAACCAACACACACAGCGTGCACACACGCGCACGCATGCACACGCACACACATACGTGCGCACGTGCGCACGCACATACACACGTCGGCACGTGGATGTCTCTTGGCAAGCAAAGAACTTCAGAGAGTGTTAATACAAACGAAATGCACAAAAGTGGTCTTATTTTTGTCTTTTTTTTCTTTTATTCTTTTATATCGAGGATAATGGAATAAGCACTTATGTGCTTTTTTTACATCCAGTCCCCGTGTGTATGCGGTTTTGTAAATTTTGTCATCTGTTCCCACCGGCACACAATGGCCTACTCTTACGAAAAGCGGAACAGGATTAAACGTGTGCGCAAGATGTTCTGCGTGCATTCGCACACGGGGCCTCGGTTTATAGTCTCATCCGAAGGAGTTTTGGGGAGAGTGGAGTCTGCACTGATGTGAACGGGACTCAAACCCGGGTCGTCAGATTGCGAGCGCAATGTTATGACCACTAGGCTATCCCGTCAAAATTATCACCTGATAAAATCTAATCGCCTTTGACAAGTTCTGTGTATATCATAATTGCAGAACTTGGATTTTGACAGTCTTTTCCAAGAAATATCATGAAGATTGTTTATAAATTACGATTAGGGGACGAGATAGCCTGGTGGTTAGAGTGAATGCGCATTGCGCTTGTGATCTGCTGACCCGGGTTCGAATCTCGTTCAATAGGATTTTTCCTCTGGAGTTAACATCAGTGCCGACTCTACTCCCCCAAAAAGTCTTTCGGATGAGACTATAAACCAAGATCCCGTGTGCGAACGCAGGCAGAACATCTTGCGCACACGTTAAAGCCCGTTCCGCTTTTCGGAGGAGTAGGCCATTGTGTGCCGGTGGGAACGGATGACAAAATTTACAGAACTGCATATACACGGGGACTGGATGTAAAAAAGCACATGAGTGTTTATCCCATTATCCTCGAAATAAAAGAATAAAATAAAAAAATAAATAAAATAAATAATTAGATAAATAAAATAGAAATTGACTACTAGGAACACAAAATCCTTCAAAGACTGTGACGTGCTCGTGTTTTCATTGTGTTACAGTCCGTCATTTACGTTTTGATTCACCTATGTTTAAAGACGTGTATTCAAAGAAGGGAATTGACACGAGTTCCGGAACGTTAGGAGTGTATCATAATTATGGCTCTTAGCAATATGTAACATCAGTATGTATGTATGAATGGATGGATGGATGGATGGATGGATGGATGGGTGGATGGGTGGATGGATGGATGGATGGATGGACGGACGGACAAACGGACGTACACACGCACGCATGCATGTATGTATGTATGTATGTATGTATGTATGTATGTATGTATGTATGTATGTATGTATGTATGTGTGTGTGTGTGTGTATGTATGTATGTATGTATGTATGTATGTGTGAATGTATGTATGCAAGCATGCTATGTATGTATGTATGTATGTATGTATGTATGTATGTATGTATGTATGTGTGTGTGTATGTATGTGTGAGTGTGTGCATGTGTGTGTATGTGTGTGTATGTGTGTATGTATGTATGTGTGTATGCATTCATTTATTTATTATTTTATTTTATTTATTTATTTATTCTTTTATATCGAGGATAATGGAATAAGCACGCATGCGCTTTTTTTACATCCAATCCCCGTGTGTATGCGGTTTTGTAAATTTTGTCATCTGTTCCCACCGGCACACAATGGCCTACTCTTTCGAAAAGCGGAACAGGATTTAACGTGTGTGCAAGATGTTCTGCGTGCGTTCGCACACGGGACCTCGGTTTATAGTCTCATCCGCCTGCATGTATGTATGTATGTATGTATGTATGTATGTATGTATGTATGTATGTATGTATGTATGTATGTATGTATGTATGTATGTATGTATGTATGTATGTATGTATGTATGTATGTGTAGGTAGGTGGGTACGTACGTATACATGTACGTATGCATGTTTGTACGATGCATCTATGATTTAGGTACTAACGATACAGATACCGTCTTGTGTGTTCCAGTGGCATAAAGACGTTTGAAAACAAGAGAACGCTGGCCATTAAGGAGAAGCGTGAGCGAAGGAAGCAGGGCTCAACTTCTGGAGACGTTTTCCCTTGCAACACCTGTGGGAAGTGCTGTGCATCCAGAATCGGCCTCTTCTCCCATATGAGGATACATTCTGACAGATAAGCCTGCCTGCCTACTCATCCGTCGATCCGACGGGAGACTCCATCATCATGTATGCATGTTTGTACGATGCTTCATCTATGATTTAGGTACTAACGATACAGACACCGTCTATTCACCCTGAAACTGTACCCCACCACCCATTGTACACCGCACGTCTGACTGTCTAGTGTTCCAGCAGTGTGCCGGAATCCCATACTAGCCTGCCTGCAGAACGCAACGAGACATTCCAGACTTGAATAGGGATGTGAGGGGGGTAGTGGAAGGAAGGATGGAGGGAGTTATACCCTTGAAAAGAATGGCAGGAAAATAAAGAACGGGTGAAGGAGAGGGACGCTTTAACAGTTTATTGTCATTGCCCAACTAGGCCTTTTGACAAGGGCGGGGTAACCCAAATGTGTTTGTGAAACAGTAAATAAAAAGTGAAATACGTGATCAGTACAATTAAGTTTGGCAAAAAGAAAGGATCCATTCCACGTGTAGCGAACTAATTATAATGATAACATTGGCGTGTATACATTTATAGTAAAGAAAAAGTGAAATACGTGATCAGTACAATTAAGTTTGGCAAACAGAAAGGATCCATTCCACGTATAGCGAACTAATTATAATGATAACATTGGCGTATATACATTTACAGTAAAGAAAATGTGAAATACGTGATCAGTACAATTAAGTTTGGCAAACAGAAAGGATCCATCCACGTATAGCAAACTACTTTTAATGATAACATTGGCGTATATACATTTACAGTAAATAAAAGGTGAAATACGTGATCAGTACAATTAAGTTTGGCAAACAGAAAGGATCCATTCACGTATAGCGAACTACTTTTAATGATAACATTGGCGTATATACATTTACAGTAAATAAAATGTGAAATACGTGATCAGTACAATTAAGTTTGGCAAAAAGAAAGGATCCATCCACGTATAGCGAACTAATTATAATGATAACATTGGCGTATATACATTTACAAATCACCTAGTTTATACAAAGAAAAGGAAAAGGAAAATCAAACTGAAATGCAAAAACAACATTCGAATCAACCATCCATTCAAATTACAAGTGATATGTCAGCCTTTTTAACTCTGCCTACTTGAGAATACATTTTTTCGTTAAGGTGACAGACAGACAAACACACACACACACAGACAAACAGGCAAACAGACAAACAGACACACAAACACACAGACACACAAACACAGAGAGAGGCGGAGATACACGGGGAGATAAAGACAGAGAGGGGGCAGGCAGACAGACAGACATACAAAGACAGACAGACAAAGAAATTGACAGGAGTCATGATTACTCATAACTACAGAAGACCATTCCACAAGGGTTTCTGCCAACATACTGGGACCAAGATCAGCCCTACGATCAAGTTGATCCTCTCTCCCTGTGTGGGCATCTATCTCAATTGTGTCTGGCTCCCTATCGGAGATCCAGCTACGATCCATACCGTCTGTGCAGCAGACAGAGAGAGAAACACACTGACAGATAAACACACAGACAGAGAAAAACAGACTGACAGATAAACACACAGACAGAGAAAAACAGACTGACAGATAAATACACTGAAACGGAAACACACAGAGAGAGAAACACACTGACAGATAAACAGTGAGAGAAGCAAGACAGACATAGAAGCACACAGACAGAGAAACAGACAGACACATAGAAACACACACAGACATGTATATAGACTGATACATAGAACACACAGACAGAGATACACACCGACATAGAAACACAGAGAACAGACTGACATAGAAACACACAGAAGAAACAGACTGACATAAAAAACAGAGAACAGACTGACATAGAAACACACAGACAGAGAAACACACGACATAGAAACAGAGAAACAGACTGACATAGAAACACACAGACAGAGAAACAGACAGACATAGGAAACACACAGACATGTATACAGACTGACATAAAAACACACAGACAGAGAAACTGACTGACATAGAAAACACACAGACATGTATACAGACTGACATACAAACACACAGACAGAGAAACAGACTGACAGAAAAACACACAGACAGAGAAACATACTGACAGATAAACACACAGACAGAGAAACAGACTGACATACAAAACTCAACAGACATAGAAGAAACAGACTGACAGATAAACACACACAGACAGAGAAACAGACTGACAGATAAACACACAGACAGAGAAACGGACAGAAAATACAAACTCACAGACAGAGAAACAGACAGACGACTACAAACACACAGACATAGAAAACAGACTGACATACAAACACACAGACAGAGAAACAGACTGACATACAAACTCACAGACATAGAAACAGACTGACAGATAAACACACAGACAGAGAAACAGACTGACAGATAAAACACACAGACAGAGAAACAGACTGACAGATAAACACACAGGACAGACATACAAACTCACAGACATAGAAACAGACTGACATACAAACACACAGACATAGAAACAGACTGACATACAAACACACAGACATAGAAACAGACTGACATAGAAACCACAGACATAGAAACAGACTGACATAGAAACTCACAGACAGAGAAACAGACTGACAACACACACGGACAGAGAAATGGGCTGATAAGGAAACACACACACAGAGACAAAAGCTTTATCACAAGGTGACGGCAGGATCCATCAGAGAAGCGTTCAAGGACTAATGTGTTTGACACACAGTCCCCTCCCCTCCCTCCCTCACCCACTCTCAGCAGTCTGACACTGTAGTCTGACACAATAGTCTGACCTGTAGGACATATAGTCTGACACATAGTCGACATTTAGTTGACTGTGTGACACTGTAGTCTGACACAATAGTCTGACACAATAGTCTGACACGTAGTCTGACACTGTAGTTTGACACTGTAGTTTGCCTCTGTAGTCTGACACTGTAGTCTGACACTGTAGTCTGACACTGTAGTCTGACACTGTAGTCTGACACAATAGTCTGCCGCTGTAGTCTGACACTGTAGTCTGACACAATAGTCTGCACACTGTAGTCTGACACTGTAGTCTGACACTGTAGTCTGACACTGTAGTCTGACACATAGTCTGACACAGTAGTCTGACACTGTAGTCTGACACTGTAGTCTGACACTGTAGTCTGACACTGTAGTCTGACACTGTAGTCTGACACTATAGTCTGACACTGTAGTCTGACACTGTAGTCTGACACAATAGTTGACACATAGTCTGACACTGTAGTCTGACACAATAGACTGACACATGTCTACACTGTAGTCTGACACAATAGTCTGACTCTGTAGTCTGACACAGTAGTCTGACACTGTAGTCTGACTCTGTAGTCTGACACAATAGTCTGACACAATAGTCTGACTCTGTAGTCTGACACAGTAGTCTGACACTGTAGTCTGACTCTGTAGTCTGACACAATAGTCTGACACAATAGTCTGACACAATAGTCTGACACTGTAGTCTGACACAATAGTCTGACACAATAGTCTGACTCTGTAGTCTGACTCTGTAGTCTGACACAATAGTCTGACACTGTAGTCTGACACAATAGTCTGACACAATAGTCTGACACTGTAGTCTGACACTGTGGTCTGACGCTGTAGTCTGACTCTGTAGTCTGACTCTGTAGTCTGTTTCCTGAGTAATAAGACCACGGCACAGCCCCCACGGGATAGCTCAGTGGTCGGAGCACTCGCTTTCCCCCAGCCCATATTAAGCAGCATCGAAGCGTAGTTACCAGTTGGATGGGTGATTGTGTACGCTTTGGCTTCAGTACAGTCCCCCCAGTTCACCGCGCTGTAAATGGGTACCTGCCCTCTTTAGGGTCAGGGAAGGTAAAGCAGCGAGGGGGAGGAGATGGGCACCGCCCTCAATATGCTGGCCCCTGGAAAGCTGAGGTCTCTGACGCCTCGCTTCCCTACGACCACATAGGTTGTGGAACACCTTTACCTTACCTTTACACAGCCACCATGTACCACCATGCGAATGAGGCTGTCAAATGTCGACCCCCAGCACTCTAACCACTAGGCCATCCCGGCCTTCATCGCAGGTTTAAATCCCATAAGAGACATAGGCTTCGCGTTTTGTTAGCTTGTGTTTGCTTTGGGGCTTCTTGGTGTTAGTCATTTTTATTTTGGTTGTTTGTTGTTGGTTTGGTTTGGTTTCTGTTTGTTTTGTTGTGGTTTTTTGTTGGGTTTTTTTTGGTGGTTGTGGTGGTTTGTTGGGGTTTGTTTTGTTGTTGTTGGGGTTTGTTTTGTTGCTGCTGTTTTGGTTGTTTGTTGGTGGGTTGTTGTTTGTTTGGGGTTTTTGGGGGGGTTCTGAAGCTGGCTCCTACCCAGTCTGAGTTTGCAGTGAGAAGGTAGGAACTATCCTGTCGAGCATCATCTCTGTTTTAAAAGGATACAATTTTTTAGAGTGTTGCTCAGATCACTTGATCAAAACTAACCCTGTTCAACACTGCCCGCCTCCCGCCCCCTCCAAAAAGAAAATGAAAGGAAGCATAGAATGCATGCCTGTGACATAGTCTCAAAAGTTGGTGCATTTCAGTAGCATCACTATCATCATTATCATTATCATCATCATCATCATCATCATCATCATCTGCAGCAGCAGCAATATTATACTATTTTCAGCATCATGGACTAACATGTAAAACAATACAAAAGCAAATCGCCTCAATATTCAGTAGCCAGTCCTAGCCAAGTCCTGCAGAGTCACAGTAAATTCATTGGAAGGTAAAGGTGACCCATAGCCTATAAGGTCGAAGGGGAGCGAGGCGTCAAAGACCTCACTTCTCTAGGGGCCAGCATATTGATGGCGGCGCCCATCTCTCTCCCTCGCTGCTTTACCTTCCCTGACCAGGCAGGTACCCGTTTACAGCTGGGTGAACTGGGGGAACTGTACTGAAGCCAAAGCGCGCAAACGGTCACCCATCCAAGTGGTAACCACGCTCGATGCTGCTTAACCTTGGCTGGGGGGAAGGGGGGGGGGGGGGATCGAGTGCTCTGACCACTGAGCTATCCCGTCCCCAGTAGTAACAGTAATGTAATGTTTCTGGTTGCCACCCTAGACACACGTACATCTCATTCAGTCTGGCTTCACCACTAAGCTCTGTCGTGGTGATGATCGCCTCCCTAGGTAGGCCTGTCCTTCAGCCTGGCTTCACGACTTAGCTAGCCTATCATCGTCGTCAGTAGAGGACTTAGCAGGGGGGTCTCCTCCGTATGTAAAAACGCAGAACAGGCAGGCACCACTGAACAGCAGTGATGGGAGCCAGCAGCAGTGCAGGGCAGGACCTTTCTGGCTGGTGGCCTCTCATCAGCCTAACGTGTCTGTGGTGGTGAGATGGAAGTGAAGGTTATGGTGAACAGTAGATTAGTAGGTCAAAGAAGATGAGAGAACACGCCAGTAACAAGTTTAGTGTCTACCAGTATGTATGAGGTGAGTGAAAGGGGGAGGAGGGGGGGGGGGGGGGGAGGGGGGGGGGGGTTGTTGCTTGTGTGTGTGTGTGTGTGTGTGTGTGTGTGTGTGTGTGTGTGTGTGTGTGTGTGTGTGTGTGTGTTGGTGTTCTGTTTCTGTCTATGTCTGTTTCTGTGATTGTGTCTCTAGCTGTCTGTGTCTTTCTATGCCTGTCTCTGTGAGTGTGTCTATGTCTCTGACTGTCTGTGTCTGTTCTTGTTGTTGTAGTTGTTGTAACTGCTGTTGCTTCTTCTGTCGTCGTTATGTAAGTGAGAGGGGGAAAGAGAGAGAGAAAGAGAGAGAGAGAGACTCATAGGGAAAACAATGGACAGACAGACAGAAGAACTGACAAAGGTAGAACCATTGACAAGTATAGACACAGAAAGACAGCAAATACGGATGCATGTTTTAAAAATCAGAAGTTGTATTTTGTTAGGCAAATTTCTTCTATGTCTTCAAATGACCTTTTTGCCATTTGGCTAGTGCTTATACTAATGCTATAAACTACTTAATAATTTTTTTCAGAAAACTGGCATTTTCATGTGGATTATACTAATGCCACAATTAATTCTTGTTTTTTCAGAAAATGAGTATTTTCATTGGAGAAATTTTTTCAAATAAGCAGCATGATAGAACTATATGTAACGCATTCCAGTTAGCTTTCTTTACTGATTCATATTCTCTTCTGTTGGGCTTTTGTCTCTTAATGCTAAAACCTTGTCTTCTTCTTCAAAGAAAGAAAGAAAAAAAGAGAGAAAGAAAAAAGAGAAACAGACAGAACAGAAAAAAAACAAAAAATTCATAAGAGAGAAAGAAAGCAAAAAGAAAGGGAGAAACAAATAAACAAAGAATAAAGACCAAAAAAAGAAGACATAAAGAAAGAAAACGAAGACAGACAGACAGACAGACAGAACCAAAAAAGAAAGAAAACGAAGACAGACAGACAGAACCAAACCATCAAATAGAAGGAAAAAAACAGAAACAGAGCAAAGACATTGTCGCAGTACATTCATTCATACGAGTGCAAAACGTATCGACAAAACAGAAACATTAAGACAGTAAGACAAGGCAAGAAAACAAGAAGACAAGGAGACAAGAAGACAAGGAGACAAGAAGACCAGCAGACAAGAAGACAAGGAGACAACAAGACAACAAAATAAGGCAAGAAGACAACAAGACAAGAAAACAAGACAAGAAGACAACAAGACAAGAAGACAACAAGCAAGAAGACAACAAGACAAGAAAACAACAAGACAAGAAAACAACAAGACAAGAAAACAACAAGACAAGAAGACGACAAAACAAGAAGACAACAAGACAAGAAGACAACAAGACAACGAGACAAGAAGACAACAAGACAATAAAACAACAAGCCAAGAAGACAACAAGACAAGAAGACAACAAGACAAGAAAACAACAAGCCAAGAAGACAACAAAGACAAGAAGACAACAAGACAAGAAAACAACAAGCCAAGAAGACAACAAGACAAGAAAACAACAAGCCAAGAAGACAACAAAACAAGAAAACAACAAGCCAAGAAGACAACAAGACAAGAAGACAACAAGACAAGAAGACAACTAGACAAGAAGACAACAAGACGAGGAGACGAGCCCTGAACATAGACAAAATGGCGTGTTCTTGGCGGGGAAGTTGTGTGTCAACTTGGCTCCTCTCTTCCTGGCTACACCGTTCCTGTGTGTCTGCTTAATGCCAGACAGGGTCACAGCGTCAAGGCTCCTCTCATTGACAGGGATGGGGGGCTGAGTTTTTGCACCCAAAAATGTGTTTCTAGAGGAAACTGGAGGGTAAGGGAGTGGGGATAGTAGTGTAGCAGGTGTGTGTGTGAGGGGGGTGGGGGGGTAGGTGGGATGGGTGGGTGGGTTCTTTGGGTGGGTGGGTGGGTGTGGGTGTATGGGGATGTGTGTTGTGGTGTGTGTGTGTGTGTCCTGTCTGTGTGTGTTTGTTTATGTGTGTTTGTGTGTGTTCTCTGTGTGTGTGTGTGCGCGCGCGCGCGTGCGCGCGTGCGTGCTTATCGCGCGCGCGCGCGTTTGCGCGTGTGTGTGTGTGTAAGGAGATACCCGGGTACACACATAGGTACAAGACTAACTACACTGCTGATGCTATGTACAGAAAGAACCACACCTTGAATTTGCAAACAAAATAATTATACTCTTCACACACGAACGAACTGCTTTTGACAAAAACAACGACAAACAAACCAAAGACCCTACAAGTGCCAAGTACAGACTGGCGTATTACAAGTCTCTGCATTTCAAAAGTAGACGAATCATCTGTATTGACAGGGCATGCAGTGCGTTTAAGAGTTCTTTCGCGCTTTAAAGACAGCTGTCATTAATGTTGTATGGGGAAAATGTCGATGTTAAAAAACAAAGTTTATATTCTGATTTTTACTTCTGCTTTTCTGCTAGCGGAGGCTCTCAGCAACAACCCCCAAACCCACCACCAAACAAAAACAACAAAACAAAGGTTGAAGGTTGGACCGTCCTGAAAGATTTGGGAAAAAGGATTGCAAGATGGGGTTTCTTGTCTTGGCTGGAAACCCTGTTGTCCAGTTCTTTTTACATCATTCAGTATAAAAAATCAATCAAACTCTTGCCCCCGGATACGTTTGGGATTTTTAAACAAACCCTCTTCTTCTTTTTCTTTTTTCTTTTAAATCTCATCAACAATCATCATCTCTCAATCTCCCCTTTATTATTTTATCAACATCGTCATCAATCACCCTTCCCCACTTTTTTTCTACCCTTTTTCGTTATCATTTTTTATCATCGTATCATCATCTCATCATCATCATCATCAGTAGGTATTTGAGTAGTAGAAGTAGTAGTAGTAGTAGATTTTAGTATGTATTTGTAGTAGTAGTAGTTTTGTTGTAGTAGTAGTAGTTAGATAGTAGTATTAGTGTATAGTTAGTGGGTTAGTTGTGAAGAAGTAGTTAGTAGTAGTAGTGTAATTATTATTATTAATTTTTTCCAAATATCATTAAAAATTATTTTCATAATCCCCATTTGTTACCCCCTTGAACTAAAAATTTTATTTTTTGATCGATTTTTCCCCATAAGCGTATCAAAAAATCATGTTGAAGTACAATTCCACCTCAGGTCCACTTTCCCCAAGACAAACCTTGTCATACGTTTCCGTCATTGATTTCTCCCGGGCACACATATCTGTCTTCTTAAAAGATAAAGGGGAAGCTTTCAACTCTGTGCGATGTGCCCAAAGACTGTTCACTGCTGTGTTCATTAAGGCTGGGCCGTAGTTTAAAGTTTCCTCCTGATGGCTGGAACGCGACTGAAATCTTTAGTTTAGGGGTGGGGTGGGATAAGCCTAGTGGTTAGAGCGCTGTGCTCGTGATCTGACGGCCGGGGTTCGAACCACTATGCATCACCACCAAAGCATCCGTACTAGGGGATTTTTCCCCTGGAGTTAACACCAATACCCACTCCACTCCTCCGAAAGTCCTTTGGATGAGATACAAGGTCCCGTATGCTGAAGCATACAGAACATCTTGCGCACACGTAAAGACCCATTCCGTCGTTAAGAAGAGTAGGCCAAATCATGCCGTTAGGAAAGGATGACAACATTTTTTTAAAACTGTATGATCACTAGTGTCGTGTTTACACATCATCCCTGAAGTCGGAATGCAGCTATCTAAATGGTGGGCAAAAAACGGTCACATACGCAAAATCTTACCATTGGTGAACCTCGGAGCTCTAACCAAAGAACCAACCGCTAAATAATCGAAAGTTATGTTATTATCTCCAGAGACAACATCTCTTCCAAACCGACTCTGCTGCAAGATAGAACTGAACCCTTGACTGTTGGATTAATCGTCAGAACTGCATACCCACCCGCCATCAAGAGCGAACAACGTTTACCGCCCTACTGCTTCAGTGCAGTGATACTGTTGAAAACTTGCCTTCCCTCCTGACAAATATGTCCTACTGCCTTCAAGACATTCAAAACTGGATGACTCAGAACAAGTTACAACTTAATGCTGATAAAACCGAAGCCATGCTCATAGGGACCCAACATAAACTTTCCTCCATCACAACAACTTCAATAGAATTCGGAAATACGTCAGTTCCTTTGTCCAACTCTGTGAAGTATTTAGGAGTAGTTCTTGACAATACACTCTCTATGAAAAAATTCATCACCCAGACCTGCCAGTCTTGCTACTATCAATTACGACGCATAAGCGCGATTAGCAAGTATCTGTCCACTGACGCAACTTCCAAGCTTGTCACATTTCTCATTCTTTCACGTTTAGACTATTGTAATTCTCTTTTGGCTGGCCTTCCAGCATCATCCATCCACTCTCTTCAACGCATACAAAACCTCTGCAGCTCGACTGGTCCTAAGAAAGAAAAAATCTGAACACATCACTCCTCTTCTGCGATCTCTTCACTGGCTGCCAGTCTCACAGAGACTGAAGTATAAGACCAATACCCTCTGTTTCAAATGGCTTCACAAATCTGCACCCTCTTTTCTCTGTGTCTTCACCTGTATACTCCATCTCGTTCCCTTCGCTCTGCTGCAGATACTTTGTGCTTTCGAATACCCAGATTCAAACAAACCACTGTTGGCTGTCGCTCTTTCTCTGTTTCTGGCCCATCTACCTGGAATGACCTCCCTCTTTCACTTCGCCAAAAGCCCTCACTTGATACTTTCAAATCCAGCCTCAAAACGCACTTATTTCCTACCTGACACTTTCCCCTCATATCTGTTCCTACTTTTCAACAGCATCTTTCATCTCCCTCATCACCATCTAAGTGTGTGTGTGTGTGTGTGTGTGTGTGTGTGTGTGTGTGTGTGTGTGTGTGTGTGTGTGTGTGTGTGTGTGTGTGTGTGTGTGTTGTGTGTGTGTGTGTGTGTGTGTGTGTGTGTGTGTGTGTGTGTGTGTGTGTGTGTGTGTGTGTGTGTGTGTGTGTGTGTGTGTGTGTGTGATATCTTCAGTTTAACGTCTATTCACATTTAGTGATTTTAGACGGAAAAAAGTAATCTAAACAAGAGAACGCAAACAATAATAGAAAAGTGTCCGGTAACGGTACTTAATAAACACTAACTTTATCATACTACAAAAACTGAATTATCGGACTTCTTATCAATCCTAACACAATGTCCAACAGTAACAATGGTTCAGACAAAATCTGATCCAGTGACAAACTTGGTACAGCGGGTAAAAATGCTTTTAAATGTCCACAATCAAAAATAACATGACTATTGGTAATTTTCTCCCCACAAACACAGTTTACATCTTTCACGTATGTTGTCCTGAAAGCATTTAGTTTAAATCTGTACATAAGGGATAACATATTTCTACGATTATACCAACCATAAACTTTGTTAAACTTTGTGTGTGTGTGTGTGTGTGTGTGTGTGTGTGTGTGTGTGTGTGTGTGTGTGTGTGTGTGTGTGTGTTGTGGTGTGTGTGTGTGTGTGTGTGTGTGTGTGTGTGTGTGTGTGGTGTGTGTGTGTGCGTGTGTGTGCATAAATTTGAAATATCTTATGTTATTTGAGGAAAGTTGCATACGTGTATATGATTTAAGTGCAAGCGCTTCGATTTGTTTGTTTTACAAGATTCAGCCTTATATAAATTGCACTTATTATTATTTATTATTACTACCTACCCCCTCACTGAAGGAAGAGTCGTGTCAAGTCTGACTGGGCTTTGCTTTCCTATGTCGTCAAGACTAGTTTTGTTCTGTTTCACACAGAAAACACACAAATACAACATACTTAAGTTCTTTCTTCATTTGCAGCCACAGATCAAAGACGTTCACTAGTAATTCCAGGTCTTCATTGTGCCTTTTTTTCCCCTTTGTATTTCGCGTGCTTACATTCATACCTCCACATGACACGATCAGAACGAAAGAACTAAAAAAAAAAACAAGCAAGAAGAGAGAGATTTTGTTGTTTTTTTTAAAAAGAAAGAAATTACTTCACTGAGAGGGAAACATTCTGAATCAAGCAAAAGTTAGCACACACACATATATACACACAAGCACGCACACACGACGCACATATATACACACGCACACACGCTATGCACACGCACACACACGCACACACACACACACACACCACACACACACACACACACACACACACACACACACACACACACACACTACTCCAAAACAAACTTCAAAATTTCGAAGTTAAACAAGCAAAACAAGAGACCCTCGACGAAATCAAACAAAAGTCGAGATCGGGAAGATAATCATCTTAACTATCCCCTCCCTTCCCTCCTGCCCCCGCCTCCCCCCTCCCCCTCCCCCCTCCCTTCTTTGTTAGTTTTTTTGCGTGGGTGAAAGGGAAAGGGAGATAGGGGTGAGGAGCTGGGGGGTGAGGGGGAGGGGAGTGGGGAAGTTAACAAAGGTGTAGGTGTATTTGACTGGATGACATGCCAAACACACGAGCAGATAAGCGGCTGTGAAAGAGAAGCCAGAGTTTGGAAGCTCTGGACTGATAACAAATTACTGAAGTATACAAATCCTTTCTGACCGCTGCCCTCGCCAAAATCTTTTTGTTAGTGACGTGTCAAACAGTGCAAGGCAGTCTCAGTTTCAGTGTGGTGTGTGGTGTGTGTGTGTGTGTGGTGTAGTGTGTGTGTAGTGTGGTGTGTGTTGTGTGTGTGTGTGTGTTGTGTGGTGTGTGTGTGTGTGTGTTGTGTGTGCTGTGGTTTGTGTTCTTGTTGTGTGTGTGTGTGTGTTGTTGTGTTGTGTGTGTGTGTGGTGTTTGTTGTGTGTGTTGTGTGTGTGTGTGTGTGTGTGTATGTGTGTGTTGTGTGTGTGTATGTGTGTGTGTTGTGTGTGTGTGTTGTGTGTGTGTGTGTGTGTGTGTGTGGTGTGTGTGTGTGTGTGTGTGTGTGTGTGTGTGTTGTGTGTGTGTGTGTGTGTGTGTGTGTGTGTGTGTGTGTGTGTGTGTGTGTGTGTGTGTGTGTGTGTGTGTGTGTGTGTGTGTGTGTGTGTGTGTGTGTGTGTGTGTGTGTGTGAGTGGAGTGAAGTCAAGTCAATTTTTTATTTCTAGATGGCACATTGAGTACGTAATGCATTTTGCTTTTTTGATTTCCTGTCAAGTCTCATGTGTGTATGTGTGTGTTGTGTGTGTGCGTGCTGTGTGCGTGCATGTGTGTTTTGTGTTGTGTGTACTTTGTGTGGTATGTGTTGTTTGTGTGTGGTATGTGCGTGTGTTTGTGTGTGTGTCGTGCGTTGTGTGTGTTGTGAGTGTGTGTGTGTTGTGTATGTGTGGGTGTTTGGTGGTGTGTGTATGTGTGTGTGCTGTGTGTGTGTGTTGTGTGTGTGTGTGTGTGTGTGTGGTGTGTGTGTGTCTGTGTAGTGTGCGTGTGTGTGTGAGTGTGTGTTTTGTATGTGCGTGTATGTGTGTGTGTGTATGCGCGTGTGTGTGTGCCCCATGGTGCTATCATCAAATTGGTTCTGAAAATGAAGTACGCTTTCTTTCTCACCACCTCATTTGGTCTCCTCAACTTTCTTCAAAGGTCCCCATCTTTTTTATGAATTGAACATTCCTGGAAGATGTGTTATGGAATGTAGTTTTTTTTTTATTCTTTTATTTGGAGGATAATGGAATAGCCACCATGTACTTTTTTAACATCCTATTCCTGTGCGTATGCAGTTTTGTACACTTTGACATTTATTCCCACTGGCACACAATACCCTACTCTTCCGAAGAGCGGAACAGGGTTTAACGTGTGTGCAAGATGTTCTGCAGGGGACTTCAGTTTATAGTCTCATCCGAAGGACTTTTAGGGGGAGTGGAATCGCCACTGATGTTAACTCCATGGGAGAATATGCCCTTGAAGGGGACTCGGTTGTGTGCTGTGTGGTCATGGTTAGCAGGTGATGAACATCACTTCAGCATGACTGTGTGGCAGGAGGTGCTAGGGGCCTAGCGTGTAAGGTACTTATTATTTATTTATTTATTTATTTATTTATTCTTTTATATCGAGGAAATGGAATAAGCAATCATGTGCTTTTTTACATCCAGTCCCCGTGTGTATGCGGTTTTGTAAATTTTGTCATATGTTTCCACCGGCACACAATGGCCTACTTTTCCGAAAAGCGGAACAGGATTTAACGTGTACGCAAGATGTTCTGCATGCGTTCGAACACGGGGCCTCGGTTTATAGTCTCATCCGAAGGACTTTGACATTCAGTTTGATTTTTTTTGGGTCAAACTTGGAAGAAAGGGCGAGGCTGGGAATCGAACCCAGAACCTCACGGTTAACTTGTTGACAGGCGAACGTCTTAACCATCCTGCCACCTTCCTTCCACAATAATCGTCTGACTTAATTCACCGAATACATTTTTTTTCAGTTCTGCTCATAATTGTTTATCTATGACAGCAAGTCTTTCTATAAAACAAGATTTTTTTATATAGTTCTGTATCATTCCCCCCAGCTAAGGTTAAGCAGCATCGGGCGTGGTTACCACTTAGATGGGTGACCGTTTACGCGCCTTGGCTTCAGTACAGTCCCCCAGTTCACCCAGCCTGGGTACCTGCCTCTTTAGGGTCAGGGAAGGTAAAGCAGCGAGGGAGAGGAGATGGGCGCCGCCCTCGATATGCTGACCCCTAGAGAAGTTGAGGTCTCTGACGCCTCACTCCCCTACGACCCCATAGGTTATGGGACACCTTTACCTTTTACCTTATCATTCCACAAGGAAGAACTCGTCTTTTTGCCGCAGATTCTTTTCCATGCATAAAATTTAATGTCATTGTGCAAACTGAATTCCGGGCTGTCATGGCTTGAAAAGGACTAGCACCCAAACTATATTGGGGGACTGAGGAAGAAAATACGGACTGTTATTGATTGAAATATCGGACTCCAGATTAGTTCATTTCCTGAATATGTCTGATACACATAACATGAGACGTGAATGTAATATTATAGAGTTGAATTACGCTGCATTGTTCTGTACTGAAGTGACAGACAGTCAGACAGACAGACAGACAGACAGAGAGAGAGAGACAGATACAGAGAGAGAGAGAGAGACAGAGAGACACGGCAATCAGACAGAGAGACAGACAGACAGAGACAGAGATACAGAAAGACACGGGATTCAGACAGAGACAGAGAAAGACACAGAGAAAGACAGACAGACAGGCAGACTCACAGACAGACAAACAGACAGACAAAGACACAGAGAAAGACAGACAGATAAGCAGACTCACAGACAGACACAGACACAGAGAGAGCCTTTCCGAGATACACTTTTGTTCCATGCGAAAAACAACGTTTATACTGGGGGGTTTTATGCGATAAATCGTTGCCTGCTTTGATCTCGTTCAAGAATTCCTTTGCAAGTGAGTGGAAAGCCTGACCAGTGTCGAGACCGGATTTACATGCAGTGTGTCAGGCGGTGTCCTGATTTATATCATCAACATCGCTGGCTGGCTGTCTGGCTGGCTGGCTGGCTGGTGGTGGTGGTGGGTGGTGGTGGTGGTGGTGGTGTGGTGGTGGTGGTGGTGGTGGTGGTGGTGGTGGTGGTGTGTGGTGGTGGTGGTAGCTGGTGGTGGTGGTGGTGGTATGGTGGTGGTGGTGGTGGTGGTGGTGGTGGTGGCACACTTCTAAGCAGAGCTGGTCAGAATAATCATTATGTTGAATGTTACAAACCCAACTTGGAAGGTTAACATGCATACTTTTGCAAGGAGCGCCAAACGCGGGCACACAGGCAGACAAACAAACAGAAAGACAGGCAGACAGACAAACAGACAGACAGACAGACAAACAGACAGACAGGCAGACAGACAAACAGACAGACAGACAGGCGGACAGACAAAAGGAAAGACAGACAGGCGAACAGACGAACAGACAGACAGGCGGACAGACAAACAGACAGACGGATGGACAGACATATACACACATACATACACACACACACACACACACACACACACACACACACGCACACACGCACGCACACACACATACAGAGGGGGAGAGAGAGAGAGAGAGAGAGAGAGAGAGAGAGAGAGAGAGAAGAGAGAGAGAGAGAGAGAGAGAGAGAGAGAGAGAGAGAGAGAATGAGAGAGGAGAGAGAGAGAGAGAGAATGGGCCCGGACATACGTGCACACACACGCGCGCGCGCGCGCATGCAAACATATCTGCGCCGAGGATGAGGGTGGGGATGAATAGGAGAGAGAGAGAGAGAGAGAGAGAGAGAGAGAGAGAGAGGGGGGGGGGGGTAGCTGTTAAATTATCATCATCATCATCATCAGACCCGTGACCTTGGCGGTCGTGGAGGAGACACGAAAGACTATGCCGTGGTAAGCCTCCTCCATCCATCTCGGTCCTCGGCTCTGCGCAGTAGTGCTGAGTCATTCATCCTGGTCCATTCTCTGATGTTGTCCATCCATGACTTGTTCTGTCTTTCCCTCTTTCTGCCACCTTCGAGTGTTCCCTGCAGTACTGTTTTTGGCAGAGTGTTGTGGCGGGTGACGTGGCCGAACCATGTCAGCTTTTTCTTCTTGACGATGGTGAGAAGGGGTTCCTGTGGACCTGCCAGCCGTGTTATTTGACTCTTGACAAATTCATTGGTCTTTCGTTCTCTCCAGGATATGCCCAGTAGTTTTCTATGGCATTTTGTTTCAAATGACTGGATTCGCTTTGGTGTTTCAGCAGTCAATGTCCAGGTTTCACTTCCGTACAGCAGGATAGTCTGAATTAGGGCTATGTAGAGCTTTAGTTTGATTGGGAAACTGATCTCTTTAATTTTCCATATGGTGGTGAGTTTTGTCATGGAAGATGTTGCCATGGCTATTCTGACCTTGATTTCTGTCGTCGATCGCCCGTCCTTTGTGAGTGTAGCGCCAAGGTATTTAAAAGCGTCTACCTCCTCCAGTTGTTGGCCGTTCATGTAAATTTTAGCAGTGGCGTTGCTCGTGCTGTTCACAAGTACTTTACTTTTCTCCGAGCTCACCTCCATCCCATATGCTCCAGCTCTGTCCTCAAGTCTGGTCGTAAGATCTTGCAGCTCTGTGTTTCTTCCGCCCATGAGGTCAATGTCATCGGCAAACCGCAAGTTGTTAAGGGTCTGCCGCCAATGGAATGTAGAGTGGAAGTCATGGAGGGTCTCTCTCATATGTTTTCCAAGAACAGATTAACAGGACTGGAGATAACAGGCATCCTTGTCGGACCCCAACTGTGTTTTGAAGTAGTCTCCGACCTGATTGTTCAGAAGGACTGCACTGCTTGCAGTGTTGTATAGTGCTTGAATGGTTTGCACTAGTCCTTCTTCAATGCCAAACATTCTGAGGACCTGCCACAGGCCTTCGTGCCATAATCTGTCGAAAGCCTTCTTGAAGTCGATGAAGTTGTGGAACAGGTCTCTCTGATGTTGAAGATGTTTTTCCATCAGGATGTGGCAGTTAAAAATCTGTTCGATTGTGCTCCTTCCTGCCCTGAACCCAGCTTGTTCCTCTGCAAGGTGTTCTTCTGCCTCCTTCTTTAGTCGATTCAAAATAACTTTGAGCATGATCTTGCTGGCGTGGCTGATGAGGCTGATTGTTCTATAGTTTGGGCATTGGCGTAAATTCCCCTTCTTAGGCAGGGGTATGATGAGTGATTGCGTCCATTCTGTTGGCCACTGTTTTGTCTCCCACATCTTCTGACAGATAGCTGTAACATGTGTGATGACTGCTTCGCCACCATGCTTGAGCAGCTCTGCTGGTATGTTGTCTGCTCCTGGTGACTTTCCTACTGGTAAGCTGCGGATGGCTTCTTCCACTTCTTCCCTCAGTATAGGTAATGGCGAGGGTGCTCTTGATGTTGCTGCTTTCTCTTCTATTATGCTCTTGTCAGGTTAAATCATACCCTTTACCTTAAAGAGAATGAAAAAGAACGATTAAAAAGATGAAAAGATCAAATCCGTTGAAAATGTATGATCCAAGAATATAGTTTATTTAAACATGTGGATTTTATTACAGTAAGCGAGGACTGCTTAAAGATAGGAAGAAATTGGCCACATAAATGCCGAGCGCCTAATGCACAAGTCATAAACCAAGCTTGCAATACTAGCTCATTTCAGTTTGGTAAGAGGGTTGTTTTTTGTTGTTTTGTTTGTTTGTTTTTGGGGGGTGGAGGAGAGGGGTGGAATTGTTCTCACAGTGACAAAAATCAATGTCCCAGGGTCCGTTCTGTGGTGATACGGGTTCTTTACATTTGTTGGATATGATAAGGAAATGGCCTTGCTTTATTATGGCTTCCTATATACCTGAATCACACACACACACACACACACACACACACACACACTCACACACACACACACACTCACACATACACACACACACTCAGACACACACACAAAACACACACACACACACACACACACACACACACAAAGTGATAGCCTCGATATAAAAGAATAAATAAATAAATAAATAAATATTGAGACAAGTCGCATTTTCAGGATTCTGTCCTGTCTTTGCTGAATTCAAGTTTGTTGTTGAACCCAAAAACTCAGTTTAAGAATACTAATTGTTGCCTGGATTATTATTAAAATATAGAAGGAACGTTTTCATGCTGTTGGTATTTTTCTTCAAACTTATTTATAAGTTGCAGAAAGTTATCTAAAATGGAGTTGACTACATAACTCTCTCTCTCTCATACACACACACGCACGCAGCACACACACACACACACACACACACACACACACACACACACACACACACACACACACACACACACAAACACTGCTCTATCCAGCCAATACATAGTATACTACCACACACGCACACCTCACACGTCTTTACATACTAAGGATAACGAAGTAGCATGCACAGTGGACGAACACTGCACTACAAACCTTTACAAGAAATGGGCTTGTCAGCAAGGAGTGGGCATTCGCTATCCTGTCTTCTGTTTCAAAGACGAAGGCAGGGGGCTCCCAAAATGTCAGGGTGAGGTACTGACAACCTTGCTCTTTTCAACCTAAAAACTTTGAGCTTTGGAAGAGCAAGAAAACACTTTCCTAGTAAATAAATAAAAAGCATTAAAAAACTCCCCCAAGACTCATGAGTGTCTTTTTCCACGAAGGCAGAAAATGATCAGGAGAGATTTTGTTGGGTTTTGTTGGGGGGGGGGGGGGGGGGGGGGGGTTCAGCTGGTCTGATCTTTGCTATGGAGGCAGTGTAGGTCACGGAGATCTAGGTCTTGGTCATTAGCTTCCTTTCCTTTAAGGACAAATTTTGCTGCAGAGGTTTAAAGCGTCTGCAAACACGGTATATGTTAGGGTTGTTTATTTTTTTTAGAAACTTACAGAGAAAATTGTTAGAGCAGTTTTTTACATTGTTGGAATCCAGACGCAGTCTTGCCACAGGCTATTTCTTATTTATAAATACAGATACCAGTTAACTTTACTCAATGACCTCAGGGATTTTTTTAACCCATTTGTCTACAGGTGGGATCTTAGTTTACAGCCTCATATGCAGGCAGGGCTAGAGAAGGATTGCAGTCTGAACAAAGCTGAGACTCCCAAGAACAACCAAAAACAAATCCACGTCAACGTATGTGTGTTGCACGCGGCATTTGTACATTTACCAGCCACAGCATGCAAATCCAACATAACTCAAAATTAGCTCCCCCCCCCCCCCTCCTTTTACCATGTCCAAGTGTGGTCAGTTCCTGCTATACTTAGCACCAGCTGGCCCTAGCTGGGATGGGATGGGATGGGGATGGACAGGACAGCAGCTGAGAGCAGCTGAAAGTGGGGGACACTGACTGCTGTGTGCATCGGATTGATTGTCAAATGGCCTGCCCGTGCAGTCCTCCACTCCCCGCCCTTACATCAGAATCATTTCTTCCTCTTCCTCAAAATAACGGATCCTGTTTATATACGCTACACACATACATGTGCTGCGTACGAACGTGCTTCCTTTCTATTGACAAACCAAAACTCCCGTGGAAGCAATTTCGTGGGTGGGTGGGTGGGGGTGCACTTTCCTTTAACAAATACTTGCACTTATTATCCACACGAATAACGAAATCTAAAAGGAAAAAGAACAAAAAACAAATATATCCACACTGACAATTTTTCGTAGAGAGTCTGACATTCTTTCTCGAACGAAATCAAAGTTAGAAGAAATAAAGCAAGAGCACCATAACAAACTTTCACACTGAAGACGACAAGAAACAGAAAATTACTGGAGTCCACTTCCCAAGCTAGATGAAAATTTAATCGAATGCAGGTTGGGAATGAGGAACTAGTCATCTCATTATCCACCCCCTCCCTTTCCCTGTCCTTCACAAACACACAGACACACACATGCCCGCACGCGCCCGCGCACACACACACACTCATACACACACAAATACATACACACACATACATACGCGCGCGTGCACACACACACATATATACATACACACATAGATACATACATGCAAACATAACATTCATAACATACATACATACATAACATACATTCATTCATACATACATACATACATATATAACATACATTCATACATTCATACATACATTCATTCATACACACACACACACACACACACACACACACACACACACACACACACACACACACACACACACACACACACACATATACATACACATACACACACAAGCATACAGCTCTTAAATCATACCCTCAACCCTACAGGAAATGAGATGATGAAGTCTAGAGATCAAATTGCTCCATGATCTACGGGTCAGCAAGATATTCCTTGAAATTTGCGACTTCAACAGAAGAAGAAGACGAAGACGAAAAAGGAAAGAAACTAACCGTAAAATACCCAGACTCCAACGACGAAAATCGGAAACCAATTTTGCAACACTGGGTCATCTTATTTCTGTGTTTGGGGTGTGTGTGTGTGGGGGGGGGGGGGGGGGGTTGTCTTCTAATTCTGTTACACGGTAAAACTTGTATGTCCGGATGGTTTATCTGTAGTATGGATTCCTGATAGCATCTGACCTGACATGATGACGAAATGTCCTTGGTTTACTGTGGCTTCCTTCCTCAGTTTGTGCTCTAAACTTTTCCCCCATCCACTAAACCGCCAGTGGCGGTCTGGATGCTAGTCTTTCGTATGAGGCGATAAACTGAGGCTCTGTGTGCGACACGCGTTTAGCGCACGTAAAAGAACCCTCTGAGAACAAGAGAGTTGTTCCAGGCAAAATTCTATAGAAAAAAAGCCACGCTGTTAGGAAAACGAATACATATGCAGACAGGAAAAGAAAAATGGGTGGCGCTGCTCTTGTGGCGATGTGCTCTCTCCCCTGGTAGAGCAGCCCGAATTTCACGCGGAGAAATCTGCTATGACTTGAAAGGGTATACAAAATATAAAACAAAATGCCATTTCTTCATAAAGTTCCTATAATGATACCCATGCTGAAAGATTTGTGTTTTGTTTTTGTTTTTTTTATAGAGTATTAGGTTAAGGAATGCCTGGCTATGTCATATAAGATATAAAAGAAACACTTTCCTGATCTTCAGATTTGTTTAAATATTTCATTCATCGATTGTTCTTCTTCTTCTTCATTATCGAACGCTCAGACTGCAACTGTTAATGTGTTTCACAGGAGCTAATATGCGTGTTAGCTGCCGTTATGCCGGAAAAAGGAAGGCCCGGTACATCCGACTTCGGCATGGAGTGAATCATCTCTTCAAGTCTTTCTACAGGGGACGGGATAGCTCAGTGGTCGGAGCACTCACTTTCCCCCAGCCAAGTTAAGCAGCGTCGAGCGTGGTTACCAGTTGGATGGGTGACCGTTGGCTTCAGTAGAGTACCCCAGTTCACCCAGCTGTAAATGGGTACCTGCCCTCTTTAGAGTCAGGGAAGGTAAAGCAGCGAGGGAGAGGAGATGGGCGCCGCCCTCAAAACGCTGGCACCTAGAGAAGTGAGGTCTCTGACGCCTCGCTCACCTACTACTTTATAGGTTAGGGGACACCTTTACCTTTACATTTTTAGGGGGAAAAAAGGCAGGAGAATGGACTCAAAGGCAGGACACAAACAACAAGAAGATAGCAGGAATGAAAGGAACAAAAGCAGAAACAAAGAGAGGGATAGAAAAGAGAAGAGAGTGGTCAGAAGGTGGGGATGCTATCAATTTATACTGACAGGTCCCTGACATTCCCCACAGCTGGAGACTGACTGATTGTAAACTGCTAGATAGACTCCCGTGGTGGAGCTGACAGCTGGTGTGAATGACCAGAAGACTGTGTGGGGCTGTCCTTTCACGTCCTCAGTTTCTGGGTGGTTGTTTTGGGGGGAAGGGGGGTCTTTATTTTCCTGTCTGGGGCTAGGGGGTTTGGGGGTTTAATTTGTCTGTTTTGCTTTGGGTTGGTTTTTTTGTGTGTGTTTTCGTTTGTTATGGTTTTTGGGGGTTTTTTTACTTTTTTGGTTGTTTGGTTTTTTTTTAACGTTGTGTTTGTTTCTTGCTTGTTTTTTGTTTTTTGTTTTATATTTCGTTTGGAGTGTTTGTTATTGCTTAGACTTTTTTGGTCTGAAACTCTGGTTTTCTTTCTTATGGCTGCGGAGGAGGTTTGTTCCTTTAATTGCCTGGTTTCTGGTTGGTTTGTTTTGTTTTGTTTGTTTGTTTTCAGGGGATTGGGTGGCTGGCAGTGGTGATTACAGTTTTCAATCTTATTTATTCAGTGTCATTCGATTTCTTTCTTCCCCAAAATACTGCAAACATGGGATGCACATGTGTGGAAAAAGGGAAAACATGCAGTCTTTTTTTTCAAATCAAAACAGCATGAGGATGATTGTTCTCACAAAATAAACCACAAAAGACAGGTGGTATTTTTTGTCTTCTAATGTGGTCGTTGTGTTGGGTCGCAACTTGGAAAGGCGAATTTAATGTTGAGTATTTTCAAACAATATATCATCAAATATGGACAACAAGAATTTAAATACTAAAATATGCAACATAAAACAGAACAGCAGTAAATTCCCAACAACGATCTCAACAACAGCAACAACAGCATAAAACTACTAGCAATACTGATATCCATGACGATGGTGATGACGACTTCCACGACCACCACGACGATGATGATACTGATAATAAAGATGATGATGATGATGACGACATCGATAATAATAACTAGTGTAAAACAGAAGACAGCCACGATAAATACAATAACCATGACTGACAATGATGATGTGAAGGTGATGACCTCTAAACTATCAGTGAAATGTGGACAGTGGCCATTTTCACACACATACACGCACACGCTTACACACACACACGCTTACACACAAACACACACGCTTACACACAAACACACACAAACCACAGCTTACACACAAACACACACACACACACACTCACAAACACACACACACACACACACACACACACACACACACACACAAATTGTGCAAGTTGGGTTGTTTCTTTTTTCTTTTTTCTTTAATCTTCTGACATCTCCTTAGATCGCCTTGATGGATAATATGTGTTTCATTGCGTGATAAATATTACTTCTTGTCGGGAGCAGTCTTGTATTTCGCAAGATAACTGACGATTTGATCGAACAGAGATCAATGCAGCCAATGGCAGCCAACATTTCCCGCCTGTTCTGTTCGTTATTCACACTTATTTTGCAGTACAGGAGATCCACACCAGAACAATGGTGATGTGCTATGAAGGGAGAGAGATCCACATATACACCACACACACACACGCACTCTCGCACACACACGCACGCACGCACACGCGCGCGCACACACACACATACGCACACACACCTCTAAACACACACACGCGCGCGCACACACATGCGCGAGCGCGCGCACACATACACGTACGTACGCACACACACCTCTATGCACACACGCGCGCGTGCGCGCGCACACACACACACTTTGTTCAAAGTCACCTATGTCTGCTTCCAGAAATATATCAAGCTTGGCTTATAGATTTCGTTTAAATGCTCTTCGCACAAAATACTGCAAGAACATAATATGCATGTGTGGAAAACAAATTAGCGCCAGGCATCTACTTACTGGTTGTCCTAGAATTAAAGAAATCGTTTCTATAACATTGAAAGATCCCTTACTTTTAGAATCATCTGTAACGCTTAAAAGCATCCTAAACAATGATATACTTCTTTGCAAAATTTCTGAATATTTGCTACACAGCCCAGTCGGTATCTTCCTGTGATTGATCATCTTGTTTTAAAGCTTATCATTTAAATGAATGTTCTGTAAACCTCTCTTAATGCCCTGTGTTTTTTACCCCATACTTTGTGCTAATATCTACGTTCCCAAAGTCCAAACTTTTTGGCTAGTTATAGTTCCTATTGTTAGTTTTCAGAGTTTTTCTTGTTCTATTTGTTATCCAAGACTGGTTGAAGATTTAGAAACATGTTCTTGCTTATTCCCCTAAAGGTTGTTTTTTGTTTGTTTTTTTTTTGGGGGGGGGGGTACTTGTTTTTTTTAGCAAGGCCCTAAGTTTTGTATAACTGTTTGTTGATTAGGCTATTTACTGGCACACACACACACACACGCACACACCACACACACACACACACACACACACACACACACACACACACACACCACACACACACACACACACGCAAGACCCTCACACATACTTGCATGTTCACACGCAAACAAGCGCGCGCGCGCACACACACACTCACACACACCTACAGGAACACACATACATAACTCAATTTCTGTGATATATTTACTTACACGTACACACGCGCACGCACGCACACACACACACACACACACACACACACACACACACACACACACACACACACACACACACACACACACACACACACACACCACTCACACACGCCAACAATTTCACTCATATACTCACTCTCATTCACTCACACACACTTACACACACACACACACTTACACACACAAACACATACACACACGCATGCTCGCACGCACATACACACACGCACACACTCGTACATGCACACACATACATACACGGACGTATACACACTCTCATACACACACTCACACATGCACGCACACGCACACACACACACACACACACAAACACACACTCACACACACACACACACACACACACACACACACACACACACACACACACACACACACACACATGACACACACACACAAAAATCGTCTGATATCACTTTTTGGTGGAAGGACGTTAAACTGAAGAACTAACACACACACACGCGCACGCACGCATACACAGAAAAACACACACACACACAGAAACACACACACCCACACACATACACACACATACATACACACACACTCACACAACTACACACACAACCACGCTCGCGTGCACAAACAAATATCTCAAGACTGACACATTCAAATTCTTGATTTAAAATTCCTCTCATCCCTTTAGGGATATTGAGGATGACACAAAATATGGAGAAACAAAACTCAACGATAAACAACTTGACATTCGCGGTTCTAATCACAGCATTTCAACACAATACTGTTGGATCAAACTGATAATTCATCTTCCATTAACCTTTCTTCTTCTTCTTCTTCTTCTTCTTCTTCTTCTTCTTCTTCTTCTTCTTTTTCTTCTTCTTTTTTCTTCTTCTTCTTCTTCTTCTTCTTCTTCTTCTTCGAACGCTCAGACAGCAACTACTGTTGTCTGTCAAATGAACGAAAATGCGTTGCGCTGCCGTTAAGCGCCTGACTAGTCAGGCCCAGCACATCCGACTTCGGTGTGGGAGAGAATTATTATTTCATACGTCTTTCTGGAAAAGAAAAACCCAAGTAAATGAACCAAGAAGGCAGAAAATAGACGAGAAGGAGGTGACAAGAAGAACAGGGAAAATCAAAGAGAGGGATAGAAAAGAGAGAATGTCCTAGCACAGAATTTCCAGATGGAGATGTTGTTTATACTAACAGGCCCCAACATCCCCACGGGGGGTATTTACCTATCTGAAATGTTTTGAACATGCGTTGATGTCATAATGGAAAAAGCACTCATGGGCGGTGGATCGGTGGTCTAGAGGTAACGCGCCTGTCTAGAAAGCGAAAAGTCCGGGTCTGAAGTGTGCGGCGGTTCGTACCCCGTTTGGACCGGAAACTTTTCCCCCATCCATTAGACCATGAGTGGTGGTCTGGGCGCTAGTCTTTCGGATGAGACGATAAACCGAGGTCCCGTGTGTTACACGTAATTATTTAGCGCACGTAAAAAAACCCACGGCAACAAGAGAGTTGTCCCTGGCAAAATTCTTAGAAAAAAGCCACTCTGATAGGGAAACAAATACAGTTGCAGACATAAAAAAAGGGTGGCGCAGCGCTTGTGGCGACGCGCTCTCCCGCTCTCCCCGGGGAGAGCAGCCCGAATTTCACGGAGAAATCTGCCGTGACTTAAAGTGATATGAAATGAAATCTGAGCGCTTTGATTTGTTGCTTTACAAGATTCAGCGCTATATAAATTCCATACATTATTATTATTATTATTATTATTATTATTATTATTATTATTATTATTATTATTATTTCTAATAGCAGTAGTCTCTCAGTGACTTCAGGACAGGAGGAGGAGGAGGAAGCCCTCCCTGTAGTCTGCACAAACACTGACTTGCTGGATCAGTGGTGGAGAAGGAGGCCATTGTGTGCCGGTGGCAACAGATGACAAAACTGACAAAACTGCACACACACGGGGACTGGATGAAAAAAGCACATGAGTGCTTATTCCATTATCCTCGAAATATAAGAATGAAATACATAAAATAAAATTAAAATATTTTTAAAACGCACCTGCCGTGAAAGCGAAATGTCTGGATTCGAAGCGTGTGGTGGTTTGATCCTTTTTTGTGCCCGCAACTTTGTCCCCATCCACTAGACCGCGAGTGATGGTCTGGGTGCTAGTCTTTCAAATGAGACGATAAACCGAGGTAGGTCCCATGTGCAACACGCATTTAGCCCAGGTAAAAGAACCCCAGGCAACAAGAGAGTTGTCCCTGGTAAAATTCTATCTAGAAAAAAGCCACTGTGATAGGGAAACCAATGTACGTGCAGACAGGAAAAGAAAAAGTAATGGGTGGCGCTGCTCTTCAGCCACGTGCTCTCTCTGGGGACAGCAACGCGAATTTCACGCAGAGCAATCTGCCGTGACTTTATTTACTTTGTATCTTTGTTCTTTTATTTCAAGGATAATGGGGAAAAGCACTCACGGGCTTTTTTTTTACATCCAGTCCCCGTGTGTATGCACTTTTGTAAATTTTGCATCCGTTCCGACAGTAGTGTACAATACAATTCAGTACAAAACTTCCAAGAGATTATTTTTGTCAACATGAGTGCTACCAGTGGGATTTGGATCCTTCTCCATCGGGAAAAGCATCAACCCTTCTGCCTATCCCAACCTTTTGGAGCCACCAGTCCCCATCCTGTTATAGTAGAGTGGTCCCTGTAGGTTTGTTTTCAGTTTCCATTTACGTCAAACTGATTAATCCTTTTCACATGAACCATCAACTTGTTCTACGTAATGATATAGGTAATTTTCATCCATAAATCAAACATTTGTAGGACCTGTTCATATCCTTTTCTTGAAAAAGAAGAAAAATGGACAAGAATAGATGTATCCACACTATAAAAAAAAATGTAAGTCTTTATATCGCGTAACAACATTTCTTAAATCAAAACAAAATTAAGAGAAATACATCTCCAACAACAACAAAAAACCAACAAACTTCCTGTTGTTAGGCTTCAGGAAACCGAAATTAGAAACTCTTTTCAGATTCGAGATCAAATCAAATCAAGGCTAGAGAGAGCAGCAAGCAAATTGCCTTCATTCTTCATCTCCTCCCTTCTTCCCGTTCTCCGTCTGCTTTTTCTGCAGGGTAAAAGTGAACCGAGAAAAGGGGAGGGGGTGGGGGTGGCGGGAGATGCGAGATGAAGAAAGGGGAATGGTGACAAAGTGAGTAGGAGTAAGTGACCTGATAAGGTAAGACACACACGAATTGGAAAAAAAAAAAAACGAAGACGGCCGGCTGTGGAGAGAAGCCAGAAGTGGGGACAGCTGTGTGATTGTATAACAACATTAAGGAAGCGGATACAGGTCTGGGGTCTGGCTGTCCTGCCCTGTCCTACTTGCAAAATGATATGTGTATTGATTGTCATGTCATACCGTGTAAATATTCTTCCGTCAGGTTCTCTCTATGGGTATTTATTCTTTTATTCCGAGGATAATGGAATAAGCACTCATGTGCTTTTTTTTTACATCCAGTCCCCGTGTGTATGCAGTTTTGTACATTTTGTCACCCGTTCCCACCGGCACACAATAGCCCTTTCTTCCAAAAACTGGAACGGGTTTTAACGTGTGCGCAAGATGTTCCGCGTGTGCTCGCAATGGGGACCTTGGTTTATTGTCTCATCTAATAAATAAATAAATAAATAAAAATAATAAAACCAGAAGGATATGCGGAAAGAAAGAGCCTAATAAATATATATGTATATCTCTTTGTCCTGCAAAACTAAGGTTTACTTTTTTTGGTGCAGTAAATCATGCGTGCATTGTTGGAGAGAGCTGCTTTCCAAGGGGGTGGAAAGTTGCATGTTAAGAGCTGCTTTCCAAGGGAGTGGAAAGTTGCATGTTAAGAACTGCTTCAAATGTGACAGGAGGCCTGGCTTGATATTGATGGTCAGCTAGCTGTGAACCTCGGCCACAGTCCCAGCCACAGGATCATGTTTGAAAGATGAAAATACACACATGTACACTTGTGCATGCACATGGACGTATGTACATGCACACACACGTGCGCGCACAAACATACACCCACGTGCGCGCACACACATATACATACATCCGCGCGCTTACACATACACACACAACACAATAATACACAATACAACACACAACACACACACAAACCACCACCATCAACAACAACAGCAACAACACATACACAACAGCACACACACACACACACACACACCATCTCAAATAAAACAGCTTAAAATGGACATACACAGTTCTATTTTGCCAGGAAAACTCAACACACACACCCACACACCATCTCAAATAAAACAGCTTGAAATGGACATACAGGGTTCTATTTCTGACAGGAAAACTCAACACACACACACATACCCACCATCTCAAACAAAACAGTTTCAAACAGACATACACGCTTCTATTTCTGACAGGAAAAGGCAGCAAGACGAACAACATCACATCCTTTGAAGCCGGCCATGTCGGTCACTGCAAGAAGAATTACACCCAAAAACTGGGAACAGAACAGAACCGAAGGAGCGGCTGAAGGTATTATAAACAAATTATTGGCCTCACAAAACCCAGCACCAGCAGCCAAATACAGATGTTATAAACCCACTTTCCAACACTTGAGGTCATCCTACAGTCTGTATGGTGGGTTTTTTTTTCTTTTTCCCAGTCTGTCTGCCACAATGCACCAATGAGTATTCCATGCTCTCTCTCTCTCTCTCTCTCTCTCTCTCTCTCTCTCTCTCTCTCTTCTCTCTCTCTCTCTCTCCGTGGTAAGGTTTCTTTCAACTTGTCTCAAATGATAAGGAAGTGTCCTTGCTGTAGTACGGTTTCTTCCTGTTTCTGTGGCACTGCAAAGATATTACTTTTGTTTGGGTCTTTTTTTAGGATTCCTTTAAGGCCTTGGTGGAATAAATTTAATTTAGAGAGGTGGGGGTGGGAGGGTAATGAGTCAAGGTGTTGCCTGATTCTTCAAAAGTATAACATATATAACACATATAACGCAGAACATCTTGCGCGCTCGTTAAAACCCCTTCTGCTTTTCGGAAGAGTAGGCCATTAATGCATTGTGTGCCGGTGGGGAACATTGAAAACATTTACCAAACTGCATACACACGAGGACTGGATGGGGAAAAAAGCACATGAGTGCTTATTTCATTTTCCTCGAAATAAAGAAAGAAGAAAGAAAGAAAGGAAGAAAGAAAGAAAGAAAGAAAGAAAGAAAGAAAGAAAGAAAGAAAGAAAGAAAGAAAGAAAGAAAGAAATATCAGAAGCCTTTGTCTGGTGTTGTTTTGATGTGGATTCCAGATCCCTTTGTCCAGCTAGAGGAAGCTGCTCTGTAGTGAAGGCCTTAGGTGCTGGTAGCAAGGAGGACTACAAGGTTGCAGAAGGGTTTGGGTTTTTCTTCTTTTCTGATTGGGGGATTGTTCTTCGTTGTTGTCTTTACTTGATTTTTTTAAAGGAAAACTCTCGCAACTGCTCTTGCTGCTTATGCCTTTTGTCGAAAAGCTGTTGCTGGGTGTGTGTGTGGGGGGGGGGGGGGGGGGGGGGGGGAGTCCGTGACATTTTTGTTTTGGTTTTGTTGTTTTTTGTTGTTGTGTTTGGGGTTTTTCTTGGGGGGGGGGGGGGGGGGTCTTGGTGGAGGTTTTCTTTTGTTTTGTTTGTTAAGGGGGAGGGAGTGTCTGAATCTGCAGAGCGTATTGTTTTTGGTAGGGTTTTGGAGTTGGGTTATTTGCGCGCGCGCGCACGCACACACACACACACACACACACATTTCTTTCTTTTTTTTTTTCTTTTTTTTTTTTTGGGGGGGGGGGGGATCTCATACCACTTTATGTAAAAAGGCATTAAATTAAACAAGAAATCTCCAACTGTCTCTTAAGAATCTCCAGGCACCAAAGGCTATAAAGGCACAACAGGAGTATGTATATCAAGGCAGGAAAGCTCTCTCCTTTTCTCACACACAGAATCTCTCGCTTTTCGAAATGATACAGCCTGGAAAGTTACTCTGTGAAAATATCACAGATGTCTCGCACTGACGGAAAAGTACAAGGCTCAAATTTACAAACGTTGCTTTCATTCTATTATAATCTTTTTTTCACAAAATATTGTGATTTTTGGTATTCAGATAAGAAAGCGAAACTGATGCTACCATGATAATTATAAAAGCAATGGGTGCCCTCGAATTAGAGACGTTTCTGTTAGTTCGTAATTGTCATTTTGACATTACGGTTTTTATAATGCAGCTCTGACAGTGCAATTTTTTAGATGACTTGATAGGGCTGTACCTTACTACTTCCTATCATGATAATAATAATATATGGAATTTATATGGCGCTGAATCTTGTAAAAACAAATAAATCGAAGCGCTTGCGCTCAAGTCATTTACACGTATGGAACTCTCCTTAAACATAATGAACAACATATTTCAAATCCATGCGCGCACGCACGTACGCACGCACGCACACACACACACACACACACACACACTCGCGAACACACTTAGGAGGTGAAGGATGCTGTTGAAAATTAGGGACAGATATGAGGGTAGAAAGTAAGTGTGTTTTGAGGCTGGAAACAGGACCCAAGAGATAGGAGAGCATGTTTAGTGTTCGTCATAGATTACAGTATGAGCAACGCTTTCTAAACCCCACCTCTGAAGAAGATGAAGCTCATGTCTGGAGGCGCGGCCTTCCCACTAAGCCCCTACCTAGTAAACTCGCTCTATGTACGAGCTGGCCGCCCTCCCCCCCCCCCCCCCCCCCCACACACACAACACCCATCCTCCCACCCCCTCCCTCCACACACACGTGTGGAGGGCAGAGGGCTGGATGTAAAAAAGCTATTGTTATGCTTATTCTGTAACCCTCTATAAATAAAATTTGTTCATTGTTCATTGTTCACACGTCGTCTCTACGCCTCCTATAAGATTCACAGTCATGATGTACTAGCCAGGAATACATCACATTCACCACTCTGCCACAATAACGGGTAACCGCCTTCTAATTCAAAGCATGTGTTGAGTCCAAATTTAGAAAGGTGAAGAACCCAACGGTTTCTCTGAACAACGACGACAATAACGAGATCAGTTCTGATGCCAGGGACAACAGCAGGAATCACGACATTGGCGCCGACGACAATTTTGATTGGTGGTGACGACGACAACGATGACGACGACAACGGTAATAACAATAATACTGAGGATCAGTAATCGTCAGATCTGAACAGTAAGTAACCGCTTTCACGGCAAATGAATAAATGACTGGGAAAAGAATAGATCAATAAATAAAGAGAAGAAGATTAGATAGATAGATAGATAGATAGATAGATAGATAGATAGATAGATAGATAGATAGATAGATAGATAGATAGATAGATAGATAGATAGATAGATAGATAGATAGATAGATAGATAGATAGATAGATAGATAGATAGATAGACAGATAGATAGATAAACCATTTTAGCTTAAAGCTAGATGTCAGACTCTTCCCATCTTTGGATAGCTGCTTACATGGCGGTTAGAGCTAATGCTGGATTGCGTGAGAAACTGGATTACTGGTCATTCATTAGCAGTGTCAGAGTCTGCCGCCAACACCAAACGATTGGCTCATGGAGGACAGGACGATAGATTATGGTGGCCGCCAGCGTTAATCTATCTTGATATTCGTGGCCAGTCTCCGGTCGTTACTGGGTTGAGAGACGCAAAGATTTAAAGATTTTTTTTAAAAGCATGGCGGGAGGGTGGGGGGGGAAGGGGGGGAGGGGGGGGGGTGGCGGAGAGAATATAAGAAAGAAAGAGAGAACACGCACGCATAAGTGTGTGTGTGTGTGTGTGTGTGTGAGTGTGTGTGTGTGTGTGTGTGTGTGTGTGTGTGTGTGTGTGTGTGTGTGTGTGTGTGTGTGTGTGTGTGTGTGTGTGTGTGTGTGTGTGTGTGTGTGTGTGTGTGTGAGAGACACACACAATCACACCTAAACACAACATGTATACAAAGCATTTTCTAATATCACTTTGAGTAAAAGCGAAGCAACAATAACAACAACACACACACAACACACATAAAACACACACACAAAAACACACACACACAAACACACACCACACACACAAAGAGAAACGTTGAGAAACGATTGGGAGACTGAATTTATTTATTGTGTATCAAAGAATAAGGCAGCGATTTCCAGAATGTCGGAGCAATCTTACTGAAAGGTCACTCTCCTCGCTGTAGTGTCTTGAAGCCTCAGACTTTGATACTTTCCTGGTAAGCAGGAACATAAAGGGGATCCGTGACGATCGTTTTGGTTTTTGGTTGTGTTTTTTTTATAAGCAACCAAAAATATATCCAGAGAATTTTACAACTGATGCTATCGTTGACATGGAACCAGTGGAGGTAACTGAGAAGTGGGTGCTTTGTGATTAGTTTTCTTTTCTCTAAGCACAATCTCTCCTCCAGAATTTGAACTGAACTTCCCACAAACTTTTTATCAGTTACAAAAATGCTTGCAGGGAGGATGTGACAGTAATCTAACGCTAATGGAATTAAAGGCAGACTTGCTACATGCTGCATGCTCTCAGGGTCAACTAAGAACAAACTGTTCAGAAAATGCAAAACAGAGCCAAGATTTTCACAGCAAAAAGCCGTAAGCCGCTCTCTGAAAGGACAGATCATTAACGCAACCCACTGCAACAAGATGGTTAGTGTCTTGTAAAAGTTTGCCCCCACCCAAAAAAAAATCTGCTGCTTTCGACAGAGAACTTTTCACGAAAACAACAGGATGGGGTGTGAAAGAATGGAAGGAAAGACATTATAAAATATTTTTTAAAAGCACAAGAGTTGTTAAAATGCTGACATTCAGGTCTCGGGAAAATCATAGCAAATTGTGTGAAGAGAAATTATGTTATGCTAAGCATGTTAAAGAAACAACGTGATACAATACAACCTAGTCCAGTTTCATGCAATTCAGCAAAACACGGGGTAACATTGACAGGGTTCCATGAGGCACCCTGCAGTGTGATTCAACCCAATACAGCAGGGTTTGTATAATGCAATGCAGTACTACACAATAGAATACAACAGATATACTGCCATGTAAGATGGTTGATATAATGCAGCAAAGTGCACTACAACGCAGTGCAGTAGAACGTAGCACAACATAGCAATACACACAGCAATACAATGCAATACAAGACAGGAAGACATCATGCAAGGCAGCAAAGATTATACAAGACACAAGATACAGCCTTTATTGACCACTTACATATGGAAAAAAAAGTGTCTGATATCGTAATAGAAAACAGTACTACCACGTCAGCAGAAAACAGGACAACGCAATACATGATACCAAAAACTACATTGCGTATTACAAACTGATGTAATGCATGCAATGAAATGTAATTCAGCACAGCGCCTTGCAGTACAACACAGGAGAAGCATGGCAGTAGGATAATATAATAATTATCCCAGAAATCACAGATAATTCCGTGTTCATTCTACGTTTTATGCTGCCTGCTGTTCTTGCTCACTCTATGATGCTGATGCTGCTGCTGCTGCTGCTACTGCTGCTAAGGATCAATATCATCATCATCATCATCATCATCATCATCAATATCATCGTCGTCGTCATCATCATCATGCTTCCAAATATGTTGCTGTTACTGTTTTGATTGTTATCGCTGCTTTTGTTGCTGTTGCTTCCTTTCATTTCTACCTCATAGCTACTGTGGTTATTTTTGTTGTTGTTGCTGCTGCTGCTGCTGCTGCTGCTGTCGCCCCAGCAATTTCCGCTACCTCTACTTTTGCTAATGGACAATGTGTTGATGCAGCCATGGTTGAAGCATGTTGTCCCCTGATGGGAGTGATGCAGATCATGTCATAAGTCCTTCCACGAAGCTTGCCCTGCAAACAGATCACACTGGAGATAGACCAGACTGGCCAGAAGAAGAAGAGGTATGAAAGCGTCAGCATGCCCACGTATGCACACACACGCGCACGCGCATACACTCACACACACACACACACACACACACACACACACACACACACACACACACACACACACACACAACTGACTGACAGAAACAAAGAATAACAGACGAAAATGGAGACAGACAGAGACAGAAGGAAATGCGCGTGTGGAAATGCCGTGTGCGCCGCATGTGTGCATGTTTGTATGGTGGTTTTGTTTTTAACCTTTCTCCACAGAGGACCTAGATTGAGTTTTGAGTGCCTGTCAAAAGGATCCACTAAAAGAGGCTGTGTTGAAATCAGTCTCACGGGAAACAAACCAAACACAACACAAACAAACAAACAAACAAGAAATCAAATCCTCCTTTATACCTTGACTCTGGATTTCATTTTTTTAAGATTTTAACTTGCTGGGGAGAAAAAAAATCTTGAGATGGAAACTGGTGAAACACATGAAAACTGACCGACAAGATGCCACACCGGAGAAGAAACCTGGGTTTTTTTTCTGTTTTCAGTTTGACAGTGTCAGGCAGTCGTTAAATGGGATGTTGTGATGAATTGGCTGTGATTGCAACTCCTGCTGCTGCTGCTGCTGCTGCTGCTGCTGCTGCTGCTGCTGCTGCTGCTGCTGCTGCTGCTGCTGCTGCTGCTGCTGCTGCTGCTGCTGCTGCTGCTGCTGTCATTGCTCTGCTCTGCCCTTCCCTTCCGTTCAGCAAAAATGCAGACTGTGTCATGTCCATGAAGTCATGGAGAAAGCTGCAGAGAAACGCACCATTGGCTGATATTGCATGCCTGGGGTGTGGTAGTTTTTGTTTGTTTCTGTGGTGAGTGAGTTTGGTGGTGGTGGTGGTGGTGGTGGTGGTGGTGGTGGTGGTCGTCGTCGTCGTCGTCGTCGTTGTCGTTTGTATCAGGGAGGGGATGGTGGTATTTTTACCTTTAATCTTTCTCACAGAAAATCTAGAATAGACTCGAGTACCTATCTAATCTAATCCAATCGTATTGTTTATAGACCCCCGCCGATCAGATTCGAGTACCTGGAAACATTATTCATTGAAAAAGTGTATGTTGAATTAAATATAACCCAAACAAAAACGAACAACAACAAAAACAAGCAAACGAGAAATAGAATTCTCATTGAAATTGACTCTTCAAATCCGTCTTAGATTTCAACTGGCTGGAGATATAAAAATAATCTGAGATGGAGTTTGATCATTCATACACATGAAAAATGACTGACAGGATTTCACACTGCAGAAGAAATCTGTTTTTTCCTGTTTTCCATTTGGCAGTGTCAGGCAGCCCTTCAATGGGATGTTGTGATGAATAGCAGTGATTGCGATTCCTGCTCCTGCTGTCATAGGGGGATGGGATAGCCTAGTAGTTAGAGTGAAGCACGTTGCGCTTGTGATCTGCTGACCTGGGTTTGAATCTCCTTCAAGAGAATTTTTCCTCTGGAGTTAACATCAGTGCAGACTCCACTCCCCGTAAAAGTCCTTCGGAGGAGACTATAAACCGAGGTCCCGTGTGCGAACGGTCGCAGAACATCTTGCGCACACGTTAAAACCTGTTCCACTTTTCGGAAGAGTAGGTTATTGTATGCCAGTGGGAGGAACGGATGACAAAATGTACAAAACTGCATACACACGAGGACTAGATGTAAAAATAAAGTACATGACTGCTTATTCCATTATCCTCGAAATAAACGAATTAAAAAATAAGAATTGTTCTGTTCTGCCCTTCCCTTCATCTAAACTGCAGACTGTGTCCATGAAGTCATGGCTAGGGGAAAGACAAAGGCCATCCATGCCGGATATTGCAGCACGTTCGTGGATCGGCGGTCTTCAGGTAACGCACATGCCTCTTAAGCTCAAAGTGCGGGTTGGATCCCCCGGGTCATGCCCGAAACTTTTCCCCCCACCCACTATACTGTGGGTGGTGATCTAGGTGTTAAGTCTTTTGGATGACACGATCCAGGTCCCCTGTAAAACACGCATTTTGCGCACCTAAAAGAACCCAGGGCAACAAGAGAGCTGTCACAGGTTTAACTCATTGGAGTCGCAGTGAAATGGATCCCGCCATTTTGTGGTGACGCATGATTTTGGCTATATTTGAAAAATTCAGCAGACTTACCCAACATAATAATGACATACACATTATACATCATTGAAAAGTTTATAATGTCTTCTTTTGAGATTGTTTCAGTTTTTTAATAGATGACTGTATTTTTTTATACAAATTTTCAAAATATATCACTGAATGCTGAAAAATAAAAAGTTTTGAAAATTAGGGCTTGTATCTTAAATGGCTTGAACTATCCATCAACTAGTCCCCTTGAAGCAATGTGATAATTTTTCACCAAAGTAAAGTTCCCTGAAGCTGGTTGAATCCATCTGATGTAACTTTCTATACAACAGATTATTTTTTTAAAGAATCATAACACTGGAGTGCCTGAAATCCCAAAGATATCACTTGTTGACATGTCAAACAAAATTGGCTAACAGACAAAAACCAGGCAAGCTTATGGTCAAGGAAAGCAACTGTGTTTAGAAAAATGATTGCCCTACAGGCCAGAGTACTTTCCCTTGAGTTAACCATCACCTTGTGTTTTTTAAAAAATTCGTAAGTCTGCCGATTCTTAAGCTTCGGCACGTCATAGTAAAGGAGACCTCAATGATTTAATAATAAAAAAAATTATGTAGAAATAGCCACTCAACAAAACAAATACCTGTGCAGACAGGAAATGACAAAAATGGGTGGCGCTTCTTTTTGTGGCTACCCGCCCTCACCAACCCGGGGAAGAGCGGTCTGAATTTCAGGCAGAGAAATCTTTGTGGTGACAGAAAGGGGTATACAGCTGGTAGGGAGTTGGGGTGGCTGTTTGCTCTTGAGGAGGGAGGGGGGGGGGTTATCTGAAAGGTTATATAATCCCTTCCATGACTCGAGACTGTGTAAAATAAGGCGCGCGCACGCACACACACACACACCCACACATACACACACACACACACACACGCATGCACGCACGCACGCACGGACGCACACACACACACGGGGGGGAGGGGGGGGAGCGGGATAGCCTAGTGGTTAGAACATTGCGCTTGCAATATGACAACCCAGGTTCGATTCCCGTTCAAGGGGGATATTTTCCCCTGGAGTTAACATCAGTGCAGACTCCACTCTCCCCAAAAGTCCTTCTGATGAGACTATAAACCGAGGCGCCGTGTGCGAACGCATGCAGAACATCTTGCGCACACGTTAAATCCTGTTCCGCTTTTCGTAAGAGTAGGCCATTGTGTGCCGGTGGGAACAGATGACAGAATTTACAAGACCGCATACACAAGGGGACTGGATGTAAAAAATTTTAAAAAGCACATAAGTTCTTATTCCATTATCCTCGATATAAAAGAATAATATAAAACATAAAATAAAACAAAGCAAGGATTCGACCCACTAACCTCTAATATCCCAAACACACATGTCTCATAATAATAATAATAATAATAATAATGTATGGAATTTATATAGCGCTGAATCTTGTAAAGCAACAAATCAAAGCGCTCAGATTTGAATTCGGGCTGCTCTCCCCGGGGAGAGCGGGAGAACGCGTCGCCACTTAGCGCTGCGCCACCCTTTCACCCTTTTTTTTTTTTTTTTTTTTTTAACCACCAAAGCCACCAGTACTGGGGTTTGGGTTTTTTTTCCTTATCTACACTGCCACACAAAAAAACAAAAACAAACCCCATCACCAAATGTTTGTACTGCCCTACTCCGATTCCACTGGGGAAAATGTTAGGGTGTGTTTCACTCCTTCCCCCCCATCTCCCCCCCTCCCCCCCCCCCCCCCCCCCCCCCCCCCCCCCCCCCCCCCCCCCCCCCCCCCCCCCCCCCCCCCCCCCCTACCCAGCCCCCTAAAAAAGAAAAAAGCTGTGTTAAACAGAGGCCAATAAAGAGGGAATGTGAGCGGAATAAAGATGGGGCTGCTGTTGACCTCAGCTAATCATTGCTATGGTTCTCTCATGAGCCAGGGGGAATTAATCTCTGTTTGAGAGGGTTGAGGGTGGGGGGCAAGAGGGTGGGGGGGGGGGGGTAGTGGTGGTGGTGGTGGTGGAGGGGGAGGGGAAGGAAGGGGTGGTAGGAGCCTATTTGGGTGCTGTTTGGGTTTATTTTGTAAACTCTCTGTCTGTCTGTCTCTCTGTCTGTCTGTCTCTCTGTCTTTATCTCTCTCTCTCACACCACATCACCAATTTCTCTCATATATTTCCACACGCACGCACGCACGCACGCACACACACATAACTGATGATATCACTTTTCGGTGAAGGACGTTAAACGGCAAGAACACAACACACACACAACACACACACACACACACACACACACACACACACACACACACACACACACACACACACACATACACACACACCATTCTTGCCCTCTTTGATTTCTATATCTTTGCTTGTGTATTGGTGTGTTGTGTGTGTGTGTGTGTGTGCGTGCGTCGTGCGTGCGTGCGTGCGTGGTGCGTGGTGCGTGCGTGGTGCGTGCGTGTGTGTGTGTGTGTGTGTGTGTGTGTGTGTGTGTGTGTGTGTGTTATAAAGAGAAGAGAAAGCAGAAATAATCACTTAGAGAGACAGAAAGAGGAAAACAAAGAAAACGAGAAAGGGGAGAGCGACAGAAGAGAGAGAGAGAAAGAGGAGAGAGAGAGAGAGAGAACGAGAGGAGAGAGAGAGGAAGAAGAGAGAGAGAGAAGAGAGACAGACAGACAGAGAGGCAGGCAGACAGACAGACAGACAAGCAGGACAGAGAGAGGGGGGATAGAGAACGAACGAAAGAAAGAAAGAAAGAAAACGGAAATAAAAAGAAGAAAGCAAGAGATACAAAGAGACAAGACAGAAACTGACTGACTGACAGACTCACTGACTGGCAGAGAGACAGACAGACAGACAGACAGACAGGCGAAAGGGAAAAGCAAAAAAACAAAAATGAAAAGAGTAAACAACAGCAACAACAACAACAACAATGAAAATCAACAGATAAATGAAAAAGTCCTCCTTTACTCACAGACGTACGGTACAGGGCAATGCAAAGCATTGTGTTCACCAGCGAAAGGCACCCGCACACTGAATCCCTCCGCTAACTAGCGAATTAGCCTAATGAAGGTATAAGAACTCCAAGCCTACCTCACCCACAAAACCTGCCCTCCCTCCACCACCACCCACCACCACCACACTCTTCTCTCCATCCCCTCCCCGGTCCTGACCACCCCCAACCCTCCACCCCCATCCCCCTGCTCCACTCCTCCTCCTCTCCATATTGCCTACCCTATAACGTCTGTAGTTCCTTTCTCCTCCGGTCATCCATGCTCTCTTTCAAACTTCTCCCGATAATATGAGGTCATCATTTCCAGAAGCTCACAAAGGCACTATCAGGAGCTGGCTGGAGGTTGTAATGAAGTCCGGAAAACTATAAAAACGTTGCTACGATGAAAACGTTATCATTATTATTTTTATCATTATCAGCAGCAGCAGCAACAGCAGCAACAGCAACAACAGCAGCAGCAGCAGCAGCAAGAGGATTTAATACGATAATGTAATGTATAGTACAGTCCTAAGCGTTTACAAATACACACGCGCGCGCTTTCACCACACACCACACACACACACACACACACACACACACACACACACACACACACACACACACACACACACACACACAACACAGAAGCGTTTGTGATTTCAGGAAAAAACCCAGAAAGCAGACGTGTATGGAGAACAATAACCGTATTTGGTGACCCATTATATGTGTGTGTGTGTGTGTGTGTGTGTGTGTGTGTGTGTGTGTGTGTGTGTGTGTGTGTGTGTGTGTGTGTGTGTGTGTGTGTGTGTGTGTGTGTGTGTGTGTGTGTGTGTGTGTGTGTGTGTGTGAGAACGTGTACATCTATGTATGTGTGCGTGTGTGCATGTGTGTGTGAGGCAACTATTAGTCTTGGTAATAAATCAAAGGCCAGCGGCAAAGAGCTTCGTTTACTGAAAACAAAACAACCCAAGATCCCCGATTTTTGTTCTTGATGCAAATAACAACACAGTATTTTCTTTAAGAAAGAAACGAAACACACAAAAATCCACACAAGCTGCAGTTTTTCCCTAACAGGAACTCACAGTTTTCTCCCTTTCCTCACTGACCACGTACAATCTCTTTTGGCAAACTGTTTATCCAACGTAGTTCAAACCCACTTTAATCCTCTCCTCTTTTTTTCTTTTTTTTTTTGTTTTTTTGTTAGAATGTTGACATTGTACTAGTTGTCCTTCCAAGCTAAAGATTCATTTATCTTTCTAAAAATATTATTCAACAGGTTGCGAATACACGAACATACCCAGCATAGATCCCCGAAGTCGTAATGCGGTTACCT
>CM054134.1:98220624-98230624 GCA_028751875.1 Rapana venosa
CATGACGATATCACACACACACACACACACACACACACACACACACACACACACACACACACACACACACACATACGCACCCACCCACTGCCGCGCGGCCTCTTCCCCCAGCCACCACCACCTCCACCATTGCCACCTTCACCTCCACCACCGCCACCTTCACCATCATCTCCACCACCACCACCTCCACCATCACCATCAACCACCACCTCCACCACCACCGTCAACCACCACCACCATCTCCACCACCACCACCACCACCACCATCATCTCCACCACCACCACCTCCACCACCACCATCAACCACCACCACCATCTCCACCACCACCTCAACCACCACCATCATCTCCATTACCACCACCTCACCCCACCACCACCATCAACCACCACCACCTCAACCCACCACCACCCAACCACCACCATCATCTCCACAACCAGCACCTCACCACACCTTCACACATACCACACTCTCCACCCATCACCACCACCTCAACCACTACCACCACCTCTCTCCACACCACTCAACCACCACCCACCACACCCACCATCCCACCACCCACCACCACCCACCTCCAACACCACACCACTCCACCACCACCACCATCATCATCTCCACCAACACCTCCACCACCACCATCAATCCACTACCACCATCTCCACCACACCATCAACCACACCACCACCACACACACCACCTCCACACCACCACCTCACCAAAATTCTAAACCTCAATTCGTGACTTCCGGGTCACAAGGATTACAATCACAGCATGTTGTCATGCCCTATTCCCCAATCAGCCACTGCACCCAACAATACACAGCCAACAAGCAGACACCCTGACAGACAGACAGACAGGCATCCAGACGGACACCTAGACAGACAGACAGACACCTAGACAGACAGACAGACCGACACCTAGACAGACACCATACAGACAGACAGACAGACACCCAGAGAGACAGACATCCATGCAGACAGACACCCAGAGAGACAGACACCCGTCAGACTACAGACACCCAGACAGGCAGATAAACAGACAGACACCCAGACAGACAGACAGACACCCAGACAGACAGGCACCCAGACAGACAAACACCCAGACAGACACACCTAGTCAGACAGACACCCAGACAGAGAGACAAACACCCATACAGACAAGACAGACACCCAGACAGAGACAGACACAACACTCAGACACCCAGACAGACACCCAGATATACACCCTCCAGACAGACACCATCAGATAACACCCAATCACGACAGACAGACACCAGATAACACCCACTAGACAGACACACATCCAGATATACACCCATCTAGACAGACAACATCCAATATACACCATCTAGACTAGACCACATACAGATATACACCCATCTAGACAGACAACATCCAGATATACACCCATCTAGACAGACACACCATCAGATATACACCATCTAGACAGACACACACCAGATATACACCCACCTAGACAGACAGAGATCCAGATTACACCATCTAGACAGACAGACACCCAGATATACACCCATCTAGACAGACAGACATCCAGATATACACCCATCTAGACAGACAGAGATCCAGATATACACCCATCTAGACAGACAGACATCCAGATATACACCCATCTAGACAGACAGACACCCAGATATACACCCATCTAGACAGACAGACATCCAGATATACACCCATCTAGACAGACAGACATCCAGATATACACCCATCTAGACAGACATCCAGATATACACCCATCTAGACAGACATCCAGATATACACCCATCTAGACAGACAGACACCCAGATATACACCCACCTAGACAGACAGACACCCAAACAGACACCCAGAAATAGACCCAGATAGACAAGACATACACCGAGACAGACAGACAAACACCCAGACACACATACACCCAGACAGACATACACCGAGACAGACAGACAGACAGACATCCAGACAGATCTACAGACACCCAGACACCCAGCCAGACAGACAGGCAGATATATGCTAAATCCATGTCTGTCATCCATCTCAATTTGAACTACTGCCTTGACGGGCTCTGACAGGACTGGACATGGATTATCAGAAGCCGCATGCAGTGACAGACGAGCAGAGAGAGAACACAGGGAGAGCAAGCCAGTCACCCAGAACAGAAGAACGTGTTGTCCAGTTACAGACATATGTATGTGCATCATTCAACCAATCTACTGTTGGCCGCCGCTCTTTCTCTATTTCAGGTCCATCGACCTGGAATGAGCTCCCTCTCTCTCTTCGCCAGAAGCCTAGCTATGACACTTTTAAATCAAGCCTCAAGACATATTTGTTTCAAACCTAGGATTTCCCCCCTCCTGTTTCATATCAGAACTGTCCCACCCTTCACTAGCTCATGTCCTATCACCCTGCTAAAGTGTGGTGTGGTGTGTGTGTGTGTGTGTGTGTGTGTGTGTGTGTGTGTGTGTGTGTGTGTGTGTGTGTGTGTGTGTGTGTGTGTGTGTGTGTGTTGTGTGTGTGTGTGTGTGTGTGTGTGTGTGTGTGTGTGTGTGTGTGTGTGTGCTTTTGAAAAGCATTTGACTATTGCAATTTTATTTCATAGATTTGGTCTGCAGCTACCATGTTTGTAATATCTGTTTGAACTATTGATTGTCATTGGTTGTATGACTGTGTGATATTGGGTCGAATGCATGCGCTTTGATTTGTTTTTGCAAGATATAGCGCTATATAAGTTCCTTTTATTGTTATTTATTATCATCATGTTTCTGCTTCATCAGGGACCTTGGGGCTCAGGTCAACGGCTTTTGTCAGTTTTGTTGCTGTTGTTTGGTTTGGCTGGTTGGGGAGGGGTGGGGGGGGGGGTTTTTTGTTTGTGTCTTTTTATTTGCCTAGGCTAAATTCTTAGACCTACATTAAAATCTAGTGTGTTCTTTGATTTCATGATGATTTCCTCTCTCTCTCTCTGTCCCTGTGTGTGTGTGTGTGTCTTCAATTTTACGTCTGTTCACTTAAAGTGATATTAGACGATGGAGGCAGGGGGGGGGGGGGGGGGGGGGGGGGGGGATTTGGGGGGGGGGGGGGGGAAACATAATGAGATAAGGGCTTTAAGTAGAATAGATACGTGTTGGTATGAATGCACATTAAAAGATTATTCCAATCTATATAAATCGTATGTTGCAAAAAACATGGCATAGAACTTCAAAAATTAACAAAAACCCACAACAATTGAAAAATACTCTCTGTGTGTGTGTGTGTTGTGTGTGTGTGTGTGTGTGTGTGTGTGTGTGTGTGTGGTGTGTGTGTGTGTGTGTGTGTGTGTGTGTGTGTGTGTGCGCATACATATTTATTACACACGTACTCACACACACACACACACACGCACACACACACTCTATCTATCTATCTATCTATCTATCTATCTATCTATCTATCTATCTATCTATCTATCTATCTGTCCCGTAGTCTGACGACCGTGGAGGCACCATCGAAGACTCAACAACCAGTTCCCTCCATTCCTCTCTCTGTTCTGCCTTTTTCAGGGTTTTGTTGAGTTCTAGGCCTGTCCATTCGCTGATGTTATCCTCCCAGCTCTTGCTTGGTCTGCCTCTTCTTCTTCCTCCTTGGACAGTGCCTTGTAAAATTGTCTTTGCAAGTCCTTTGGATCTTGTGACATGCCCATACCATTTAAGTTTACGCTTTTTCACGATCGTTAGAAGGTTCTCATAGGGTCCAATGGTTTGCTGGATTCTGATATGCACGCTTTCGTTGCTTATGTGGTCTTTGTAGATGCCAAGGAGTCTCCGAAAGCATCTCATCTCCACCGCCTGTACTCTTCTCTCCAAATCTGCAGTCAGGGTCCATGATTCACAGGCATACAGAAATATGGATATGACAAGGGAATGCATTAGTCTGATCTTGGAGATAAGTGAGATCTTTTTATCTCTCCAGATGGTGTTTAGTTTTGACAGTGCTGTTATTGTCTGTGCAGTCCTGCATACTACTTCTGGCTTGGATCCCTGGTCTGATACAATGGCTCCCAGGTACTTAAAGCTTTGAACTGTTTCCAGCTTCTGGTCATTAACCCTGATATCAGTGCTAATGCCGTTGGTGTTATTAGTCATCAGTTTGGTCTTCTCTGCACTGATTTCCATGCCGTATATTTTGGAGGCCTTATTCAGGTGTTCTGTTAGGCTGGCAAGCTCTTTTTCTGATCCTGCTATTCCATCAATGTCATCTGCGAAGCGTAGGTTTGTGATCGTTCTGTCACCAATGCTGACTGATCCTTCATGATGTTCCAGTGCATCAGCCATGATTCTCTCAAGGAAGATGTTGAAAAGAGTGGGTGACAGTAGACAGCCCTGCCCTACTCCAACTGTTGTTCGAAACCACACACATATGCATATATGTAGAGAGAGAGAGACATAGATACATAGATAGATGCCGGTCTTTGTGTATGTATGTGTACCTCTCTCTCTCTCTCTCTCTCTCTCTCTCTCTCTCTCTCCTCTCTCTCTCTCTCTCTCTCTCTCTCTCTGTGAGTGAGTGAGTGTGTGTGTGTATCTTTGTATATCTGGAAAACAAAACTGCTACCATTGTTCACAATTCAGAGGGGAAAAAATCTGTCTTCCATTAAGGGAAGTCTGACAGTGTGATGCAGGGGCTGGCACCATCTATGGGAATATTCAGCACAGGAGACAAGTATGGAACTGGCCACAACACCCCCCCCCCCCCCCCCCCTCTCTCTCTCTCTCTCTCTGGTCAGTTAGTATTCATTGTCATTCACTTGTTAAGAAGCAGAATTGAGTTGAGGTGGGAATAAAACTATTCTATATCACAGAATTTTAAATGTGCGTACTCTGTAGCGTTTTCGAGAAGGGAGAAAGTCAAACTATTTTGTTTTGCTAGCACATGACTACCATCACTTAAAATCTCTCTCGCTCTATCTCTCACATGGCATTCATACGATCATTCAGTTTCATTTGCTACATCTTGTTACAATTTTGTTCGGTCAGTTTTTTGTGGGTTTTTTGGCATTCAGGCTTTTGCACCAGTAAATTAAAGAAAAGAGAGGGACAGGTTCAATGAAACATCGCTAGAAATTCTGCAAAACTTTCACATTTACTTGAAGACTCCAGAGTTTTTGAAGGAAAAAGATACGAGAATGGCATTTTCTATTTACAATTGGCCCATGCCAAAAGCTGTGTTAGTTATTGATGTGAGCTAATTGCCAAGGCCTACACTAAAATGTTGTTACGTTGTAAAACGTTGTGTTGAAATTGCCTTCAGCCATGACAAGCTCTTAACATAACAACCTGCACTTTCCTTTAGAGGAAAAGAAAAATCCTCTGAAGTCGGAGTATGGCTGCCTATATGGCGAGGTACTTGAAAAGAGTCATACACGCAAACTTCTCATCCGATGTACTTCCTATCTCACAGTGATTCCCAGGTGGGATGAGCGAGTCAGAGTGCATGTTCTGGGTGACCCCCAGGGTGTTAAGCTGGGGAACGCACAACAACTATTTACAAGATCTGTATTGGCATTAAAGTTCAGTTTCTCATCAATAACAGTAACTAAGTATATATTCATACACACGCGCGACCATTACACCGTCAATGTAAAAACTTGGTATAGGCTCGGAAGGGCGGGGTTTGTTTTTGTTGTTTGGTGGGTTTGTTGTTTGGTTTTTTTCAAAAATCATTTAACAATATCTTTAGTCTTTTTAACGTTTAAGTCGAGACAGTTCCGTGTTTGCGCCAAGAGGAAAACTCCTGGGACAAACAGTCTGACAGACAGCCAGACAAACAGATACAGAATACAGGGAAGGTTAATGAACATTACGTCATGAGAGAGGGGGATGGGGGGGGAAGAGAGAGTGAGAGAGAGAGAGAGCACACACACACACACAACACACACACACACACACACACACACACACAGAGAAAGAGAGAAAGAGAAAGAGAGGGAGGGTGCAGAGGCAGAGAGACAGAGACGGACAGACGGTGAAGCAAATATTACGTCATGACAAAGAAACTGACGTCATAAAGTTCCTCTCTCAAGTCAATAAATCACATTTCCCAAACTGGATTTCGTCAGCGTTTATTTCAAATTAAAGATCACTCCACACCATGCCTGTAAAAAGAAACCGAATAGCCGAATCTCAGAAAAACAAAAGAGTCTATAAATAAATGAATAAATAAACATTTTGATTATGAGATTGAGTGGTATCAATCTTTTATAACTAATCCTCCCCCCAAAAAAAGTTAAAGCTTTTTTTTTTTTAATCCAAACCATTCAAGCAAAAAAGACAAAACAAGCAAACGATCACTCCATTCTCTTCCCGCACCTCCCCCCAAAAAATTTCATTCATCCCCGAAATCGGAATCTGGGTACCTTACATGTGTGCTTTAGTCAGTATATTGTTGTAGACTTCATAATATGGCATGATCAGCCGCCCCTACCCCTACTTTTTTAAGGGGGGGGGGGGGGGGTGATATGTAAACATGATGCACAGCACAATGTAGTGTGTGTTGACTTGTTGAGTGACTTGACTTCACTTGACTTCTCTGTTAACTTCTTGAGGAGTTCTTGAGACACTGCCCCCCTGAAGTGTGCAGGTAGGCAGTGTGTTGTGGAGGCATCATCAAAAGTAGAACCTGCTGGAGTTCACCCATGTCCTCACCAGTTAGCAGAATGAATGCTGGGTATGTTCAAATACCTGTTTCTTTTCTTTTTCTTTTTTATGTAAACAGCATATCATTTGGGAAAAGGGAAGTTGGGGGGGGGGGGGGGAGTGCGAAGGGAGGCGTAGCTTATCGATGTGTATTTGAACCTTGAACTATTTGCGGAGACAGGGTTTTTTTCCTCTCTGAATGGGAATGCTTTATGCAACAATAAAGACAACTATTTCGAGTTTCAACCAAAGCTTTTGCAAAGCCTGGCTTCATTAAGCAAAGTTGGGTTTGGTTTTTTGGTTTCTTTTTTTTTTTATATAAGATATAGGTTAGATAAATACTGCCACCACCACCCCTTAGATAGATAGATAGATAGATAGATAGATAGATAGATAGATAGATAGATAGATAGATAGAGAGGTGTGTGTGTGTGTGTGTGTGTGTGTGTGTGTGTGTGTGTGTGTGTGTGTGTGTGTGTGTGTGTGTGTGTGTGTGTGTGTTGTTGTTGTTGTTGTTGTTGTTGTTGTTGTTGTCTTCAATTTAACGTCTGTTCACTCTTAGTGATATTAGACAAAGGATGTGGAAAATGTAGTGGAAGTTAAAACAGAGAGGGGAATGTACAGAGAAAAGACTGATTAGGTAACATGTGTGTTGGTATTTTCATGCAATTAAAGTGGTGGGGGGAATCTTAAACATGAGTAAACATTTAAATTCAACAAATTGTTAACATGAAACAACTATAAAATAACTACAACAAATACTCTAATGGGCTGTGCAATAGACATTTAACAATGGCAAAGGCTAATTTTGGATTTTTAAAAACAGTTTCCACAAACTGCTCACAAAATGTGGGTAAAAAAGGTTTTACAATTGAACACTCAAATAAGATGTGAGTGTTGGAAATATGTTCCCCACAGAGGCACCTCACATTTTTACAAAATTTTGTTATAAATGCATTTAATTTTAATCTAAGATATAGTGCATTAACTCTTCTTGTGGTTGCGATACTTAAATGTGTTTGAGAAGGAGTCATGTAACATGAAATAAGGCCATTAGTCAGGCAATTCTTTAAAGATCGTTACTTGAATTGATCTGATTCTCTCCACTTACTCCACGACGTCTGTTCTAATAAACTGTATCCCTCCTGTAGAGATAATGGGACATGCAGTTCTATTGATTCAAAATGATGTCTTGCCCCCCTTTTTGCAGCTCTGTCAGCCCACTCATTTGAAAAAACTCCAACGTGCGAAGGTACCCAACAAAAGGAGACAGGAATACTTCTTAAACTTAAAAGGTGTATGACATATTTAATTTCAAAAATGATTCTGGATACTTTCCTGGAATTTGGGGATTTGATAGCATACAGTACCGACTTAGAATCTACACAAAGTAAGATAGGAATGATGGGAAATGCAAAATCAAGAATATGTTAAGAATATGTCAAGAAGAAATATGTTACTCGTCGCAATCTTAAGGCCTTAGACATTCATACCTTCTCTTCACAAGCTTCCGAACGTTTTTCACAAACCTCTGACCACACTGACCTCTCTGATCACTATAACACTATTCTCCGCCAACTGCTTGATGAGCATGCACCTCCTACTGACCATCTCCTCCCTGATAGACCCTGTGCGCCATGGCATACCCAAGACATCTTGATAGCGAAGCGCAAACGCCGGCAACTAGAACGGCAGTGGCGGAAGTCAAAAACCGAAATCAACAAACAGCTTTTCCGAAAACAAATAAACAAAGTCAAACTCTTAATCCATTCAGCAAAGACAGACTACTACTCTTCCCAAGTTCTCTGTGCTCATCCATAAATCTCTTTTTTCCCTCACCTCAAATCTCCTTGGATCTGCAAAAACAACTCCTCTGCCTAACACCCACAGCCTGTCTGAACTTCCATTCATATTTTCTGCCTTCTTCTCAGACAAAGTTCGAAACATACGCTCCAGACTGGATCAAACTCAATTCCAGCCTGCACCTCCTGATCCCCAGTTCACTGGCACTCCTCTCTTTTCCTTCCATCCCACAAGTGAAAAAGAAATCATGACAATTCTGAAGGAAATGACTATAAAATCATGCGACTTTGATCCCATACCTGCTCCTGTTTTCTCACAATGCCTTCCACAACTTGTACCTATTATCACTAAAATAGTAAACTCATCTCTTCTGTCAGGAAATTTTCCATCAGCTCTTAAAACAGCAATAGTCACACCTCTACTGAAAAAGCACGACCTCGATCCCAACATTCTGAAGAACTATAGGCCTGTCTCAAACTTACCCTTTGTCTCTAAAGTACTAGAAAAAGTCGTTCTCAAACAGCTCAACAGTCACCTTCATTCCAATGATCTCCTTCCCACTTTTCAATCTGCCTATCGCCCCAACCACAGCACCGAAACCACCCTAGTCCACACTTTAGATACACTTCTACTTGCTTCTGATGCAAGAAAAATCTCCCTCCTCACTCTTCTTGACTTATCTGCAGCCTTTGATACCATAGATCACTCAATTCTTCTTTCTCGCCTCCAAAATACGTTTGGTATTAACGGCACAGCCCTCACCTGGTTTACTTCATACCTCACAGACAGGTTCCAGAAAGTTATTGTAACAAAATTCAATCAAAACCTGTCATAATGGAATGTGGAGTCCCGCAGGGATCAGTCCTGGGGCCTGTTATCTTTACTCTCTACACTGCTCCACTCTCACATATAATAAACAACCACCATATTGATCATCATTTCTATGCCGATGATACTCAGCTTCAGTGCAGGATACTGTTGAAAACTTGCCTTCCCTCCTGACAAATATGTCCTACTGCCTTCAAGACATTCAAAACTGGATGACTCAGAACAAGTTACAACTTAATGCCGATAAAACCGAAGCCATGCTCATAGGGACCCAACATAAACTTTCCTCTATCGCAAAAACTTCAATAGAATTCGGCAATACGTCAGTTCCTTTGTCCAACTCTGTGAAGTATTTAGGAGTAGTTCTTGACAACACACTCTCTATGAAAAAATTCATCACCCAGACCTGCCAGTCTTGCTACTATCAATTACGGCGCATAAGCGCGATTCGCAAGTATCTGTCCACTGATGCAACTTCCAAGCTTGTCACATCTCTCATTCTTTCACGTTTGGGACTACTGTAATTCTCTTTTGGCTGGCCTACCAGCATCATCTATCCACTCTCTTCAACGCATACAAAACTCTGCAGCTCGACTGGTCCCAAGAAAGAAAAAATCTGAACACATCACTCCTCTTCTGCGATCTCTTCATGGCTGCCTGTCTCTCAAAGACTGGAGTATAAAATCAATACCCTCTGTTTCAAATGTCTC
>CM054134.1:98233124-98248124 GCA_028751875.1 Rapana venosa
TCACACAGCACGGCTAGTCAAGTCACACAGTAAGCTAGTCAAGTCACACAGTACAGCTAGTCAAGTCACAGTACAGCTGATCGAGTCACAGTACAGCTAGTCAAGTCACAGTACAGCTGGTCAAGTCACAGTACAGCTAGTCAAGTTACACAGAACAGCTAATCGAGTCACACAGCTAGTCAAGTCACAGTACAGCTAGTCAAGTCACACAGTACAGCTAGTCAAGTCACAGTACAGCTGGTCGAGTCACAGTACAGCTAGTCAAGTCACAGTACAGCTGGTCAAGTCACACAGTACAGCTAGTCAAGTCACACAGTACAGCTAGTCGAGTCACACAGTACAGCTAGTCAAGTCACAAAGTACAGCTAGTCAAGTCACAGTACAGCTAGTCAAGTCACACAGCTAGTCAAGTCACACAGTACAGCTAGTCGAGTCACACAGCTAGTCAAGTCACACAGTACAGCTAGTCAAGTCACACAGCACAGCTAGTCAAGTCACACAGTACAGCTAGTCAAGTCACACAGCACAGCTAGTCAAGTCACACAGCACAGCTAGTCGAGTCACACAGCACAGCTAGTCAAGTCACACAGTACAGCTAGTCAAGTCACACAGCACTAGTCAAGTCACACAGCACAGCTAGTCAAGTCACACAGCACAGCTAGTCAATTCACACAGTACAGCTAGTCAAGTCACACAGTACAGCTAGTCAAGTCACACAGCACAGCTAGTCGAGTCACACAGCACAGCTAGTCAAGTCACACAGCACAGCTAGTCGAGTCACACAGCTAGTCAAGTCACACAGCTAGTCGAGTCACACAATCAAGTCACACAGTTAGTCAAGTCACACAGCTAGTCAAGTCACACAGCACAGCTAGTCAAGTCACACAGCTAGTATCATATTTTAAGTAGAAACAGGACGCTTGTTTTTTGATATACAGTTTGGCCATGATCGGTGGTCTTAGAAGTAAAGCTCCCTTTTAAAAACCACAGAAGTCACGGGTTTGATCCCCATTGAAGCCAGAACTCTTCCCCCGTCCACTAGGCCTTGAGCGGTGGCCTGGGTGCTGGTCTTTCGGTTGTTCAAAACAATTAACCGAGGTCCTGTGTGTAACCCACATTCATCAATTCAGCACGCGTAAAAGAATTCACGGAAAGAAGAGAGTTTTAAATTGATAACATTTTGCAGGGGGGAAAAAATTACACAGAGGAACAACACACAAAAAAACCACCATACATATTGACGGGGGAAAATAGCCCAAGAAGGATGGGGAAAGGACGTCAAGATGTCCCCCTGCTTTTACAACAAGTAAAAATGTGAGGCTCTGCGCTCGATTCCCAGCATTGCCCTTTCTTCCCAGTTTGACGAGAAAATCGAACAGAATGCCAAAGTCCTTCAGATCATACTATATAAACCGAAGCCCCGTGTGCGAATGCACGCCGAACATCTTGCGCACACATGAAAAACCGTTCCACCTTTTGCAAGAGTAAGTCATTTCGTTGCCGGTAGGAACGGATGACAAAGTTTGGGTTGGTTTTGTTTCAACACATGCATACAGGTGTCATCTCTAGACACCATCCCCTGAAGTCGAAATGCAGCTACCTAAATGGTGGAACAGGGGAGGGGCGAAGGAGGGGGGGGAGGTTGCATTGGCAAAAATCTCACCATTGGTGAACCTCGGAGCTGTAGGGGGGGGGGGGGGGGGGGGGGACGAAAATAAAGTAGATGGCGCTGCTCTTGTGGCGACGTAGTCTCCCCGGGAGGTGGGAGGGGGACAGAAGCCCGAAGTTTACACAGAGAAATCTTGCAGAAGCTGAAGTGGCATACAATACAATACGACACAATCCGGTTCAATACAATGCAATACAAAGCAATAGAAAATACGCTACACTTCACTTCACCGGGGGCGGGATAGCTCAGTGGTCAGAGCACACGCTTTCCCCCCCCCCCAGCCAAGGTTAAGCAGCATCCAGCGTGGTTACCATGTGGATGGGTGACCGTTTGTGCGCCTTGGCTTCAGAACAGTCCCCAAGTTCACCCAGCTGTAAATGGGTACCTACCTCTTTAGGGGTCAGGGAAAGTAAAACCAGCGAGAGAGAGAGGAGATGGGTGCCGCCCTCAATATGCTGGCCCCTTGAGAAATTGAGGTCTCTGATGCCTCGCTAACCCTACGACCTTATAGGTTATGGGAACACCTTTATCTTCACCTTTTTACACTACACCCAATCCACATATCTTCTTTAGTTACTGGTGCAAAAACTCACCACCCAGCTGACCATTAGGCTTCATAAACCGCTTACCCACAGTTCCCAACATGTTCGTTTTTTCCCACCGTCCACAATGGAGGAGCATAATGTTTGCTTGTACCGAAGCTGTTGGTCCATTCTGCATTTCCACACACATGCATACGATGTTTAAGGCCAGGTATCCGGCGTCTGCGCGCTAACCGACGTCTGTAACCAGTAGCCATTCTGAGATGATGACCTCTGCTGCATGCACAGTAAACACAGTCTTCTAGCCAGAGTTCAGTAATGACGATAAAATGAGTGCGTGCGTGCGTGCGTGCGTGCGTGTGTGTGTGTGTGTGTGTGTGTGTGTGCGGCGCGCGCGCGCGCATGCGTGTGTATGCGTGTGCGTGCGCACATGCGTGTGTACATTATATATTTTTCGCCCCAGTATGCTTCATGAACGTTTGCAAATATTCACAAGTGATGTCTGGAAATTGATCCAAGGCAACATCCAGAAGAAAACGGCACACGCTGCTCAGCTGACAGATGAATGTGTCCAAGTTTCAGAGCGGAGCAGAGCAGCAGACACAGCACACTCTACCGTGACTTCCTCCACAATGACTCTGCCATATTTTATTGTGGACGAAGGGAGGCTTCATAACAGCAATTGTCACGTCAGTTGTGAAGGGAAGCTTCATGACTGGAATTGTCACGTCAGTGGTGGAGGGAGGCTTCATAACAGGGATTGTCACGTCAGCGGTGAGGTGAGGCTTCATAACAGGGATTGTCACGTCAGCGGTGAGGCGAGGCTTCATAACAGGGATTGTCACTTCAGTGGTGAGGTGAGGCTTCATAACAGGGATTGTCACTTCAGTGGTGAGGTGAGGCTTCATAACAGGGATTGTCACTTCAGTGGTGAGGTGAGGCTTCATAACAGGGATTGTCACTTCAGTGGTGAGGTGAGGCTTCATAACAGGGATTGTCACTTCAGTGGTGAGGTGAGGCTTCATAACAGGGATTGTCACTTCAGTGGTGAGGTGAGGCTTCATAACATGGATTGTGACTTCAGTGGTGAGGTGAGGCTTCATAACAGGGATTGTCACTTCAGTGGTGAGGTGAGGCTTCATAACAGGGATTGTCACTTCAGTGGTGAGGTGAGGCTTCATAACAGGGATTGTCACTTCAGCGGTGAGGTGAGGCTTCATAACAGGGATTGTCACTTCAGTGGTGAGGTGAGGCTTCATAACAGGGATTGTCACTTCAGTGGGGATTGTCACTTCAGTGGTGAGGTGAGGCTTCATAACAGGGATTGTCACTTCAGTGGTGAGGTGAGGCTTCATAACAGGGACTGTCACTTCAGTGGGGATTGTCACTTCAGTGGTGAGGTGAGGCTTCATAACAGGGATTGTCACTTCAGCGGTGAGGTGAGGCTTCATAACAGGGATTGTCACTTCAGTGGGGATTGTCACTTCAGTGGTGAGGTGAGGCTTCATAACAGGGACTGTCACTTCAGTGGTGAGGTGAGGCTTCATAACAGGGATTGTCACTTCAGTGGTGAGGTGAGGCTTCATAACAGGGATTGTCACTTCAGCGGTGAGGTGAGGCTTCATAACAGGGACTGTCACTTCAGTGGGGATTGTCACTTCAGTGGTGAGGTGAGGCTTCATAACAGGGATTGTCACTTCAGCGGTGAGGTGAGGCTTCATAACAGGGATTGTCACTTCAGCGGTGAGGTGAGGCTTCATAACAGGGATTGTCACTTCAGTGGTGAGGTGAGGCTTCATAACAGGGATTGTCACTTCAGCGGTGAGGTGAGGCTTCATAACAGAGATTGTCACTTCAGCGGTGAGGTGAGGTGAGGTGAGGCTTCATAACATGGATTGTCACTTCAGTGGTGAGGTGAGGCTACATAACAGGGATTGTCACTTCAGTGGTGAGGTGAGGCTTCATAACAGAGATTGTCACTTCAGCGGTGAGGTGAGATGAGGCTTCATAACATGGATTGTCACTTCAGTGGTGAGGTGAGGCTACATAACAGGGATTGTCACTTCAGTGGTGAGGTGAGGCTTCATAACAGGGATTGTCACGTCAGTGGGGATGTTTCATAACAGGGACTGTCACTTCAGCAGTGAGGTGAGGCTTCATAACAGGGATTGTCACTTCAGTTATGATTGTCACTTCAGCGGTGAGGTGAGGCTTCATAACAGGGACTGTCATTTCAGTGGTAAGGTGAGGCTTCATAACAGAGATTGTCACTTCAGTGGTGAGGTTTTACAACATGGATTGCCACTTCAGTGGTGAGGTGAGGCTTCATAACAGGGATTGTCACTTTAGCGGTGAGGTGAGGCTTCATAACAGAGATTGTCACTTCAGCGGTGAGGTGAGGTGAGGCTTCATAACATGGATTGTCACTTCAGTGGTGAGGTGAGGCTACATAACAGGGATTGTCACTTCAGTGGTGATGTAAGGCTTCATAACAGGGATTGTCACTTCAGTGGAGAGGTGAGGCTTCATAACAGGGATTGTCACTTCAGTGGTGAGGTGATGCTTCATAACAGGGATTGTCACTTCAGTGGTGAGGTGAGGCTTCATAACAGGGATTGTCACTTCAGTGGTGAGGTGAGGCTTCATAACAGGGATTGTCACTTCATTGGTGAGGTGAGGCTTCATAACAGGGACTGTCACTTCAGTGGTGAGGTGAGGCTTCATAACAGGGATTGTCACTTCAGCGGTGAGGCGAGGTGAGGCTTCATAACAGGGATTGTCACTTCAGTGGTGAGGTGAGGCTTCATAACAGGGATTGTCACTTCAGTGGTGAGGTGAGGCTTCATAACAGGGATTGTCACTTCAGTGGTGAGGTGAGGCTTCATAACAGGGATTGTCACTTCAGTGGTGAGGTGAGGCTTCATAACAGGGATTGTCACTTCAGTGGTGAGGTGAGGCTTCATAACAGGGATTGTCACTTCAGTGGTGAGGTGAGGCTTCATAACAGGGATTGTCACTTCAGTGGTGAGGTGAGGCTTCATAACAGGGATTGTCACTTCAGCGGTGAGGTGAGGCTTCATAACAGGGATTGTCACTTCAGCAGTGAGGTGAGGCTTCATAACAGGGATTGTCACTTCAGCAGTGAGGTGAGGCTTCATAACAGGGATTGTGATTTCAGCGGTGAGGTGAGGCTTCATAACAGGGATTTTCATAATCAAGCTGAGCTCCTTTTAGAGACTGTTAAGCCACTCTGCTTTACTGAGTCTCCCTAACAGGGCCATCAGTGCTGGACTGAGGCTCTGTAACTGGGACATCAGTGCTGGGCTGAGGCTCTGTAACAGGGACATCAGAGCTGGGCTGAGGCTCTGTAACAGGGATTGCCAAGTCAGGGCTGGGATGAGGCTCCATGATAATGTCATGAGTGTTGGCATCAGCTAACGGGCTAGACCTGGAGTCGACATTAATTTTTATGTCGTTTTTAGAAAGGATCTCTTCGGAAATGCTATCGTCGACCACATCCTCCCCGGATATTTCAGAATCATCATTCCTAGATGCTGGAATGGAGATCTTTGTCCCAGCTAGCCATTTGCTCCGGATCTTGGGCACCACAGGGCCCCAACCCTCTGTTGGCTGGTATGCTGAGCGCAGCTTCTGTATGGCGGTATTTTTCTTGTTGAACAGAGCCTTCACTGCAAGAATGGGTACTGGCAGCACTATGATGCAAGATATTGTCAGTTTCACGGCACCTTGCAGAGTGCCAGCTCCTACAATTGCTTTCCTGAGGGAGGCCACAATACTGATGGCGGTAACAAGAGGGCAAAACACTGTCCAGCTGAGTGCATAGACATATTTCACGAACTTCCAAGGTAGAATGCCGAATGCTTTGTCACCAATGATGAACGAGATATCGTATAAAAGGTTCCTAATGCCATATACCCAGGCAAGGGATATGCACTGTAAGAAGGCCAGTAGTAACACGTCAAAAGAGGAAACTGCTGTTTTCAAAATACTGAGCAGGTGAGGTCCGCCGTCAGTCACTAAAGGAAGCCCCAAAAGGCAGTAGACGATGCCAATGGTCAGAAGCACGATTTGTTTGAAGGGGCGCAGAACAGGAAAGAGATCCAGAATGAAGCTATACACAGCATTGACGATAGCGATCATGGTAGACAGCCCCGCAAAGAAGACCATGAAGAAGAACCCCACAGACCAGAAGGCCCCTCCTGAGAAAGACGCTAGAGCATGCGGGTAGACAATAAAACCTATTTCATCAGCCTCCCCACACAGGGAAAGGGAGACATCAAATAATTTGGACACAGAACCAATAACACCAAAGGTGATACATCCTGACAGAAAACTGGTGACTATGTTCCCAGCTACCATGACAGCCCCGTACGCGCAACAGTCTCCTCTGACATCATGGAAACTGGCCAGAGTCAGCAGGATTCCAGCGTTGATAGCCAACGTAAATACCGTCAGATCAATCGCGTCCAGCCACGCGCCTATGCGGCTCAAGCTTTGGAAGTCGATTCTGACAAATGATTTTAATCCATCTACAGCCCCATCCATATTCAAAACGACTGCGAATTGAACAGTCAATGCAACAAATATGTAAAACACAGTAACGTTTAATATTCTCATGATACTTTTCAGACCCCACCATAAGGCCAGGGTAATGATGACCCAAACAAACACCAAACACCCAAACAGTTTTAAGTTCAGGCTTCCCAAAGAGAACAAACTGATGCCAGGTTTATGGATTCCTAAAACGTAGTGATTGAAGTAATCATAGGCTGGAACTACTCGTCTGATTTCGTTCTCTGCAGCAAGAGTGATGTTCCATAATGACTTGATCTGCCCAGGTGTTACCCCGTCATTATAGCATGCCCCATCACTGCTTACATTCCACCCTTGATCTCTGCAAAATTCGACCGAAGATGTGTTTAAAAAATCAAGACAGAAATCAGTAGCCCACTCACGATCACAATATTTCCAAGGCAGAGTTACTGCAAATGATTTAAAAATATAAAAAGCCGTTAGCGCCACATCCACCTGATAGAAAAGAAGAAGCATCGAGGCGAAGAACATCGAACTGAAACCAACCCCTCTAAAAATCGGAGAGAACTTCCAGCAATCTATTGGCCCTGAGCTAGTAAACTGTCCTAGGAATAGTTCCATCGTCACAAGTGCGCTACCCACGAACATCATATAAAGAAGAAACGGGATAACAAAAGTACCATCTCTCTGTTTGATGGCGAAGGCAGGGAAACGCAACACATCCCCTAACCCAATTGAGGCTGCACACAGAGAGACCAGAAAATTGGGGTTGTTTTCAAATCGCCCTCTGGAATAACGCGCATGGGTTTTAAATCGCCTCCAGGAAAACAAATTCCTGAACATTGCCATTTGTCCGGTACTGAACCCCCCTACTTCCTTTGCAATTTTGTCCTGGAAAAGAACTGAACGGCACGAGGCAAGTTCGTCAAGATGCAATAACCTACATCAAAACTTAAGACTACACACGTCAAATTTCACGAAAACTAAGACGCCAATGACGTGATTGTAATACATGTTCCTGTCAGGGACTTGCAGACATGTATTAGGCTAGATCTAGGATGTTGCATGAAAGGATGAGTGATGTTGAAAGAAAACACATATAAGATAGTCTATTGGATCTAAAGGAAATCTACAACAATGCCATAATTACCGCACAATCAGCCTCATATGCCACCCAAGCAAGGTCATGCTGCAGATAATATTGAATAGACTGAAGCCACAAACAGAGACCATCATTGCTGAGGAACAAGCAGGTTTCAGAGCAGGGCGCAGCACAACCGAACAGATATTCAACCTCAGAATACTATGTGAGCGGTACCTTCAACATCAACAAGACCTTTACCACGTATTTATCGATTTTAAGAAGGCATTTGACAGGGTGTGGCATGCAGCTTTGTGGGCAACCATGAATTTGTACAGCATCAATGCAAACCTGATCAGTCATCAAACAGCTGTACAGCGAGGCCACCAGTGCAGTGTACTACAACAACAACATTGGAGAATGGTTTCGAACAACAGTTGGAGTAAGGCAGGGCTGTCTACTCTCACCCACTCTTTTCAACATCTTCCTTGAGAGAATCATGGCTGATGCACTGGAACATCATGAAGGATCAGTCAGCATTGGTGGCAGAACGATCACAAACCTCCGCTTCGCAGACGACATTGATGGAATAGCAGGATCAGAAAAAGAGCTTGCCAGCTAACAGAACACTTGAATAAGGCCTCCAAAACATACGGCATGGAAATCAGTGCAGAGAAGACCAAACTGATGACTAATAACACCAACGGCATTAGCACTGATATCAGGGTTAATGACCAGAAGCTGGAAACAGTTCAAAGCTTCAAGTACCTGGGAGCCATTGTATCAGACCAGGGATCCAAGCCAGAAGTAGTATGCAGGACTGCACAGACAATAACAGCTTTGTCAAAACTAAACACCATCTGGAGAGATAAAAATATATCACTTATCTCCAAGATCAGACTAATGCGCTCCCTTGTCATATCCATATTTCTGTATGCCTGTGAATCATGGACCCTGACTGCAGATTTGGAGAGAAGAGTACAGGCGGTGGAGATGAGATGCTTTCGGAGACTCCTTGGCATCTCCTACAAAGACCACATAAGCAACGAAAGCGTGCATAACAGAATCCAGCAAACCATTGGACCCTATGAGAACCTTCTAACGATCGTGAAAAAACGTAAACTTAAATGGTATGGGCATGTCACAAGATCCAAAGGACTTGCAAAGACAGTTCTACAAGGCACTGTCCAGGGAGGAAGAAGAAGAGGCAGACCAAGGAGAGCTGGGAGGATAACATCAGCGAATGGACAGGCCTAGAACTCAACAAAACCCTGAAAAAGGCAGAACAGAGAGAGGAATGGAGGGAACTGGTTGTTGAGTCTTTGAGGGTGCCCCCACGGTCGTCAGACTACGGGACAGATAGATAGATTGGATCATTAGACAATTGTTAGAAATGCTCTAAACCGTCAATGTTTTAGCTGCGTAACCTCTTCAAACTTATTTGTCATTTTGTTGAGGTCTTTACTGGGAACGCTAATTAGGAAAACTCGTAAACTTGGTGTACTTGATGTTTGTTTCTTTATAATTATATAGAAGAAACGTTTTAGGACAGATTAATAAAACAGTCCCCCCCCCCGCCCCCCATCCCATCTTGTCATGAAATAATATTGGTGAATGTGGACACTCATAATACCCGCTTGAAATGGCTACAACTTTTACAATGTACAGGGAAAAACAAAAAGCAAATAAGCACCCCTCAGAAGACAAAAAATTAACAAGTAAACAAAATGCAAAGCGCAAACAAAAACCACAAATCCCAATATTTTGGAAGAGTATGTTCGGTGCTGTGATGGCCTGTGAAATAAACCTATGGCAGCTAGATCTACAGTAATTAGATTTTTTTTTCAAGGAAAATAAAAACTCAGTTTATGGATAGATCTAACTAAAATTATGTCCCAACGAAAACGTCACTTGTTTTATAGAGGTGATCTCGTGTGCGTGCGTGCGTGCGTGCGTGTGGTGTGTGTGTGTGTGAGGAGAGAGAGAGAGAGAGAGAGAGAGAGAGAGAGCAACAAACGTGCGCGCGACACACACACACACACACACACACACACACACAAAAGAACAGACGAAGACAAAATCAAATTCAAAGCCATTCACATACAGATTAAGAAGAAGAGTCAGAGAGGATTTCTTGAAAGTGAATAATATCATGTTGGTGGTTTTGATGTCCGTTGTGGGTTCCTTTTCTCTGTTTCTGTCCTTAACTCGGTCTCTTTCACTCCATCTGTCTGTCTGTCTGTCTGTCTGTCTCTCTCTCTCTCTCTCTCTCTCTCTCTCTCTCTCTCTCTCTCTCTCTCTCTCTCTCTCCTCTCCCTCCCTCCTCCCCCCCCCCCTCTACTCTCCTCTCTCTCTCTCTCTCTCTCTCTCTCTTCTCTCTCTCTCTTCTCTCTCTCTCCCTCTGTCTCGAGTGAGATTGTTTTCCCTTGAGCAAGAACGCACAAACAAACTTTGAAAAATGTCACAACATGACATGTCGCATCCCAGTTCAAATGTCATGCAATTTTTTGACTGGCTTTTTGCTCAAATTCAGCAAGAACTTCAGCTTCAGTCTACCCATATCAAAACTGTCATAGATGAGAGATTCAGAAAGCTAGACAACAACATGGCACAAGTTTTAAATGAGATGAGTGAGATGAGACAGGTGGTGGAAGAAAACAGACAAGACATTGATGATCTGAAGGAAGACAGCAAAGCAATTTCAGACAGACTTGACCGACTTGAAAAGAATCTTGAACAGACTGAACAAGATGCAAAAGCCTGCAACGTGATATTTTTTAATGTTGAGGAAGACTCAGAAAAACAAGGTCTCAAGTACGGAGATCATCACAGACCTCCTGAATTCTTTTGATTCTACAACCAGCTGGCACCAGGAAGACATCGTCAGGGCCTTTCGTCTTGGGAAACCTCGAGCCCACGGAAGCAGTCCTCGGCCAGTTTTGGTCCAGTTAGTCGTTGGTCCGACAAAATGGCTGTTCTGTGGGATTCTCATCTCAGAGGCTACCTGAGATGGAATGGGTCAGTGTTGCTGGTGACCTTACCTCACGCCAAAGAGAATTGGTTGACTTTTACCGTAGCCAGGGAAAGAAAGCCTACATTTTCAATGGAAAATTACAGGTGAAAGAAAGACAAGCAGCACACACAAAGTCATGGCTTTCTGATCAACGAAGCAGAAGGCATGGGGATACAGAATCTGGGCTGGACACTGAGGACCGGCCCCATCACCATCACGACAGAAATGGCAGACAGGAAACCGGACACTTCAACAGACTACCCAGTGAAAACAACGGCCAGTCAAGCAGGTATTATTCAAGGTCTTCTGGTCAATCATGACATGGCACCACAGCATCAAAGGGGATGAAAAGAACGACCTACATCAATGAGTCCAGTCAACTGAATTATGGGGACTCAAGAAGCCAGATCAGAGACAGATCCAGAGACTCTAATCTGGATAGGCAAATCACTCCAAGGCGTGATACCAACTGGAAGCCCATTGCCCCGGGTAACTTCACTTACAGTGAGGTGGTGAGAAAACCATCCATCTCAGACAGCAGAAGACTGGTGTTGTACAAAGACCAAAGGAACAGAGTGACTGAAAACAATTACAGAAGACAAAGAGAACAGTCTATGCTAAGAGAACAGAACCAATCCACTGTGGTTCACAAAACTAGCACTTCACTTGTGCAGGACACTAACAGAGAGGACCAGATCAGCAACGACACGTCAGCTATAAAGGACAGACTAAAACAAAACAATGATGATCAAGACAATAACAGCACCATTGACAATGATAATAAAGATGAACGTACTGACGATGACGAAATTAGCAATGCCAGAACTGATGAGGAGTTGGTAGACAATGTGGGTGACATTTACTGTCATGGGAATGAAGAAATACCAGAAGTGACTGACACTAAATTTGACATACAAGCTGAGTCTGCAAATCTCAGTAAGAATGAAGTGTGTGCATCTACTCATAACAAGTCCAATGAAATAGTGACAAAGAATAGGAATGCACCAGAGAAGGAAGCAGTAGCTGAACAGTCTGACACAATAACCAGCAGCCATGTACCCCAAACACAAAACATCGTAGAAAAAGAGAAAAGCGAGGCAAAGCAGGGCAAAACTCGCGATGCCCATTTGTCAACAGGAAGGCAAGCCAGGCCACCTAGGCGGGCTGCCTCTCAGAAACAAACAGGCATACAACAAAGCACGCAGGGGGTCTCACGCAGATCTGTCAGCCAGTCCAGCATCCTAGACTCTCTCCAACGAGTGTCAGTGGATGACCACTCCAAAGGGAGTGAAAGGATGGGTGAGAAACGGATATATCATTCCAAAGGAGCCTCTGGCTCCAGCAAATAGGAGACTGGCCGGGCCACAATAAGTGGAAACAAAGCAAGAGGTATTCAAAGTCCCCCTCATGGCGATGATGGTCATATGCCCAAAGAAATCCATTGCTGTCAAGACTCTAGTTATGTTGTACATAATATAAATAACACACAGCTTCGTTTTTTTAATTATAACGTTAATGGTTTGCTCCAGAAACTAGAGAACAGGGATTTCATAGATTTTCTCTTGATGCATGATTTTATTTGCTTAACAGAAACTTTTGTAGCAGACACTTTTGATTCATCACTTTTCTCTGATTTTGTTATATTTACTTCAAAAGCTAAAAAATTGTCCCACCAAGGAAGATATTCTGGAGGGGTGATTGTCATGACTAGAAAGAAAATAGCAGTTTTTGTTGAAAAGATTAACATTAAATATGAGAATACAATTGTTATTAAGATTTACAAAGATGTGTTTTCCACTGACAAGCACGTACTGGTAATATGTACGTATATTCCACCTCATGGTTCCATGTTCTGGACACTTCAGCAAAATGGATATAGGATGGAAATGTGGAGCAATGTATACTAGACCTGCAGGACTCAAATGATGATTTTTACCTTATGTTAATGGGAGATTTCAATGCTAGAACTTCGAATGGTAGCTATTCATTTTATAATGATAATTTTGATTTTGATGTAACAGACTCTACCACTGATGATTATTTTAGGAATTCTCAAGATAACAATACAAACGTATTTGGCAGACAACTTCTTGAAATCTGTAACATGTTCGATTGTATGATGCTGAATGGTCTGTGTCAGTCGAAATTTGACAATGGTTTTACATATATCTCACCTTCAGGAGCCAGTACTGTTGATTATTTTGTTCTTTCTTGCAAGTTATTTTTAACTGTACATGTTGCCGTTGATATAAAAAAAACGTGACTGAGTTTGATCATTTATCAATTGTTATGGGATTGACTGGAATAATGACCTAATTGAAGATAATAATAAAGAAGAGATCAAAGAGACAAATATTGATACAGAAAATCTTGTCTGGAAAGAGGATAAGAAAGAGGACTTCATTATATCACTAAGTAGTAATATAATTCAAGAAAATATTAAAATGGCTATAGATTTACTCGACAGTGATGTAGATAAGGGTTTAGATCTTTTTGTCCTGTATTTAAAGGAATCCAGCCAATGGATGTTAGTGAAAACTGTCAAGAGACAGATAAAGCAGTCAGAATGGTTTGATTCTGAGTGTTATCCAGTAAAAAAGGAAACTAGGAAAGCTTTGAATATTTTTAGAAAAATAAAAAATGCTTACAACAGATTTGTGTATGTCACAGCACGAAAAAAGTATAAAAAGTTATTAAAATCCAAAAGACAAGCATTCAGAAAGCTAAAAGTAGAGTCTCTCACTACAAATATTTCTAACTCAGCACTTTTCTGGAGAGAATTTAGAAGTGTGGGCTGTAATAATAGAAAAGTTTAAAATAATATAAAAACTTCAGACTGGGTAACTTATTTTTAAAATGTGTTTCAAAGTAATGAAACTTCGCTTAATCAGCATGTACATATAGATGTTGATTTGTCTGAAGAGAGTAAACATGAACTCAACAAAGAGATATCTGAAGAAGTACGTAGAGCTGTAAATAAGTTGAAGGGTGGAAAAGCCAGTGGGATTGATGGAATTTTGGCTGAAATGTTAAAAGTGGTAGCAGTGATGTTAAAAAAATTGTATCAAGCTTTTCAATACTATATTCAGCAAGGGTATTTATCCCCATTATTGGTCAAAGGCTGTGATAATACCAATTTATAAAAAAAGGAGATTAGATAACGCAGACAATTACAGGGGCGTTTCACTGCTAAGCATCTTATCAAAATGTTATACATAGATACTTAACTCAAGACTGTATGAATGGCTAGAAAATAATTATTTTATTTGTGAAAATCAGGCAGGTTTTTAAAAAAAAATACTCTACCATCGATCAGATTTTTAAACTCTACGCAGTAGTCAAAAAATGTATGTCAAAAAAGGCAAAAAGCTTTATGTTGCTTTTGTAGACGTCAAGAAAGCCTTCGATTCAGTCAGACATAAAAAACTTCTTGAATGTATCGCAAACCAAGGGATAAGGGGCAAGTTCTTTGCTGTATTATCAGCTATGTATATGTCGTTGGTGTCATGCATCATAGTTAATGGTGAATTGTCAGAGTTTTTTGAGTGCCCAATAGGTGTAAGACAAGGCTGTGTATTAAGCCCTACATTGTTTACAATGTTCATCAACCAGTTGGCTAATCATGTTAATGAAAAGGGCAAGCATGGAATCCAAATACTTCCTGATATTTTTTAATTATTTATATTACTGTTTGCAGACGACGTCGCTTTACTTTCAGTGACCCCATTTGGATTACAGAAGCAACTGAATATTCTGCAAACTTATTGTGATAACATGCAATTAAATGTTAATATTGATAAAACTAAGGTGATGGTATTTAGAAAAGGGGAATTTTTAGCAAAACATGAAAAATGGTTTTATAAGGGTGTTAAGTTAGACGAAGTTAATCAATATTGCTATTTAGGTTTCACTTTTACAACAAAGACTAGTACAAAGTTTGGCACTGAGAAACTAGTAATTAGGGGGGGGGGGGGGGGGGGAGCAGTCATCCAGTTAAACAAAGCATTTAATAGGTATAAAGAAATTAATGCAAGCACGGTCTTTAAGGTTTTTGATTTAAAGTTCAGCCTATTTTGTTATATGCTTCAGAAATATGGGGTTTAAGTAGAATGGAGCATATTGAAAAAGTTCACATGTCTGC
>CM054134.1:98253124-98263124 GCA_028751875.1 Rapana venosa
GTCTCTGGCCCACCTGTGGTAGTGGGCTGGGTTGAAAATCTCTTCCCTTCTTATCCCTTGAATCCTTAGATTCCGAAGTTGGTGGGATCTCATGGAAATTCATGGCCGCCATGATAATTGCATTCAAATTCGGCATTTTTAACCACCAGCTGTTTTTTTGGGGGGACTGCTGTCTGCATAGTCTTTTGTTACTCCTGTCCGCGTCTTATTAACTTGATCAATGCGCCATCTGCCGGCTGGACAAGGGAAGGTAATCTCCGGTATGACAGCCCATTTATAACATCCCATTAAAGTAGCCGGCCCCTAGAAGTGGCCACATTCGTTTTGTGGGGCTCCGGTTTTGTTGAATTTTTTTGTGTCAACACACACACAATGTATCCAACTGTTTCAAATTGGAACTTGAACCACCAAAACCTTGATTATGTGATTGTTCCGAACTTATGTGGGCACTTGGCGGTTAGTTTTGACTTGGAGTTGATGGATCTAGTGGCTGCCTGAAGTTCAGTCATTAAATTAAGCTGAACATTTTACACTGCTTATGACAAACCAGCTACAGGGTACCGCTCTGGTCTTTTTTTCATATGGGTTTAACTGTTAACAATGCAGATGACTAGACTATGGATGGCCACCAACAGGCCTTTCTCTATTTGAACAGACATGAAACGGAACAACGCACACCTTTCTCTATCCAAGTATTAAATACAGGAGGATAAATAAGCCACATATCATTACAAACCCTTGTGTACGTCTTTTGTGTTTGGTAGGGTATAGATCTAACTGGAATCGACTATAGTCACTTTTAGAGACATGTCAACTAGAGAGAGAGAGAGAGAGAGAATGTGTAACTTTAAAAATGTTTTGTTTTGCGTGTCTAACTCTATAACTATTCCAAAATGTATGATTTTCTTCCAGTTGTATTGAAGGTTTGGGGTTCTTTTTAAGAGTGATTTTTGCATATGCCAGTCAGTGATATTGAGAGAGATCACATTTTCTATGTCAGTGATATTGAGATAGGCCACATTATCTATGTCAGTCAAGGATATTGAGATAGGGCACATTATCTGTCAGTGATATTGGGATAGGTACCAGTATATATGTCAGTGATATTCAGATAGGTAGTATTATCTATGCCAGTGATATTCAGATAGGTAGCGTCATCTATGCCAGTCAGTGATATTGAGATAGATAACATAATCTACTATGTCAGTGATATTGAGATAGATAACATAATCTATGTCAGTGATATCGAGATAGATAACATAATCTATGTCAGTGATATTCAGATAGGTAACGTCATCTCTGCCAGTCAGTGATATTGAGATAGATAACATAATATATGTCAGTGATATTGAGATAGATAACAATCTATGTCAGTGATATTCAGATGGGTAACATTATCTATGCCAGACAGTGATATTGAGATAGGTAACATTATCTATATCAGTGATATTGAGATAGATAACATAATCTATGTCAGTGATATTGAGATAGATAACATAATCTATGTCAGTGATATTCAGATGGGTAACATTATCTATGCCAGACAGTGATATTGAGATAGGTAACATTATCTATATCAGTGATATTGAGATAGATAACATAATCTATGTCAGTGATATTGAGATAGATAACATAATCTATGTCAGTGATATTGAGATAGATAACATAATCTATGTCAGTGATATTGAATTAGGTAACGTCATCTATGTCAATCAGTGATATTAAGATAGGTAACACTGTCTATGCTAGTCAGTTTATATTGAGATAGATAACATTATTTATTTTAGTCATATTGAGAGAGATAACGACATCTATGCTAGTCAGTGATATTGAGATAGGTAACAGTATCTATGTCAGTGATATTGAAGTAGGTAACACTGTCTATGCTATTCAGTGATATTGAGATAAATAACATTATCTATGTCAGTGACATTGAAAGAGATAACGTCATATATTCCAGTCAGTGATATTGAGATAGATAACATTGTCTATGCCAGTCAGAGATATAGATAACATTGTCTATGCCAGTCAGAGATATTGAGATAGGAAACATTATCTATGTCAGTGATATTGAGATAGGTAACATTCTATATGTCAGTGTAACATTCTATATGTCAGTGATATTGAGATAGGTAACATTATCTGTCAGTGATGTTGAGATAGGTAACCTCATCTATGCCAGTCAGGAATATTGAGATAAGTAAACATTATCTATACCAGTGATACTGAGATAGGTAACATTATCTATGTCAGTGATATTGAGATAGGTAACATTATCTATGCCAGTCAGTGATATTGAGATATGTAACATTATATATGTCAGTGATATTGAGATAGGTAACATTATCTATGTCAGTGATATTGAGATAGGTAGCATTATCTATGTCAGTGATATTGAGATAGGTAACAATATCTATGTCAGTGATATTGAAATATCTAACATTATCTATGCCAGTCAGTGATATTGAGATAGGCAAGCTCTGCTTCTGGAGTGTCGAGATGTCCAGGATATCAGGCACAAGCATTTTACTTGCACACACGTTAAATCCTGTTCCGCTTTTCGTAAGAGTAGACCATTATGTGCCGGTAAAAACAGACGCCAAAATTTACAAATCTGCGTACACACGGGGACTGGGTGTAAAAAGTACATAAGTGCTTACACGTAATTATTTAGCGCACGTAAAAAAACCCACGGCAACAAGAGAGTTGTCCCTGGCAAAATTCTTAGAAAAAAGCCACTCTGATAGGGAAACAAATACAGCTGCAGAAAAAAGAAAAAAAAAAAAAAAAAAAGGGTGAAAGGGTGGCGCAGCGCTAAGTGGCGACGCGTTCTCCCGCTCTCCCCGGGGAGAGCAGCCCGAATTTCACGGAGAGAGATCTGCCGTGACTTAAAGTGGTATGAAATAAAATCTGAGCGCTTTGATTTGTTGCTTTACAAGATTCAGCGCTATATAAATTCCATACATTATTATTATTATTATTATTTCCATTATCCTCGATTTAAAAGAATAGAATAAAATAAATAAATACTGCAGACTCCTTAAAGATCCTTTTTCGTGATGTTCCATCGGGCTTTTTCTGTCTGATATGAATGAAAGTGTTACAGTTGGTCACTAAGAACAAAGTTGTTTTAAGGAATCTGGTTTGGGTTTTATCTCATTGTTATGTGTGATTGATGTGGTTTTCCCACAACGCGGTTCCCGTCCTATGTTGACCCTTATGGTTGGCCAGGACGTTGACACAAGGAACAACAGTAGAGTTGGTTTTACACCCTGTTTTAATCTGTATATAGCTGCACAGTTTTAATCTGAGCTTTAAAATTTGACAAGGTGACAGCCCTGATATGGCCTCTGTGGTCAGTGGGGCTATAAACAACAGGATTGGATTGGATTGGACTGGAGATAGGTAACATCATCTAAGTCCTGCCGCTTCACAGTGGGAAAATTGTACTGAAGTTGGCAAAAATTAGTGCAGCTTAAAATGGTGCCGTTTCCTATTCTTTTTTTTCTTTTTTTCTAATTTCTTATTATTTGTTCCTTTCTTGATGAACTCTCAGTGCCAAGACAAAGTTTTACATTGACTGAAACTGATAGGAGCAGACTGAGATATTCTGGTCATGCTAACAAAAACACACAAGACAAAACCCGATGACGACAGTTCTCCAAGGCAAGGTTGAGGGCAGAAGGAAAAGAGGCAGACCACCAACATCCTACATTGCCAACATCACTGAGATCATGGGAGTGGGGGAAGTGGGGGGGAGTGAGCTACAGAAGATTGTAGAACTCAGGAAGCCCTGAAATAAGCTGCCACCATGGTCAAACACTCCAAAGATGAATGCCAGCAAGTTGTTTTCTTCACCAATGTCCTGTCAGTCCTACAAGCCCTGTCTGCTGACAAAGAAACAGAACTCCAAAGGGAACTACAGCTCCTTACTCAAAACAAACGTGTCATGCTGCAGTGGATCCCTGTCCACTGTAGTATACCTGGCAACGCACAGGCTCATGAACTTGCCAAACAGGGAACACAGAAAGAACAGTGCGAAAACAGCCTCACCTTCCACGAAAAGAAGACAATCATCAAATCAATGACGACTACCACTATCTCAAAAGAGAAGAACAAGATAAGTCTAATACTCCGCACTGGGCACAACAGGCTAAATCACCACATGTCCACAAAGCTGAAACTCGTTCCCTCTCCCCTGTGTGCCTGTGGCAAAGAAAACCAGACTGGCGAGCACATCCTTCAGAGGTGCACGCTATTCAGCGACCTGAGGAAGATGGTGTGGCCGAGGGAGATAACCCTGCAAACCAAGCTGTACAATCTACGAGAGGAGCTGGAAATAACATGCCACTATTTCTACCAAACACATCTGATGGTGTAAAAAGCGAACGAGAGAGGGAGAAGAGCAGAGAGAGAGAGAGAGAGAGAGAGAGAGAGAGAGAGAGAGAGAGAGAGAGAGAGAGAGAGAGAGAGAGAGAGAGCCCTGGTGGCACTAGGCTACCTGGAGGAGATCCTACTAACACCAGTAGTGCTGGAGGCAGTTCACTTCACCTGAGTTTCTTCAGTCTGTTTCTGTTTTCAACTCCTTCTATTGTCTGCAACACTGGTCCTGTGTTTCAGATTTCTCTCCTTCTCGTGATATCTGTAACATCAGAAATACATTCAATAACAGCAGCTGAAAATGGGGGAGAAACTGACAGCTGTGGACACATTATACATTTGACCAACGCATTTACTTCAATCCAAAGCCATTTGTTCAGCTGGGTCGGTCAGAAAGCCAAAAGTCGCAGGCTCCATCCCTGTTTGAACCCAAACTCTCACCCACCCCCCTCCCCAAACCCCTTCCCTGTGCCATCCACGAGACCTTGAGTGGTGAGTGATCTGGGTGCTAGTCTTTCAGATGAGACCACAGACTGAGATCATGGTTTTGTTTACGGGGCTGTCTTCTGCCGTAGTTCACGTTCCTTGCTGTGTACACCTTACTGGGAGATCTCTTTTCTGTCTGTCCCGAGGCATTACCAAACCCTGTACTGGCGACCATGTGCATCCTCTACTGTCTTTTGGGGCTTCGTTTGTCACAGGTGGCGGACCTCAACTGCTCAATAGTTTGAAAGAGGGAGTTTTAATTGTTGATGTCTTCATGCCGGCGTTCTCACAGTGCATAGCCCTTGCTTGGGTGTATGGCATTAGGAACTTTTTATACGATATCTCGTTCATCATTGGTGACAAAGCATTCGGCATTCTACCTTGGAAGTTCGTGAAATATGTCTATGCACTCAGCTGGACAGTGTTTTGCCCTCTTGTTACCGCCATCAGTATTGTGGCCTCCCTCAGGAAAGCAATTGTAGGAGCTGGCACTCTGCAGGGTGCCCTGAAACTGACAATATCTTGCATCATAGTGCTGCCAGTACCCATTCTTGCAGTGAAGGTTTCGTTGAACAAGAAAGATACCTGCATTCATTCTGCTAACTGGTGAGGACATGGGTGGACTCCAGCATCTTCTACTTTTGATGATGCCTCCACAACACACTAGCTTACCTGCACACTTCAGGGGGGCAGAGTCCCAAGAACTCCTCAAGAAGTTAGCAGAGAAGTCAAGTGAAGTCAAGTCACCCAACATGTCGACATACTGCATTCTGCTGTGCATTATGTTCATATATCTCCCCCCCAAAAAAAAATAAAACCAAAAAAAAAAATTGACTGGTCATGCCATATTCCCTTTCCAAATTAATTGATGAAAGCAAACCCTTTCCAATTTCACAATTTTCCTTTCCTTTCTTTGGGGGAGGGCTTTTGGGGGGGGGGGGGGGGGGGGGGGGGGGGGGGGGGGGGGCTATTTGGGTTTGGTTTTGTTTGTTGGAGGATTTTGTTGTTGTTTTTTCTGGGGGGTGGGGTATTTGCTTGAGTTATTGGTTCGAGGCTTTTCTTCATTTTAAGGATCGTTTAAACAAAAACAAAAAAAATAATTTCCACCTTTCAATCTGATCTCAAAAGCTGTGTGTGTGTGTGTGTGTGTGTGTGGAGACCCAGGCTGTTCCACTTCTGTTCAGTACATGTATGCACTGTGTCCACAGAATGCTCCTATCAGGAGTGATTTGCTTACCTTCAGTTTGAAATAAAGGCCAAACGTCAACGTGTAAACTGTCATTACTTAGTCAAGATTTGAGAAAGGAAATTTCTGACGTCAATTTCTTTGTCATGATGTTATATATATTGTTTGACCTGTACCTGCCCTCTCTCTCTCTCTGTCTCTCTCTGTCTCTCTCTCTCTCTCTCTCTCTCTCTCTACACACACACACACACACACACACACACACACCGCACACACACACACACACAATGCCAAATGTTAATTTAGCCTGGGGTGGGGCTTAATAAATATAAGCAGTAGCTGGTGGCTTTCCCCCTGCTGTGAAGTTGTTTGCCGCAGTTGTAAGTGTAAGAAATCAAATACGTTTAAGCCAAACACAGACCTGCATCTTTCCCCCCCCCCCCTTCCCCCCACCACACTGTCTTTAAGATAGCCACGTAACATAAGCAAAACCAAGAAGGAGGGAGGAAATCCTTTCAAAGCGGGGGGAAAATAAACTTCTACAAGAGTGGTTCATAATTGCATCTCACGTCATCACATCATCATCGTCGTCATCTCATTCATCTCATCATATTCTTATCAAGAGCCCTTTGACCAAGATGGCGTTGGGGGGGGGGGGGGGGGGGGGGGGAAACGCGTTAGTTTTACTTCACTAAAGGTGTTCAATGTCTTCAGTCTTTTTCAGCAACAGCACGCCATGTCAACCCCCCCCCTCCAGTCTGGATTTAGTTCTGCGTCCTCCAGTTCATTGTTGGGTGCCCCTCCTCTCCTTTTCCCTCAAGTGTCCCCTGAGGACAGTTGGGAAGAGCTGTGACGGGTGCGTGATCAAACCCCACCTCTGTCAACGCCAAAGGGGTTTGTTCGTGGCCCCGCTTTAGACCCCTTTGCCTTCCCACCCTGGTTCTTCTTGGGCCCCCCCAACATTATAACCTTTTTAGGAAACAACTCTTTTTTTTTCCCCCTGAAAAACAAAAACAAAATCTTGGGGGCCCCCCCCAAAAACATTTTCCCCCCCCCCTCCCCCCTTTGGGTTTTTACGATTTTTGAGAACAAAAATTTTGGCCACCTTATATAAAAAACCTTGTAAAACCCCAAAAACTATCGTCCGTGTTAATGTGAAAGGACTTTAACTAATTTTCAAACTTTTCTTTACTCGCAATTAAATTATAATTCTCTATCAAATTTTATTTTCAACAAAATAACGGGCTTGCCCGGTCCCTTTTGTTTGAGCCCTGGGGCAGTTGGCCCTTTTGAGAACATCTCCAACGTGCTGTCCCTTGCCCCTTTTGGGGAAGGGGGTGGGATTTCTGTGGGAAAGGCATCTCCACTAAATCAAAATTTTCCCAAAAGCGCTGCCCCCTCTGCTGTTTTGGAGGTCATGCGAAAACCACGGGACAAACAAATAAAATGGGACAGGTGCCACCCTGCAACACACACACACCCCACACCAAAAAACCCCAAAAACAAGAACGGTGGATTTCTGTCCCTGAAGAGAGCAGTAAAGCCCATTAACCTCGACCTGCTGTTACACCAGACAAAAATACTATCCCAGGGGAAAAAACAACTTTACTGAGATGAAGCAGTGTTGGTGCATAAAATGCTAATGCATGACCTACCAACTCTGTTCACTTTAGTCATAAGTACATTCACCTGTCAGAAATGTTACCTTCCATGTCCTGGTCTTGACCTATATAATGATACACATCCAGCTTAGCTTTCTGGGGCCCTTATCTCTCTATCTGGAATTCTCTTCCTTCACCTTCACCTATCCAGTAGTCCCATGGACCGTGGGGGCACCAATGAAGATTTTGCAACCAGCTTCCTCCACACCCGCGATCCTCTGCTTCCTACACAAGGGCAAAATAACAGTTCCTGACAATCCCCTCCCCCCCCCCCAAAACAAAAACAAAAATCCAACCCCCAACACCCCCCCACCAAGTACACACTTTTCCAATGTCCCTAACTAAAGTTTTTGCTGTGTCTTCCTGTTCTGTTGCTGTTGTTGTTTTCATCTCATTCTTATTACCTTTTATTCCTTGATTGCATTTAACAAGGACAAAATATTGAATATAAATAGATGCTATAGTCTGTTTCATTTTCCATGTACATAATAATTATGAATTATTCTCTCTCTGGTGTGTGTGTGTGTGTGTGTGTGTGTGTGTGTGTGTGTGTGTGTGTGTGTGTGTGTGTGTGTGTGTGTGTGTGTGTGTGTGTGTGTGTAAGATTTTCAGTTTTCTTTCTGTATTATGTAGTATACATACATACATATAGTAGTCTCACAAAGACTGAAGTATAAGAGCAATACCCTGTGTTTCAAATGTCTCCACAAATCTGCACCCTCTTATCACTGTAACTGTCTTCACCTGTACACTCCGTCCCCGTTCCCTTCGTTCAGCCGCAGATACTTTGTGCTTTCGAACACCCAGATTCAAACAAACCACTGTTGGCCATCGCTCTTTCTGTTTCTTGTCCATCCACCTGGAATGACCTCCCTCTTTCACTTCGCCAAAAGCCTTCATTTGATACCTTCAAATCCAGCCTCAAAACACACTTATTTTCTATCTGAGACTTTCCCCTCATATCTGTCCCTAATTTTCAACAGCATCCTTCGCCTCCTAAGTGTGTTCGCGAGTGTGTGTGTGTGTGTGTGTGCGTGCGTGCGTGCGTGCGTGCGTGCGTGTGTGTGTGTGTGTGTGCGTGCGTACGTGGGTACGTGCGTGCGCGCGCATGGATTTGAAATGTGTTGTTCGTTATGTTTAAGGAGAGTTGCATGCGTGTAAATGATTTGAGTGCAAGGGCTTTGATTTGTTTGTTTTTACAAGATTCAGCGCTATATAAATTCCATATATTATTATCATTACTATTATTTTGTGCGGGGTTTCTTTTTCCCAGATTGTTTTATTGCTTTTCATATTCTATTGAATGTTATGACGTCTGTATGTTTACAAAGACATAATTATTGTACAACTAGGCTTGGCCTAAAACTTTCATCCCTGCCTATTAAAGGTTGGTCATTCAGTCATTCATTCATTCATTCATCCTCTTCTCTCTCTCTCTCTCTCTCTCTCTCTCTCTCTCTCTCTCTCTCTCTCTCTCTCTCTCTCTCTCTCTCTCTCTGTTGGCCATCGCTCTTTCTCTGTTTCTGGTACATCCACCTGGAATGACCTCCCTCTTCACTTCGCCAAAAGCCTTCATTTGATACCTTCAAATCCAGCCTCAAAACACACTTATTTCCTACATGAGACTTGTTGTAGTAAGATTTTTACATGTTTTATTGATAGTCCTTAATCAGGGCAAGGGCCCGATGAAAAAAAAAAAAGATTCATTCATTCTCTCATCCTTTTCTCTCTTCCCTTGCTTTCCCCCCTTCTCTCAGGATTGTCTCAATCCCTTTCTCTTTGTAACGATTTCAGTGCACACACACACACACACACACACAAAATGTACTCTCCTCCACGCACTTTTAAAGTGGCCACAGAGTTAAAACTTTACTGGCACTGAGTCAAAGACACCCCATGAATGCAGTAGCCACAATATAATCCTGCCTAGACTGGCTTTCATTTTCAAAGCATCCAAACCCTGTAGCTCTGTGGCAGGGAGTGGCCACTGGCTAGCAGCCAGCAGCTGGCCTAGGCCTAGTAGGCCAGTACAGTGCCTATCTAACTCTATGGACTATGGACAGCAGTAGGCCTACATGTCAGCCCAGTTCTGTTGCAAACTGTGAAACATGAGCGCGAGAGTATTATTCCATCCTCCTGATGTCCTGTTATGTATGACATCACTGACTCTCTCTCTCTCTCTCTCTCTCTCTCTCTCTCTCGCTCGCTCTCTCTCTCTTGTCCAGCAGGTGGACAAACAAACTGAACAGTCTTAGGTTCAATTCCACCCCAACACTCTCTCTCTCTC
>CM054134.1:98268124-98293124 GCA_028751875.1 Rapana venosa
GGGGTGGGGGGGGGGGGGGGGGGGGGGGGGGCGGGGGGGGGGGGGGGGGGGGGGGGGGGGGGGGGGGGGGGGGGGGGGGGGGGGGGGGGGGGGGGGGGGGGGGGGGGGGGGGGGGGGGGGGGGGGGGGGGGGGGGGGGGGGGATGGGGGGGGGGGGGGGGGGGGGGGGGGGGGGGCGGGGGGGGGGGCGGGGGGGGGGTGGGGGGGGGTGGGTGGGGGGGGGGGGGGGGGAGGGGGGGGGGGGGGGGGGGGGGGGGGGGGGGGGGGGGGGGGGGGGGGGGATGGGGGGGGGGGGGGGGGGGGTGGGGGGGGGGGGTAGGAGGGGGGGGGGAGGGGGGGGGGGGGGGGGGGGGGGATATGATGATAGAACTTTACAATGATTTATAGCATGGAGAAATGCAGTTTGTAATGTTAGAGAGAGAAAAATCTTATAGTACTTTAATAATAATGACAATAATAATAATAATATTAATAATACTAATAATACATAGAATTTATACAGCACTATTTCTTGCAAAAAACAAATCAAAGCCCTTTACATTTCATAGCATGGGAAAAGTAATCTGTTATTAAAAATGTAACTGATAGTACTTTACAACAATTCATAGTTTGGGGAAATGTAGTGATTAGTTTCAAAGAAGCTGATACTTTAGTACTGCACAACAACAGTTCATAGCATAAGGAAATCATGCAATTAACTTAAGGAAACTGGCAGTTCTGTACAACCACAAGTCATACCCATAGGGACATGTAATTTGTAAATATTTTTTTTAAACAAACCAACCCGATAGTACTTTCTGTACAACAACAGTTTATAGCATGAGGAAACTGCACAGGGAAAGTGCTGTAATTTGGACTTTAAAAAAACATCAACAACTAATGATCTCTAGGACGAACTGTACAGTGAACAACATTTTGTGTTCAAATGAAATCAAGTGGTAGATTCTAGTTTTAGAGTTTAGAAGGTATAGAGTTTAAGATTTAAAGTTTTTGTAGATTTTTTTTAGATTTAGATAATAGATATTAGAGTCTTAGTTCTTCCCAGGGAGATCAGCCCCAATTTCATGCAGAGAAATCTGCTGTGACTTAAAATGATATATATACAAATAGCACCCTACAACAACTATACATAGCATAGGGAAAGAGTTGTACGTTTTCTATCCCCCTCCCCCAAAAATCAAAGGAAAAAAAAAGCAATTGTCACTTATAAACTGTGCAGTTCAACACTATTCACTGCCCACATCTCAGGCTGGGAAAGAGTCCCAAATAATTTAAGCAAGTGAAGCAAGTGTTATGTGCTGTATAATCTGCAAGGCTTATCTTAGCACTGGGATAATTACATGTTCAGTAGAAGAAACTGGTAGCTCTGCTGTTCAAACAGCAGGCTAGTAAGTAGAACGTATCTGTTCCATTCTATATTCTCACCCACAGTCATCAGTCATTGGAGCTGTCATGTACTGTAGGCTTCCCCAGTGGAAAATGCCTCCTAATGACCGGCACCCCGTACACCTTGTTTCCCCTCAGTGGCCTCCATGCCTAAGTCAGTTTGTTCCAGATTTTGGCGATGTTCCAGATTTTGGTGATCTTCTAGATTCTGGAGATCTGTTTCCAGATTTTTGTAGATCTGTTCAGATTTTTTAGATCGTTCCAGATTTTGGAGATGTCTGTTCAGATTTTGGAGACTCATGTTATTTTATGTTGTTGGTCTCGTTCCAGATTTTGGAGATCCGTTCCTTCTTTTGGAGATTCTGTCCATCATTTGGAGATCTGTCACTCATTTGGAGATCGGTCCCACATCTGTTCCCATCATTTAGAGATCTAGTGTCCCACATTATCTGTTCCATCATTTTGGAGATCTGTCCACATCTGTCCCATCATTTGGAGATCTGGCCTCTTTGTCCCATCATGTTGGGATCTGTCCCACCTTCTGGAACTTGTTCCAGAATTTGGAGATCTAGTCGCTCCCCAATATTGCGAGGTTCTGTATTAAAAAACTGCAACACAAAAACAAAAAGAAGAAAACTTGATGTATCACTGACTGACTAGCGTTGGCAGGAAGTGTGTGTGTTGTGTGTGTGTGGTTGGGGGGGGGGGGGGTGATGTTAATTGCTCTGTAACTGGGCTACTTCACAGCTGGGTAGAGGAAGTTGATGGCGGTTGTTGTGTGCTGCTCTCTTTAGTTGGGAAAACTCCGGCTGGGGACAATGACACAATCAGTGCCAAATGTCCGGCGGGTAATGCAACTTGGCCTACGCTATGGTAGGGGTCAGGTGGGGAGTTGGTCTGTTGGGCTTGCCTGACATTGTTTTTGCATACAATGTATAGCCATAGCTGTGTTCTTGCAATGCAATGAATAGTTAATAGAACTGTATTCTTGCAATACAATGAATAGCATAGACCTGTATTCTTGCAATACAATCAATAGCTCATAGACCTGTGTACTGCACGCATTTTGACGTATAATGCAAGGATTGCTCATAAACAGAAGTAGCAACAATGGTTCAGCCTGTATAGTAGATTAGGCCTAGCTAGTGGGAATGTAAAACAAAAATCCCGCTATTTCCAATTGAAAAACGAAATGCAAGTAGTCATGATAGTACTACACAGAATACACCGTTCTTTTAGAAATCAGTTGGAAACTTAAAGAGGAAAGTCGCAATATTTGCAATTCAGAAACAAAATTATGCAAGGATTTATGATGGTGACATCTACACAGAATCCTGACATCAACCATTTTCATTCATTCATTCTGTCTTTCTTTCTTCTTCTTCTTTGTTTTCCTTTTTTCTAAGTCCTCTCCTCAACAATTTCATGAATACTAAAGAGTATGCCCGGGACCTAGGACCATTGTTATAGATCTAGCTTACTGGTACTAGGTCTAGACACGCTCAGCTGAGAACTGGCACACGAGGCTAAGGAAGACAGAACAGTATTAATGTGTGATCCCTGACTTTAAAGGTTTGATCTAGACCAGACAAGAGATTTGGCAAAATTCCATTCTTTATTGTCTGCATAGGCTTACTTCTCTTTTGTTCACAGATCTAGAGAGAATGATGATTAAAGTCAATAAATTGGATGCCACGGCCAGATTGAACTCTCAGTTCTCTGAATGTGTTGTAGGATACATTCTAGGCCTTCATGGCGAGATTTGAACTTCTCGGTTCTCTCCCTGCTTGTGTTGGCTAGGGTCATGTGGATTGTTTATCCGGAGCCTAAAGTATTCAATGTATCGATTGATGAAGAGTCAAAATTCAATACCCCACACCCCCCCACCCCCACCCTCTCTCTCTCTCTCTCTCTGTACGTGACAGGCAGCCCCAAATGGCTACACGACGAATCTCATATTGTGAGTAACTTTTTCATGACCTTGCCGTAGACGCTACCTTGACCTTGGAAACTGAAGGTCGGCACTTGGCAGTCCGCCAAGCGGTCTGTTCTAATCTATGTCGTCCTACGGCTTAGACTAAGTAGCCACTCGTGCTGCCAGGCCTGGCCTCTCTCTCTCTCTCTCTCTCTCTCTCAGCCAAATCTGCAGGGTTAGGCTAGCCTAACTACTACAGTACAGAGAAGTGGGCAACAGTGTATGTAGGCTTGGTTTGTATGTAGGCCTAGATCGCTGAGATGTTTAGCTAGCTACAGCGATTCTTGGGTAACTGGAGGTGGATGGAGTGGACAGTGTGTATACATACATGTACACGGGTATATTTGTACTTTTAATGTTTTGATTAATCTCTTTCTCTCTCTCTCTCTCTCTCTCTCTCTCTCTATCTCTCTCTATCTCTGTTTGCATGTCTGTCTTTCTCTGCGTCATTCTTGTCTGTGCACACACACACACAAACACACACACACTCTCTCTCTCTCTCTCTCTTCTCTCTCTCTTTCTGTTAATTAGTCTGACCATTTGTTTTTCAAGCCACCCCAACAAAAAAAAATTAAAGCAACCCTCCAGTGCTACCTTCACCTCCATCCCCTATACCAGCCACCCCTCCCTCTATTTCCCCCCCATTCCCCCAATCCTCCTCTTCGTGCTCCTCCACCCCCCACCCCCCCCAAAAAAAAAAAAAAAAAAAAAAAGAGAAACTTTGTGAAGGCAACAGGTAACTAGACATTTGCCAAAAGAATACCTGAGGTGTTGGTTTTTTTTTTTTTGAGGGGCGGGGGGGAGGGGGGTGTGATTCCCCACTCCCACCACCCCCTCGAACACAAGGATATGAATAAGGAGATTAAAATAAAAAAATTGTTAACTTCCGAACAAATTATGAACGAACACCGTTTCTCCTTTTATCATTGCTCCCAGGGAAAGTGTGTGTTGGGGGGGAGGGGGGGGGGAAGAGTTGTTGGAGGCTTGACGGGTGGGGGTGGTGTGGGGGTTGGGGGGTCGTGTCTGAAGTCTTTCTTTCTCGCCCAACATCTGCTGACTTACTGGGCAAGCACGCTTCGTCGAGCATGAGTTAGTTACCTCTTGACTAGCTAGCCTAGCTGGACTATCTACTTGCAGCTACAAAGTACTACAAACTGGATGGTGACCTAGTGCGGTTGGTGGGTCCGTAGGCCTAGTGAGTACTTACTACTACATTAGATGTTACTAGGTATATTAAGTGACTTGTGTGGAGGATATATTATATTTTTGGGAAGCCCGACGGCATCGTTTTGACTATTAAAAGGAGAAGGGTAGAAAGAAAGGTGATGACTAACAAATACTAACTACTCTATTAAGGGAGGCTGAGTTTGAGCTTCTAAGAAGATATCTGCCTTTATCTATGCTGGCCAACCTAACCTGGTGGACTTGATCAAAGTTGGGTCTGTGAGAGTGTCTGAGCCAGTGTGGTGTGGTGTGGTTTATGTTTCCTGTGCCATTGTGACTACAACCGCACCAAGGTGTTTTTTTCTTTCTTTCTTAGTGTGTGTGTGTGAATGTGCATATGGGAGATTATAGGGACTGGTGTGCTGTGTAGGGTGAAGTGTGTTGTGTGGGTGTGTGTGTAGTATGGTGTACGTGGTAGTGTGGGTTGTGTCATATTGTGTAGTGGGTGAGTGTAGGGTGGGTGTGTGTGGGTGTGTAGTGTGTATGGTGTGTGTGTAGTGTGTGTGGTGTTGGGTGTGTAGTGTGTGTGTGGTGGTGTGTGTGTGTGTTGTGTGTTAGTGTGGTGTGTGTGGTTTGTATGTGAGTGTAGTGTGTGTGTAGTGTATGTTTTTTTTAATTCTGGGGATTGTGTGTAGTGTGTGTGTATGAGAGTTTGTCTGTGAATCTTGTGTGTGTGTAGAGTACTGGTAAGCTACCTCGTCCGACCCAAAAAGTCCTGTGATTTCAAGGTTTTAACTTTGTTCTTATCACTTCAACTTTTAACTACAAGTCAGCATTCTTGTTTTTTCTTTCATTGCTTTGGTTACTCCTGTAAACTTAGTGACTGCCTAATCTTTTCAATACACCCCTGACAATTCTTTTTTTTTTGTGTGTTCTGCTTCTTCAGGTGCTGTCAACTAGTGGATTCCTATTGTGTCAGTGGCTCATTTCCTCCAAAAAAGCTGTGTGTGGGGGGAAGTGATAATGGGGTTGGTTATCAGTGTCCTTAGTTATTGTGTTGTAGAGTAGAATTGCCTGTGATTTGTGGGGGCGAGGAAAAGAAGGAGAAAGGAGGGAGTAATGGCTTGAGAAAGGAGAACGAGGAAATTGAGAAAATACAAGTTTTGATATACAGTTTTGTTTCGCCTCCCTTGTAGTATGTGTGTGATGAATGTGGAGAAAAGCTACAGTTTGCTCTTGTGTACATTACAGCCATTCCATTGAATTGATGTGTTCTGGATCGGGTGCTTTGTTTGGTGCTCGTTGTTGTTACCGCCATTGATGCTTTCCAGCTGGGTGTAAAACGGATGGTAGCCCAGGCTGGGATTATTAATATGCTGGTGACTCTTTGGCTGCTAGTAGACATGAATCATAGAATGGATTCAGGACCTCTCGCTATTGGGACTTCTGGTTATATTTATGAAAGTAGATTGTTTAAGAATGTGTAGGGTAAGATTTAATCAGGTTTTTTTTAGATGTTGGTTTGGTAAAGGGTAAGATATAAGGGGTATAAGATTTTGTTAAGATGTGTTTTGCGGTTCGGGGTGTTTGTGGTGTTGGTGTTGTTTCGATCTGCGACTCTTGTTCGTGTTGGTGGTATGTGTGTATTGTTGTGTGTGTATCTGTGTTGTTTTGTGTGTGTGTGTGTTTGTGTGTATTAGTTTGTGTGTTGTGTGTGTGTGTGTGTGTTAGTTTTTAATGTGCCTCTTGTCGGTATTGTAATTGCCCTTCGTTTGTTTATTGGGTTGTTTGTGGTGTGTCTGTTGGTGTGTGTGTTATTTTGTGTCATGTTTGTGCTGTTTTGGTGTTTGTAATGTGTGTGTGTTTGTGTGGAGGTGTGTGTGTGTGTGTGTGGTGTGTGTTTGTTGGTGTTGTGTGATGTGTGTTGTTGTCTGGTGTGTTGTTGTTTCAATGTATTTGTTTGTAATAGCCCTTAATGGGATATGATTTTTTTTTATGTAATGAGGTTTTGTCTTTGATCTTGATTTGTGTGTTGTGGTTTGTGGTGTTTGTGTGTGGTGTGGTTGTTGGTGTGTGGTGTTGTGGTTGTCTGTGGTGTAGTGTGTTGTTAGAATTGTGGTGTTTGTGTGTTGTGTGTGATCTGTGGTGTGGTTGTGTGTGTGTGTGTGTAGTGGGGTGTGTGTAGTGTAGTGTTAGATTGTGTGTGTTTTGTGTGTAGTGCTTTGTGTACTATGATGTGTTCGTCGTGAGTGTAGTGTTGTGTGTAGTGTACCGAGTAGTGTGTGTGTAGTGTGTTTTTTTTGTTTGTTTTTGTGTTTTTGTGTTGGTTTTGGTGTTGTGTGTAGTGTTAGTGTGGGTGTGTGAGTATAGTGTTTGTGTGTATTTATGTGTGTGTTGTGGTGTGGGTGTGTAGTATGTAGTGTGTGTATAGCTGTGTGTTAGTGTGTCGGTTTGTGTGTATGTAGTTGGTTTTTTTTTTGCTTGTTTTTTTTATATAAAAGATATCGGTATAGATATAGTGTAGGGTGAGATGGGCCTGTCTGTACAGCCTGAGATCTGTCTGTGTTAGTGTTAATACTGACAGCAGACAGAAGACAGATCAGGGGGGTGTGCAGTGGGTTACAAGTTTTTCTGTAGACAGTCAGTTTTACTACTTCCTTGTGTTTGCCTGGATGCAGCTTTCTATCCCGCCTTCCCTGTCCCTTCCAGTATTCTTTCAGCTACACCACACACACACAACACACACACACACACACACACACACACACACACACACACACACACAACCACACACACACTTCACACGTCAAGAAGGGCAATTACCAAATACTGACAGGCACATTGTTACAATGCACCACACACACAACACAACACACACACACACACACACACACACACACTACACAGCACTCACACACTACTCATGAAGGGCAATTCAATACTGACAGGCACATTGATACAATGCACACACACACACACTCACTCACGCACACACACACACAGGCACGCAACGCACGCGCCGCGCGCACGACACGCACGATGTATTCGGTTTTCCTCTATCTGTCTTTCTGGAGTTCTGCGCGTGGGCGCGCGCGTTGTGTGTGTGTGTGTCTGCGTGTATTGTGTGTGTGTGTGTTGTGTGTGTGTGTGTGTGTGTGTGTCTGTGTATTGTGTGTGTGTGTGTGTGTGGTGTGTGTGTGTGTGTGTGGTGTGTGTGGTGTGTGTGTGTCCTGCGTGTATGTGTGTGTGTGTTGTGTGTGTTTGGCGCGCGCGTGTGTGTATGTGTTGTGTGTTTGAGAGAGAGAGAGTGTGTAGAGTGTGTGTAAATATGTGTGTACTGTCTGTCTCTGTCTCTCTATCTGTCTGTCTGTCTCTCCTCTCACTCTCCTCTGCCTATCAGTCTATCTCAGTGTCTGTCTTTCTACATCTCTCTCTCTCCATCCCTCCTTCTTTCCCCCTCTCTATCTCCCTCCCTCCCTCATCTCTATCTGTGTGTGTTGTGTGTGTGTGTGTATGTGTAGTGTGTGTGTGTGAGAGGTAGAGAGAGAGAAAGACTCACAGAGAGGATGAGAGAGAGAGAGAGAGAAGAGAGGAGAGAGAGAGAGAGAGAGAGAGATAGAGATAGATAGAGAGAGTAGAGAGAGAGAGAGATAGAGAAAGATAAGATAAGAAGATAGAAGAGAGAGAGGAGAGAGAGAGAGGAGAGAGAGAGAGGAGAGAGAGAGAGAAACTATGCTTATGTAGCCAAAAACGTATTTCATAATGTATCTATAGCCTACATACATTATTTACATTATTATATAATATAATGTTTATAATATGCGAACCCCTGAGGGCATGTGTGTCCATGTATCTTTTCTTTTTAAAAAAAAAATGTAACTTGTGTGTGTGACTGTGAGTGTGTGTGTTTGTGTTTGTGTGTGTGTGTGGTGTGTGTGTGTGTGTGTGTGTTGTGTGTGGCTTATACTGTGAGTGTGTACACTGTGTGTAGTGTGGTGTGTGTGTTGTCGTGTCTCTGTGTGTGTGTGTTTGTGTGTGTGTGTGTGTGTGTGGTGTGTGGGCTTATAGGGCAGAAGAATACATAAAGAGTGAAGAAAAAGAGAAATAAAACTCTCTCGGGGGCCTTCCCCCCCCCCCCCCCCCCCCCCCCCCCCACACACAACACACACCACACACAGAGAAAAAAGAAATAAAACTCTCACGCTCCCCCCCCCCCCCTCTTCACACACACACACATAAAACCACAACCCACCCCAAAACCACACACAACAACACACAAAACACCAACCAAACAAACACCAACACCAACAACCGTAGAAAACTGAAGGGGAAGGTCGAATTATAATCGAAGTTTTTCCCCCTTTATTTTTTTAAAAAATTTTAAAATTAAAAAAGGGTCTAAAGCCCTTTTCTGATTTTCATAAGAAGAAACCTTTTTAAACCAAGGGGTTTTGAAAATTTTCTGAAATAGAATAAAAAGAAAATTTAAATTTTATGGGGTTTTGAATGTCTTTTGTTTGGGAAAATTTGTTGGTTTTTTTCAATGGGTTATTTAAATTTATGGGCGAAACTAGACAAAAATACCACAGAATTAAAAGGGGGGATTTTTGGGGATTTTTGGGACTGTTTGGTTTTTGGTGGGGGTTGGGGTTGGTTGGTTTTTTTAAAGTTGGTTGCTTTTTTTTAGTTTTCTATGAATTGGAAAAAACACCCCCTATTTTTAAAAAAAATTATAACTTTTTGATTTTGAAATGAGCAAAGGTTTTTTGGGGTTTTTGGGTTGGGGGGGTTTTTAATTTTTTGTTTGGCTTTTTCTGTTAATTTTTTTTTAACTTTTTACACTTTTGTGGTTTTTGTAAAAAGCCCTTTAAAATTGTAAAATAAAAAAGTTTTAAAAAAAAAGGGCTTTGTCCTTGGGGCCCCAAAAAAAACGGGTTTAAACAAATTGTGTGGGGGTTTCTTTCTTTAGGTTTTTATCTTTTTTCGGACGTTTGTTTTTGTTGTTTTTTTATTTTTTTCCGTTTGTTTTCCGCCCTCTCTCCCCCCTTCTCTCTCTCCCCCCCTCTTCTCCCCTCCTCCCTCCTTCTCTCCCCTCTCTCTCTCTCTCTCCCCTTTCTCTTTTAAAACAAAAACACACGAAACACACACACACACACACACACACACAACAACACACACACACACACACCACAACAGGAACAGCAGGCAAGGAGAAAAATTTTAATGAGGTGGGGCTCAACACAGTTCTTGTGTGGTGTGAACATGCATACTTTAAAAGAAAAAAAAGCCTCCCCCCCCTCCCCCCCCCCTTTTCCCTTTTTTTCAGGGCAAAAGGCGAATTAAAGGGTGTTTAAGAGGGTGGGGGGACGGGGGGGCCCGGTTGGGTGTTGGTACCTCTGTGTGGTGTGTTTTTGTGTGTACACCGTTGTGTGTGGGGTGTGTGTTTTAACACTCTGTGTTGTGTGTTGTGTACCCTGTTTGTGTACACTTGTGGTGTTACACTCTCTTGTGTTCTGCGTGCGGCGTTCGTGCGGGTGTGACCTGTTGTGGGGGTGGGGGGTGCACTCTGTGTTGTGTACACTCTCTTGTGGTACCCTCTGTTGTTCTGCGCCTGCGTGCGTGCGGGGGTGTACTGTGGTGTGGGTTGTGTTGTGTGTGTGTGTTACTTTCGTTTGTAACTCTTGTGTGGGGGTTGGTGTGTTGTGTGTGCACACCGGGTGTACGGGTTCTGCGCCCGTGCGTGCAGGGGTGTGTACTTGTTGTGGGTGTTGTGTGTGTTTGTGTTTGGTGTGGTGTGGTGTGGTGCGCGCCGCGGCGTTCCGGTGTGTGTGTGCGCGCGCCCCCGGGTGTACGTGGTGTGTGAAGGTGGGGCGCTTTAATTTTCTTTTTAAAGATAGGTGACCCCTACCTGGACGGTCAGGGGTGGCTCACTGACCATGACCCAACCCTTTAAAACTGGTGTGGCCCTGCGGGACAAAAGTGACCTTTCATTGCCCTCCAACCTTAAAAAACTATCAAGGGTACCACTCCCCCGCTCTTCCCCCTTTTACCCTCCCCTCCCCCCCCCCCCCTTTTTTTTTCCCCTCCACTCTCCCCCCCCCCCCCCCCCCCCCCCCCCCCCCCCTCCTACCCCTTGCACACTCCACTTAGGGGTCATTTTTTTTTTGCCCCTCCGATTTTTTTTTTTTTAAAATTTTTGGGTTTTTTGTTAAAAGGGGGGTAGGGGGGGGGGGCACACTCATTTCTCGTCATTCCCCTTCTTTTTGGAAAAATACCCCCACCCCCCCCTCCCCCATCCCCCTTGCCCCCCGCCCTTTTTGGGTTGTTTTTTGTTGTTGTGTTGTTGGTTACCGCCCATACAGATTTAAATTATTCATGCAACAACCAACTTTTCAAAAAGGGGCCCAGGGGCCCAAGAGCGAAATTTATTGCAATGCGAATTGAAGCTGAGAAAACTCCAAGGGGCCCTAGTATTTATTTATTTTTAAAATCGAATAATGAAAAAGCATTAGTCTTTTACACCAGTCCCCGTGTATGGGTTTTTTTTACATTTGTCTCTTTTCCCCCCCACAATCCACTCTTTCGAAAAACAACAGGAATTTTTGTGCGGCAAATTTTCTCAAACGCCACACGGGGCCTCATTTTAAATCTTTTTCCGAACTCATACATCATTACAAACCGGGGCAAGAGTATACATACAAAACAGTTCAACATAGAAACTTTAATAAAGCAAAACAAACTCCGATAAAATTTTAATAATTCAAAAATAACGCAAAAAGCATAATCATAACCTCCGTCTGACCATATCAGTTTTAAAACACTCCACTTTTAATGGGGTCGTGTTTGGGGGTGGGGGGGTGTGGTGGTTTTTTGGGTGTTTTAGCTTGGGGAATTAACTTTTTTATTTTCAACCCCCCACATATAAATAAATATTTTAATATTCTACTACACCACAAACACCCCACACCACACACACCACCCACAACACACACACACACACCACAAAACACACACAAATTTTTTAAAATTATATATTATTATAAAACACCAAAAAATACCATTCTCACCCTCGCACAAGAATTAAACATTACACAAACCCTTTGCCTGTACTAGTGCACCCTCAGCAGACAGATTACTAACACCGTATTTTCGAAAAAGTTCTTTAAAATTTTTTCTACAAACAAAAGTTTAATATAGCTGAATGGTCTCCATTTTCCCTTTTCTTGTCCTCTTTAAAACCAAGATTTTACCCCGCCAGGGTTGTGACCCCTGTTTGGGGGTTTTTGGGTGTGGGTGTGTGGGGTGTGTGTGTGGCGCCCGCGCACGGGCGTCACATTTGGACTTGATGGAATTTAATTGTTACTAGTTGTAGACTGTGTAAGAATGAGTTGAGCGCAAGCGCTTTGATTTGTCTTTGCAGATACAGCCTTATAAATTCCATTTTTTATTATTTTTATTATTTTTTTTAAAATTATTTAAATTTCCTGTCAAGGTATATTTTTTGGTGACGCTTTATTGAATATATTTTGTTTAAAAAAACCCCACACACTATTTTTTTATATATATTATAATTTTTTATATAAAATAAAATATCTTGTGGGTGTGTGATTATGTATTTACATCAGGTAATCATTATTATTAAAAAATACACCAAAATGGACCGCACAGCGCGAACAACATCACTTCAAATAGAACGGGTCTGTAGTATATTAAAACCTTTTTCAAGTTTGTGAAAATAGCGGGAAGGAACAGCAAATTAAAAAAACGATAGAACAGAACAGGGGGAATCTATGTTAGCAGTTCTATTCCCATCTAGTTTTTAAAGCAGGAAAGGGGGTAAAAACTTGCAGGTTTTTTTAAAAAATCATCCCCGTGGTAGCGGGTTTTGTCAAATTTTTTCATCTGTTTCTACCGGCACACAATGGCCTACTCTTACGAAAAGCGGAACAGAATTTAACGTGTGCGCAAGATGTTCTGCGTGCGTTCGCACACGGGGCCTCGGTTTATAGTCTCATCCGAAGGACTTTTGGGGAGAGTGGAGTCTGCAGTGATGTTCACTCCAGAGGAAAATATCCCCATGAACGGGAATCGAACCCGGGTCGTCAGATTGCGAGCGCAATGTTCTAACCACTAGGCTATCCCGTCCATATACGACACAGCCAGGCGACCTTTCCTGCAAGGCGTGCATGACTGTCTAGTTACTAAGTTAGTATATATAATAATAATAATAATAATAATAATGTATGGAATTTATATAGCGCTGAATCTTGTAAAGCAACAAATCAAAGCGCTCAGATTTTATTTCATACCACTTTAAGTCACGGCAGATTTCTCTCCGTGAAATTCGGGCTGCTCTCCCCGCGGGAAGCGGGAGAACGCGTCGCTACTTTAAGAACGCGTCGCTACTTAGCGCTGCGCCACCCTTTTTTTTTTTTTTTTTTTTTTCTGTCAGCTGTTTTTGGGTTTCCCTATCAGAGTGGCTTTTTCTAAGATTTTTGCCAGGGACAACTCTCTTGTTGCCGTGGGTTTTTTTAGGGTGCGCTAAATAATTACGTGTAACACACGGGACCTCGGTTTATCGTCTCATCCGAAAGACTAGCGCCCAGACCACCACTCATGGTCTAATGGATGGGGGAAAAATTTCCGGTCCAAACGGGGTACGAACCGCCGCACACTTCAGACCCGGACTTTTCGCTTTCTAGACAGGCGCGTTACCTCTAGACCACCGATCCACCATATATACGTCATAATATAATATATCCACACCAGGAAATGTAACGACGTCTAATGCTCAGCACACACGCACGCACGCACGCGCGCGCACGCACACACAGACAGACGTACACACACACAGACAGACAAAACAAGAACGGCAGAAACAAAGAAGAAGAAGTAAAAGGAAGCGTTTGAAAATCTTGCTTGCGTTAAATGAAATATATCAAATGTTATATATATATACATATACATACATACATAAATATATATATATATATATATATAATATATAATATATATATATATATATATAACATATATATAAATATAAATATATATATATTTATGAATATAATATAAATAGTTCTTTTTTATTCTAAGAATGACTGTTTACCCCGCTGTGTGCTTTGTTAACTCCACCCCCCCACCCCCCCCCCACCCACACACAACAACACCCTCCCACCCACCCCCCTAACCCCCCCCACCCCCCTCCACAACAGCAACAACAACTACCTCCCTCCTTCCTCCCGCCGCTCCATGTTATTCCAAAGATGAGATAAGAGACCCAGGGCCCGCTAATGACGTTGGGTTTCCTTTGGGGGTGAGAGGGGGGGGGGGGGGGGGGGGGGGGGGGGGGGGGGGTTTCAGACAGAGGTAGCCCGCTGGGCTGGCCTCCATCCTAAAATATTGGTACTACACTGACTGTGACATGGTTCTGTGTTTTTAATTAAACGAGCAAACCATCTCGCTCGCTGTATTTTAGTTTATTTTAGTTAGCTCTGCAGCGGACCTCGAAATTGCTTCGAAACTTTTCTTTTCTTTAAAAAAAAATTTTTTTTGTTTAAACCTATTGATTTTTAGGGTGGGGTTAGGGAGGGGGGGGGGGGGTGGGTGGGGGGGTGGGGGGGGGTGGGGTGGGTGGTGTTTCTTTTCATTTGTGTTTTGAGGGGGTGGTTTGGTTTTTGGTTTTGTTTGTTGTTGTGTATGTTCTTTTATTGTGTTGGAGCGACTAAGTTATCCGTTTTGTCGTTTTATCTTGTTGTATATTCCCCCATATTTCTTGTTATTCGGTCAATTGCCGGGACCTCAGGTTATCCGTACATGACTCAAGAATGCTCATCAGTCTATCACGTCCGTCGTGTCGCCCATCTCGTCTATCATCATCATCATCATCATCAACATCATCATCTAAATAGTGTGGCAACAGTTGCGGTAAAGCAGCAGCAGCAGTAACAGATTACTTGACTAAGAGAAAAGACCCGTCTATCTATCTATCTATCTATCTATCTATCTATCTATCTATCTATCTGTATATCTGTCTGTCTATCTATCTATCTGTATTAGTGTATATCTGTCTGTCTGTCTGTCTATATGTCTGCCTGTCTATCTGTCTATCTATCCATCTATCTATCTGTCTGTCTATCTGTCTGTCTGTCTGTCTCAGTGTCTGTCTACTGTCTGTCTGTCTGTCTATCTATCTGTCTGTCTATCTATCTATCTGTCTGTCTGTTTGTCTATCTATTTGTCTGTCTGTCTGTCTGTCTGTCGTCTCTCTTATCTATCTATCTGTAATGATGATCATCACTCCTCTCATCCTCGCTGTTATCAGGTTAAGGTTAGGGCCTTTTTAAAAAATTATTATTTCTTACCATCCCTCTTAATGAGTCGGGTGAAGCAGAATGACAGACTGACGGCTGTTCTGTCTGTCTGTCTGTCTGTCTGTCTGCCTTTTCGGTCTGTCTTGCTGTCTGTCTGTCTCTTTGTCTGTCTGTCTTTCTCCCAGAGCTGCCAACGACAGATCCCCAAACAAAGGCCTTTGAGATTGGCCAAACCAACACAACCCAGCACAGCAGTCAGATCTGCCTGCTCATTAGCTCTGCACGTCAGTGGCTACAGTACACACACTACTAAAAGTACTACACTGGTGCCTTCCTGCCTTCCTTCATTCCTTCCTTCCTTCACCTGATGACAGCAGAAGGGAGGAAGGGAGAGTGAGAGGGGGGTATAGGGAGTTTGAGAGTGAGGGAGTAGGGAGGGAAGGGGGAGGAGGAGGAGCAGATGATGAAGAATGAAAAAAGAAGAAGAAGAAAAGAGAAAAGAGAGAGAGAGAGAGAGAGAGGGTAGTCAGGGAGGGAGACAGAGAGAGATGCATGGAAGGTATAGGCACAGGAGGGAAAGGATATATATGTAATTTATGAAGTAGAGAAAGTATTTTCAGAAATAAAGAAAAATCTGGGCCATTAATTGGATGTAAACTTACACATGAACGAACGGGAGAGGAGAGAAAGAGAGAGAGAGAGAGAGAGAGAGAGAAAAGAGAGAGAGAGAGAGAGAGAGAGAGAGAGAGACAGACAGACAGACAGACAGACAGACAGACAGACAGACAGACAGAGACAAACTGACAGATCTGAAGAAAGAAGAAAAGGAAGGTTTATAATTAGTTACTTTTGCCGCACAGAGAGACTTTAGTACATGAATCACAATCGTTCACTCAAAAAATTAATGAATGAATAGAAGAGAGAGAGAGAGAGAGAGAGAGAGAGAGAGAGAGAGAGAAAAGAGAGAGAGAGAGAGAGAGAGAGAGAGACAGACAGACAGACAGACAGACAGACACTCAGACAGACAATCAGAGACCGAGAGACCTTTAGAAAGAAAGGAAAAAGGATAATTACTGATGCCAACAGCAGCAGCAGCAACAACAACAACAATAACAACAGCAACAACACCAATGCACCCCACTTGTCAGAAAAAATAAATGAGTAAAAGAAAAAACATACAATACACGTACTGCTGGTCACTTAAAGTACAACGGTGTATACTAATTCCTACACTGCACTGCCCCCTTACCTGGTAGTGGTACAGTGATTAGGCTGATCAGTACACCTTTCCTTTCCTTAGCTTTGAAGAAAACAACATGCCAGCTCTTTGACACAGTCACGTAAGTCCCAGGAGAGAGAGAGAGAGAGAGCGAGAGAGAGAGAGAGAGAGAGAGAGAGAGAGAGAGAGAGAAGAGAGAGAGAGAGAATGAACAATGTACAATGAACAAAGTTTATTCTTCAGGCCACCAGCCCCTAGAATGGGGTCAAACCAAGCATATATCAAAACGAAGCCCAAACAAAACATGACATATATCATTATATGGCAACTGCCAAAACATAACTAATGTAACATGGGACAAGGTCCGAGAGAAGAGAGAGCAGACAGAGAGACTCACAAAAGAGGGGGGGGGGGGGGGGGGGGGGGGGGGGGGGGGGGGGGGGGGGGGGGGGGGGGGGGGGGGGGGGGGGGAGGAGGGAATGGGTGATAAAAAAAATAAAAAAGGCGGAGAAGGTAATGACTTATGTCAGCGGCGATAGCTCAAGTGAAGATCTCTCGCCAACGGAGTTACCCCGTCCCTCCCCCACCCCCACCCCCCTTGAAATTTAAAAAAGAAAGAAAGAAAGAAAGAGCATGCCAGTCTATACTATGTTAGTTATATCGGTACCATCTGTTTTGCCGTGGGTTATATTATGTGCCTGCTAGAGAGAGAAAGAGAGAGAGAGAGAGAGAGAGAGAGAGAGAGAAGGGGGGGGGGGAGGTTAGGGGGGGGGGGGTGTTTACTAGGTAGAGCCCATTTCTCAGGGGGGGGTGGGGGGGGGGGGTGGGGGGGGGGTTTACACGAACTTCTGAAAACAAAGAGCCGCTATTTACCATGAAGTTGGAGTGATAGTAGTCATAGGTGTAGTAGTCGTAGTAGTAGTAGTAGTTGTTGTTGTTATAGTTATTACAGTAGTAGAAGTCATAGTATTAGTTCTAGTAGCCATATTTAGTCTATAGTAGTATAGGCTGTAGCACTAGTATTAGTAGTCATAGTAGTATTAGTTGTAGTAGTCATAGTACTAATAGTACTAATAGTAGTAGTAGCTGTCTAATATAGTCATAGTAGTAGTAGTTGTAGTAGTAGTTGCAGTAGTAGTAATAGTAGTAGTAGTCATAGTAGAAGTACTCATAATAGTACTTTTAGTAGTTGAAGTAGCAGCAGCAGCAGCAGAAGTAGTAGTAGTGGTGGTGGTGGTGGTGGCACTAGTGAAGTAGTAGTAATAGTAGTAGTAGTAGCAGCAGCAGCAGCAGCAGCAGCTGTAGTAGCAGCAGTAGTAGCAGCAGCAGTAATAGTAGTAGAAGTAGCAGCAGAAGTAGTAGCAGTAGTCAAAGAAGCAGCAGCAGCAGAAGTAGCAGAAGTAGTAGCAGTAGTCAAAGAAGCAGCAGCAGAAGTAGTAGTAGTAGTAGTAGTAGCAGAAGCAGCAGAAGTAGTAGCAGTAGTCAAAGAAGCAGCAGCAGCAGCAGAAGTAGTAGCAGTAGTCAAAGAAGCAGCAGCAGCAGAAGTAGTAGCAGTAGTCAAGCAGCAGCAGCAGAAGTAGTAGCAGTAGTCAAGCAGCAGCAGAAGTAGCAGTAGTCAAGCAGCAGCAGAAGTAGCAGTAGTCAAGCAGCAGCAGAAGTAGCAGTAGTCAAGCAGCAGCAGAAGTAGCAGTAGTCAAAGCAGCAGCAGAAGTAACAGTAGTCAAGCAGCAGCAGAAGTAGCAGTAGTCAAGCAGCAGCAGAAGTAGCAGTAGTCAAGCAGCAGCAGAAGTAGCAGTAGTCAAAGCAGCAGCAGAAGTAGCAGTAGTCAAGCAGCAGCAGAAGTAGCAGTAGTCAAGCAGCAGCAGAAGTAGCAGTAGTCAAGCAGCAGCAGCAGAAGTAGTAGCAGTAGTCAAAGAAGCAGCAGCAGCAGTAGCAGAAGTAGTAGCAGTAGTCAAAGCAGCAGCAGCAGAAGTAGTAGCAGTAGTCAAGCAGCAGCAGCAGAAGTAGTAGCAGTAGTCAAGCAGCAGCAGAAGTAGCAGTAGTCAAAGAAGCAGCAGCAGCAGAAGTAGTAGCAGTAGTCAAGCAGCAGCAGAAGTAGCAGTAGTCAAAGAAGCAGCAGCAGCAGAAGTAGTAGCAGTAGTCAAGCAGCAGCAGCAGAAGTAGTAGCAGTAGTCAAGCAGCAGCAGCAGAAGTAGTAGCAGTAGTCAAGCAGCAGCAGAAGTAGCAGTAGTCAAAGAAGCAGCAGCAGCAGAAGTAGTAGCAGTAGTCAAGCAGCAGCAGAAGTAGCAAGTAGTCACAAAGAAGCAGCAGCAGCAGAAGGAGTAGCAGTAGTCAAGCAGCAGCAGCAGAAGTAGTAGCAGTAGTCAAGCAGCAGCAGCAGAAGTAGTAGCAGTAGTCAAGCAGCAGCAGCAGCAGAAGTAGCAGAAGTAGTAGCAGTAGTCAAGCAGTAGCAGCAGCAGAAGTAGCAGCAGAAGCAGTAGCAGTAGTCAAAGCAGCAGCAGTGGTAGTATAGAACTTACTCCATGTTGTAGAAGTAACGCTTACGCATTACCCTCCTGTTAAAACAAACTAAAAATAAAACACAACAACAACAACAACAACGAAACAGTTCGGCTTTCAAGTCTTTCAAGGTCGACTATTACTGCTATGTAACACAACAGCCAAAACCCCTTACTCTTCTTACCTCTCTTCTATTTTAAGGAGGGATTAAAAAAAAAATTTTTGTCTTTTTTAAAAAAATTTGGCAGGGGTGGAGGGGGAGTGGGGGTTGGTTGATGTTTTTGTTGCTGGCCTGTCAGTCACTTTCTTCAAACCAATCAGAAGCACTGCCCCCTTTTTGCCGCCCCCTCGACCCCCCCCCCCCTCCCCTTCTCTCTCCTCTCTCTCTCCATCTCCTCTCTCTCCTCTCTCTCCTCTCTCATCTCCATCCTCCTCGTCTCCTCTCTCTCTCTCCTCTCTCTCTCTTCACTCCTCCCTCCCCATCTCTCTCTCTCTCGTCTAAACAATCTAAAACTATTCGCATTCTCTCTCTCAACAACATCCTCTCCCCCCTGCCCCCTCCCCACCACCTACCCACCCCCCACCCTTCTTCCCCCTCACTCACCCCTTCACCAAGCCCTTTTTGCACTTCATGCTGCGTGTGGTGGCTACCCTCCATCCCTCCCTCTATCCCCCATCCCTCTCTCCCCTCAGGCGCGTGTGTGTGTGGGTGCTGGGGTTCTGTGCCCTTTTCCCCTCACCCTCCCCTCCTGCCTATTCCTTTCCTTCTGTCTCATCCCCCGTTTTTGCTGTTCTATTATATTTGCTCCATTATTATTTCCCCCATCATCATTGTTAATTCTCATCCTCATCATCTTAGTTCATATCTCATCCTCATTTCATCATCCATCATATCTATTTATTATTATAATCATCTATCAATCATTGTATTCCCCCCATCTTCATCATCATTTCATCATCTCATCATTCTTCATCCTCATCATCTCATATCATCTATTAATTTTATCATTTTTATTCATCATTTCATGTACCTCTCTCACACATTTCCATCATCACCTCTCCTCCTCCCCTCTTCTCCTCCTCACCTCTCTCTCTCTCTCTTCCTCCTCCTCCCCCCCTTCCATTTTCCTGCCTCTTCCTCCACCCTTTTTTCTGCATCATTCTTTCCTCCGCCTCCTATTCTTTTCCTCCTCATCCTTGACTTCCCTCCCCCTCACACCTCCACCCACCATTCACTCTACTTCCCCCTCCCACTTTTTTTCTCCATCCATTCTTAGATCCCTCTCGCTCTCTTCTTTTATTCGTCCCTACTCTTTCCTCTCTCTCCTCCTCCTCTTCACCTCCCTCTCCCCTCTCCATCCTCTCTCACTTCCCCCTCTCTCTCTCCTTCTTCCATCCTCTCTCTCTGTTCTTCTCTTTTCTCTTCCTCCACCTCTCTTCCTCTCTAACTCCTCTCTCTCTCTCTCTCTCCTCTCTCTCTCCTCTCTCTCTCCCTCACCTCTCCCCTCTCTCTCTCTCTCTCCCACCTCTCTCTCCCACCTCTCTCTCTCTCCCCCTCTCTCTCTCTCTCTCTCCACCTCTCTCTCTCTCTCTCTCTCTCTACTCCCCCTCCCACCTCTCCCCCTTCTCTCTCTCTCTCTCCTCTCCCACCTCTCTCCCCACCCTCTCTCTCTCTCTCTATCTCTCCCCTCCCCTCCCACCTCTCCTCTCTCTCTCCCCTCCCCCCTCCCCACCCCCCTCTCCCCTCTCTCTCTCCCCCCTCCCACCTCTCTCTCTCTCTCTCTCTCTCCTCTCTCTCTCTCCCACCACCCCTCTCTCTCCCACCCCTCTCTCCCCTCTCTCTCTCCTCCCCCCTCCCACCTCTCTCTCTCTCTCTCTCCCCCTCCCACCTCTCTCATCTCTCTCTCTCTCTCTCTCTGTCCTGTCTCCTGCACGTGTCAGAACAAAAGATTAAAAAATCGGATTTGGGTCTGTTGAAGGACTTCCATTTTTATATTAATTTTTTTAATTGAGAGTTGGTCAAAGATGGATGTTATTTCTTTCTGGTAGCTATAATTAAAAAAAATTCTTAATGTTTCTCCTATTCTCCTCCCTCCTCTTCTCTCCTCTCTCCCCTCCTCTCATCTCTCTCCCCAATTCTCTCTCCTCTCCCCTCCTCTATCTCTCCTCCCCTCTCTCTCATCTCTCCTCCTCCTCTCTCTCTCTCTCTCTCTCTCTCTTTAAGACCAATTGCATTGCCCATGTCATTCTCTCTCTCTCTCTCTCTCTCTCTCACTCTCTCTACTCTCTCTTTTCCTCCTCCTATCTCCTTCTCTCTCTCTCTCTCTCTCTCTCCCCTCTCTAAGGGCTGTATAGACAATACAATATTGTCATTGTCATTCTCTCATCTCTCTCTCATTCTCCTCTCCTCTCTCTCTCCTCTCTCTCCCTCCTCCCCCCCCCCCCCCCCCCCCCCCCTCCGCCTCCTTCCAAACACAAACAAAACTTCTTTTTATCCTTTTGGGGCACTTGTCCTTTGCGTGTATAATGCATTTCTGAGATCAGTAGATGGGTTTTTCGTTGTTGTTGTTTTTCTTTTTCTCACTATAGCATTTAATTGATTTTAAGCTTCGAATATTGTTTGCCCCCACACTTAAAAAGCATCTAGTGATCTCAGGAACTGATACACGTAATGAACACGAGTGCCTGAAAAGGATAAAAACAAGAACAAGGTTAGTGTTTTGTTTGTTTTCCTCCTGCATGCGTGTGTATCGTTTACCTGAACATTATGCTAGGCTAAACACGCGCACACACACACTCACTCACACACACGCACCAGCACACACACACACACACACGCACACACACACACACACACACACAAACACACGCACACCACACACACACACGCGTGCACACGCACGCACGCACCCACACATTTCGTGGAGTTTTATACATAAAATTGAGAAATATATATATAAACAATAACAACAACAACAACAATAATAATAATAATAATAATAATAATAATAACAATAATGATGATGATGATGATGATATATTAAACTAAAGCAAAATACTGAGCTTGTCTGTTGTTGTACAGTTATTGATCACCCTGATAATGATGGTGCCAGTTGGAAATACATTTCGGTCTTGCCAAGCCTGCAGGGACAGAAAGGAAACAGTAATTCTGCTCTTGCCTGATCTTCCTCATGGAAATCAGTCGATTGTCTGTCACACATGAAAATAATCTTAACAGGACAATGCTCCATGATCATAGGATTATCGCAATATCAGTGTTGATGATATGCCACAGCACATGACTTTACAGCTTGCACAAAGTGTATGTATGTATATATATATATATATATATATATATATATATATATATATATATATATATATATATATATATATATATAATTCACAGTTATCAGCACTCTGGGCCAAAATGAGTGCAGCATGTTTAAGGTTATATCGACCTGCACACATTTATTGTGAGGTTATAATATCCACGTGTACACATTTATTGTGAGGTTGTATTACCATACATACCATGTACACATTTATTTTGGGGACGGGATAGCTCAGTGGTCAGAGCGCTCGCTTTCCCCAAGCTAAGGTTAAGCAAGCAACATCGAGCGTAGTTACCAGTTGGATGGGTGACCGTTTGCGCAGCTTGGCTTCACTACAGTCCCCCAGTTCACCCAGCTGTTAATGGGTACCTGCCACTTTAGGGTCCAGGAAGGTAAAAGCAGCGAGGGAGAGGAGATGGGCGCCGCCCTCAATATGCTGGCCCTAGAGAAGTTGAGGTCTCTGATGCTTCGCTCCCCTACGACCACAAAGGTTACGGGACACCTTTACCTTTACCTTCTTACACATTTATTGTGAGGTTATATCAACATGTACCGCGTATGTATTGTGAGGTTATATCAACATGTACCGCGTATGTATTGTGAGGTTATATCAACATGTACCACGTATGTATTGTGAGGTGATGTCGACCTGTACGTATTTATTTATTTATTGTGAGGTTATATTGACACATGTACACATGTATTCATGTCGTGCTCTCAATGACCGACCTACCAGGGAAGAAGGCGAGATAGTGGGGGCAGGAAAGTGCAGACCCTCCAGTCGTCCTGTCTTCTCTGGTGTCACTGCGTCTATCTGATCTGATCTCTGTCTGTCTCAGTGTCTGTCTGTCTCTGTCTGTCTGTGAGTCTGTCTCAGGTCTGTCTGTCTGTCTGTGAGTCTGTCTGTCTCAGTGTCTGTTTGTGAGTGTGTCTGTCTCAGTGTCTGTCTGTCTCAGTGTCTGTCTGTCTGTCTGTGAGTCTGTCTCAGTATCTGTCTGTGAGTTTGTCTGTCTCAGTATCTGTCTGTCTTTGAGTCTGTCTCAGTGTCTGTCTGTCTGTGAGTCTGTCTGTCTCAGTATCTGTCTGTCTGTGAGTCTGTCTGTCTGTCTGTCTGTCTGTCTCTCTCTCTCTCTCTCTCTCTCTCTCTCTCTCTCTTATCTCTCTCTCTTTCTCTCTTTATTTCTTCTCCCCCCCCCCCCTCTCTCTCTCTTTCTCTCTTTCTTTCTCTCTTTCTCTCTCTCTCCCCTCTCTCTCCCTCTCCCCCCTCTCTCTCTCCCACTCTCCCTCCCTCTCTCTCCCACACTCCCTCCCTCTGTGTTATTGGTACAGATATTTAAACCGAACGACAGGTGACGAGATTATCATAATTATAATGTGTCATGTGTTTTCTAGTTGGCGAGGCAAGGAAATAACATTCATTTCACGCTAGGAGAATGGCCTGCTGCTCTACATGCTTCTCCGGAGGTCTCCATTATTTTCTTCACCTACAGCATCAGAACAAAGACGATCCTCCTCGCTTTTTAGATTATGAAGCGTATGTACTCTGGCATCAAGACACGAATTGCGTTATGCAACCTAGCTAGCTCCATTTTGTTTTCCTTCTTCGTTTTGTTATCGTGTTTTTTGTTTTGTTTTGTGTTGTTGTTGTTGTTGGGTTTGTTGTTTTTTTAATGTGGAGTCCTTCACGTTCTGTATCCCTCGTGGGGATGCGGGGGGTCTGTCAGTATGAATAGCATCCCCACCTTCTGGAAAATTAACTTCTGTGCTTGGAATTCCTTCTTTTCTATCCCTCTCTTTGTTTCTGCCTTGTTCCTTTTCTTCCAGTGACCTACTTCTTGTCTGTTTTCTGCCTTCTTGGTCCATTCCCCTGCCTTTAAATTTAAAAACATTTTGTTTGTTAAAACAGAAAGACTTTAAAGATAACAATGCTCTCCGTCTTATATATGCTGAGCCTGACTTGTCTGTCAGGCGCTTAAAGTGCACCGCAACGCATTTTCACTCATATGACAGACAACACAACAGTGGATCGGTGGTCTAGAGGTAACGCGCCTGTCTAGAAAGCGAAAAGTCCGGGTCTGGAAGTGTGCGGCGGTTCGTACCCCGTTTGGACCGGAAATTTTTCCCCCATCCATTAGACCATGAGTGGTGGTCTGGGCGCTAGTCTTTCGGATGAGACGATAAACCGAGGTCCCGTGTGTCACACGTAATTATTTAGCGCACGTAAAAAAACCACGGCAACAAGAGAGTTGTCCCTGGCAAATTCTTAGAAAAAGCCACTCTGATAGGGAAACAAGTACAGCGCAGAAAAAGAAAAAAAGAAGGGTGAAAGGTGGCGCAGCGCTAAGTGGCGACGGTTTCTCCCGTCTTCCAGGGGAGAGCAGCCCGAATTTCACGGAGAGAAATCTGCCGTGATTAAAGTGGTATGAAATGAAATCTGAGCGCTTTGATTTGTTGCTTTACAAGATTCAGCGCTATATAAATTCCAAATACATTATTATTGATATATTAAAACATGTTGCTGTCTGAGCTTCGACGACGACAAGGACGACGCGTTTTGATGTAGAGGACAATGTGTGTGGAGAGGTTTTTGTTTTTTTTCTTCTTTTTTTTTTTGAAAGTGGGGGGGGGGGCGGGAGAGAAGAATGAGAGAAAGGAGAGGGAGAAAAACAGAAAAGGATGATAGGGAGGTTAAGGTATGTGTTGTTGTGTGTTGTGGAGGGGGGGGGGGGGGGGGGGGAAGAATGAGGAAGAAGGAGAAAAAAACAGAAAAGGAGATAGATAGGGAGGTGTTAAGGTATGTGGGTGTGGTATGGAGGGGGGGGGGGGGGTTGGGGGGTGATGAGGGAGAGGGAGAGAGAAAAACAGGAAAAGAGATAGGGAAGTAATGGATGGGGTGGGGGGGTGGGGGGTGGGGGGGATCATGACTCTTGTTGTTCTGGGCGTAAATCAGCAGCATCGCCGCGAGCGAATCCACACTGAGTCATTTAGATCATCCTCCACAAAGAACTTGCGTGACCTGTGGAGGTTGACCTTGCTTTATATATCTAAGTAATATACTGACAATCCCTTCCCCTCTAACCCCCCCCCCCCCCCCCAACCTCTTCCCCCCT
>CM054134.1:98298124-98303124 GCA_028751875.1 Rapana venosa
GTTTGTCGTACACCATATCAAAATTGACACTTCTGAAACTAGAGAGAGAGAGAGAGAGAGAGAGGAGAGAGAGAGAGAGAGAGAGGGGAGAGAGAGAGAGAGAGTGAGGAGAGAGAGAGAGAGAGAGAGAGAGCGAGAGAGAGAGAGAGAGAGAGAGCGAGAGAGAGAGAGATGTAGTTCTCTGTCTTGCCGACACCCCTACCCCCCCCCCCCCCCCCCCCCCCCCCCCCCCCCCCCCCTCCCCCCCCATACCGCGCGTATGTGTATGTGTGTAAGAGAGAGACAGAGACAGACAAAGAGAGGTGTTACGAGTTTCTGACTTCTTCTTTTTTTTATAGCCCTCTCCACCACCACCACCACCACCACCATGAATGACCCTACCCTACCCTACCCTTCCCCAACCTTCCCCCTACTCCTGTTCCCCATAGGCTGAATAGGCTATGGCTATGTCACGAAGCCAGTCTATTCCTTTAGAAACGTTCGTTCTCTTCCTGTCGATATTAAACGTCTGCTTCTTCAAAACATCTCCACTTAGCCATAAACCGCGCAAAAATGGAAACACCTCAGGGCGGAGCTCAGGGGGTGGGGTTGAAAGTATGGTACACTGTTCGCTTCCAAAGTCGGATTTCGTAACGTTAGGTGTAAAGCTGTAAAATACCAGGAAGACATCTGGGATATTGTCCAGCGCTTTTTTTATTACTTTTTTTTTTTTATAAAGCTGTCGTCACAAGAAAAACTGGACTTAGAAAATGATGTGAAATCGATGAACTTTCGAAGAAGAGAATTATTATTGTATGTTATTATATCAGTACAGTTTTTATTTCACAGAGCACGAACCCTTTATTTGTTTTGCTAGTGCCATTGGGATTAAGGTTTTGGCGAAGAAGGTTTTGCTCTTACAAGTCGGGTTATCAATTTTATTCTAAGAATCACTGCAAGTTTAGTGTGTAGTTTTGGTGGTAAGTACTCGGAGCATTAGAAGTAGTAGTAACAACAGCATCAGCAACAGCAGCAGCATTATTAGTAGCAGTAGCAGAAGTAGAAGTAGCAACATCAGCAGCAGCAATATTAGCAGTAGCAGCAGCAGTAGTGTTAGTAGCAGTAGCAGCAGCAATATTAGCAGCAGCAGCAAAAGTAGAAGTAACAGCAGCAGCAGCAGCAGCAGTAGTATTAGTAGCAGTAGTAGCAGCAGCAAAAGTAGAACAGCATCGGCAGCAGCAGCAGTATTAGTAGCAATAGCAGCAGTAGCAGAAGTAAAAGAGCATCAGCAACAGCAGTATTAGTATCAGTAGCAGCAGTAGACGTATTGAGAGGCGGTGGTGATGATAGTACTTATCATCATCGTTGTGGTCATCGTTATCATCATCATTATCACCGTGGTCATGATACTGAAAACTACCGTTTATTTTGATAAAACGCATAGAGGAAAAAGAAAAGGACAAACCTGACCACTCAGTTTTGGGGTAGAGTGTTTATCAAAATAGTATTTCCACCCAACAAAAAGAATCAAATGGCTGTAACTGTAAGAGTTCCGAAAGACCAGATTCAGTCATTCATGTGATGTGCAGGATTGAGGACATTTTTTTAAAAAGCTTGTCACCCCAAAACCTACCCCTCACCCCCACCTCCACACACACACACACACACACACACACACACACACACACACACACACACACACACACACACACACACACACACACACACACACACACATGTACTCAACATTTATTAGCTAACTAGGTTGTCAAGTGATATTTGGTCTTACCAAGCAAATTTGGAAGAGCTATTTAATATATACCCACACCACCAGATCGAAATCCATCCTTTGGACTGGTTACATACAACCCACAATGCTAAATTACACTGGATATCACCCCCCTTTCTTAATCAGCTGTTTGAAATATTGCTTGGCCATTTGCTGCCTTGTTTTGCTTTACTTTGCTTGACTTGCCTTGTTCATATTTTGCCTTGTTTAGCCTCTTTTAATGTTTTTTTGTCTTGTCTTGTCTTGCATTGCCTTGTCTTGTCAAGTTGCCTTGCCTTGTCTTAAGTTGCCTTGCCTTGTTTTGTTAAGTTGCCTTGCCTTGTCAAGTTGCCTTGTCTTGTCAAGTTGTCTTGTCTTGTCAAGTTGCCTTGTCTTGTCAAGTTGTCTTGCCTTGTCTTGTCAAGTTGTCTTGCCTTGTCTTGTCACGTTGTGTTGTCTTGTCAACTTGCCTTGTCTTGTCAAGTTGCCTTGTCTTGTCAAGTTGTCTTGCCTTGTTGTCTTGTCAAGTTGTCTTGCCTCGTCTTGTCAAGTTGCCTTGCCTTGTTTTGTCAAGTTGCTTTGTCTTGTCAAGTTGCCTTGCCTTGCCTTGTCAAGTTGCCTTGCCTTGTCAAGTTGCCTTGTCTTGTCTTGTCAAGTTCTCTTGACATGCCTTGCCTTGTGTGGCCTTGAATAGCATGCCACATGCTTCGCCTTGTGTCAGTTTAGTTTTGCCACACGGTGTCTTGTTTTGCTCTGTGTGCCATGAGGTCTTGTTTACTTTGCTTTTTTGCCTTGTCCTGCGCGATGCTATCTTGCTTTGCTTAATCTTTGCTTTGCCTCGCCTTGCTTGTCTTGCCTTGCCTTGCCTTGCTTTGCCGTGTCCTGTCTTGGTTTAGGTACTTGCCTTGCCTTGCCTTGCTTTCTCCTTGTTTTGCCTTCGCCTTGCTTTGCCTTGTTTTTTTCCGTGTCCTGTCTTGGTTTACCTTGCCTTGCCTCGTTTCTCCTTGTCTTGCCTTGTCTTGCCTTGCCTTGCCTTCTCCTTGCCTTGTCTTGCCTTGCTTTGCCGTGTCATGTCTTGGTTTACCTTGCCTTGCCTTGCCTCGCTTTCTCCTTGCCTTGTTTTGTCTTGCCTTATTTTGTCTTGCCTTGCTTTGCCGTCTCCTATCTTAGTTTACCTTTCCTTGCCATGCTTCCCCTTTGTCTTGCCTTATTTTGTCTTGCCTTGCTTTGCAGTCTCCTGTCTTAGTTTACCTGGCCTCGTCTTGCCTCGCTTTCTCCTTACCTTGACTTGCCTTATTTTGTCTTGCCTTATTTTGTCTTGCCTTGCTTTGCGGTCTCCTGTCTTAGTTTACCTTGCCTTGCCATGCTTCCCCTTTGTCTTGCCTTGTCTTGCCTTGCTTTGACGTGTTCTGTCCTGGCTAACTTTGCCTTGCCATGTCTTGTCATGTCTTGTCTTGTCTTGCCTTACTTTGCCATGTCCTGTCTTAGTTTACCTTGCCTTGCCTCTTTGTCTTTTTCTCCTAGCCTTGCCTTGCCTCGTTTTCTCTTGCCTAGCTTTTCCTCAACCTCCACCCCCCTCCCCCTCCTCCTCCTCCTACCTCCCTCCTCCCGCTTGCCTCCCGTGGCCTCGTATTACATGTCAACAACAACAACAACAAAACCAACCTGCTCAAAATAGAGATGTACAGACAGCTGCTTGTCATAAAGCTGTTTAGTCTACCTGTGTTCATGTACACAGTGCAGCAGAAGCGAAAATAAACGATTACTCTCTCAAAGGGAGTTTTGTGCTGGCAGAGGCTATTTAGGTAGCTATTTATTTATTTATGTATTTATTTATGTATTTATTTATTTAAAGCTTCCGCGTTCCCCCCTGGCAGAAAATTGTTGACGTTTATTTCTGGCCGGGTTTTGGGGTTGGGGGTTTTTTGTTGTTTTTTTTGCGCGGGTTGTTTTTGTTTTAGGGGTTTTGTTTGTGTTTTGTTTGTTTATTGCTGCTACGGCTTATTTCTGTTAATCTTTAATGTGTTTTTGATTGGAGCCTCCTGCTGTGGGTGTTTGTGTGTGTGTGTGTGTGGTGTGTGTGTGTGTGTATGTGAGTGAGTGAGTGAGTGTGTGTGTATATCACTATATGTGTGTGTGTGTGTGTGTGCGCGTGCGCGCGCGCGCGTGCTTTTATTCTTTTATTTTGAGGATGATGGAATGAACACTCTTTTTTTTTAACATCTAGTCCACGTATGTATGCAGTTTTGTAAATTTTGTCATCGGTTCCCAGCAGCACACAATGACCTACTCTTCCGAAAAGCGGAACGGGTTTTAACGTGTGCGCAAGATGCTCTGCGTGCGTTCGCACACGGGACCTCGTTTTATAGTCTCATCCGAAGGACTTTTGGGGAGAGTGGTGGCGGCACTGATGTTAACTTCAAGAGAAAAAGCCTCTTGATCGAGATTTGAACCCGGGTCATCAGATTTCGAGCTCAATTTCTAACCACTAGGCTATCCCGTCCCCCTACTGTGTCTGTGTGTGTGTGTGTGTGTGTGTGTGTGTGTGTGTTGTGTGTGTGTGTGTGTGTGTGTGTGTGCTGTGTGTGTGTCACTCTGTGGTGCGTGCGTGCGTGTGTGTTGTGTTGTGTGAGTGGTTATGCGTGTGTCTGTGTGTGTGTGAGTGTATGTTGTAGCCTGTTTTGTGTGTGCGTGCGTGCGGCGAGCGTGCGAGCATGCGTGCGTGCGAGCGAGCATGCGTGCGTGCGTGCGAGTATGTGTGTGTGTGCGTGTGTGTGTGTGTGTGTGTGAATTATTAACTAATTCATTTTTAATCAATAATGCAGCCACTTATTGTTCCATGGCCTCAATGGACTAGAGATCTTAAACAAATGCGTTATCCTGTCATAAGCCTTTCATCAGTATTAGAACAATTGAGATATTTTGAGAGACTTTTTTTTTTTAAAGAAACCTCCATAATTTAGTTCCTGGAACGGTTTCAGAAAAGGATCGTGGAAAACTGTTTTTCGGTCTATAATCAGTCTGTCTCTGTCTGTCACTGTCTGTCTCTCTGTCTCTGTCTGTCTGTCTCTGTCTGTCTGTCTGTATTGTCCGTCTCTCTGTCTCTCTCTCGCTTTCTCTCTCTTTACTTTTATTTCTTTGTAGTTTTTCTAGTTCCTTGAAAAACTTCGGTAAAATTTTCTAATCATCGCTGTAAAACCGCAACCCCCTCTCCCCTTTCCTCCATTAAAATTTTTTTTTTAACAAATTGAAT
>CM054134.1:98313124-98328124 GCA_028751875.1 Rapana venosa
AGCTTTGCTGTCAGTCTTAAAAGATGCAATATGGACAGTGCAGTTTTCCTCAAATCGATCTTACATGTTGGTGATGTTCACAAGAGATCTGTCCTGGTGTTAAACACTGTTTGAAAGTCCGATTACTACTTGCAGCAAGTCAAGTCAAGTCAAAAACACTTTAATCATCCCATGAAGGGCAATTACAATACTGACAGGCACATTGATACCTATAATTATCTCACAAGACACAAGAAAAATACATTTCAGATTGTTATAAGCATTCCAAGATAGCTTATACGAAACTCACTGCCAGCAGAGATGCTGAGGTGTTACCATCTTCGCTGCCATTCGTAAAAGATGCATACATTATATACAAAATATTTATTTATAACAATATAGAGTATCCTCAGAAGTTTTCGCAAAAGTTGCCACATGTAACTAAGATGGTCAGTTCTGAAGTCACCGTGGTGTAAACAATGTTATAAAGTAGACTTAACGTTTTACTTTCTGGAGATTATGTGCTAAGAATTTTCTTTTCCTTTTTTTAAAACGACATTTCCGTTGTTTCTGTCCTTTTTTTCTGTCTTCCTTCCTTTTTCTGTTTGAAGAATATTTTCAGCATTCTTATTGTCTTACTTTGCTGTCTTGCTAATCTTTAAATGATAGTAGCAATTTTTTTTTTTTTACCTTTTCGTATCTTTGCTTTGTTTTGTTTACAACTTTGACGTGTAATTCCTACATTTTTATGGCGACTGTACAGACCTAGCAACACTAAACATACACACACAACATATATATACACACAAACACAATCATACCCACACTAACACAACACAACACACACACACACACACACACACACACACACACACACACACACACACACACACACACACACACCACATACGCATTCTATTGTACAGTGTCATTAATTTTGTTTGTGGCCTTTAGCATTTTACTGATTTTCCGTGTTTGCTGACTCTCTGTCTCTGTCTCTGTCTCTGTCTCTCTCTCTCTCCCCTCTCTGTCTCTGTCTCTCTCTCTCTCTCTCTCTCTCTCTCTTCTCTCTCTCTCTCTCTCTCTCTCTCTCTCTCTCTCTCTCTCTCTCTGAGTGTGCATGCGCGCACTGTGTGTGTGTAATTCTCTTCTGACAGCAAGACGTTAACACTGGAGAAAAAAAATCTTGTCAAGAGTTTGATGTCAAGGTTGACTACATCATCTACATGTCCATTATTTTCTGTCACATGCAGTGTTGTCAATGAGTTTGTTGATGCAAATTACATACGACACAGTTACAGATCGGGAGATTAATTTCCCCATGCCCCAAGGCTAATTCGATCTTGAATCTTGTGCGTGTGTTGTAATCAAGTGATGATCAGTAAAGCAGAATGGCTAACGTCCTCAATAGAGTAGAGTTAACATCAGTGCTGACTCCACTCTCCCCAAAAGTCTTTCGGATGAGACTATAAACTGAGGTCCCGTGTGCGAACGCACGCAAAACATCTTGCGCACACGTTAAAACCCGTTCCGCTTTTCGGATGAGTAGGCCATTGTGTGCCGGTGGGAACGGATGACAAAATTTACAAAACTGCATACACAAGGGTACTGGATGAAAAAAAGCACAGGAGAGCTTATTCCATTATCCTCGACATAAAAGAATATCTCTCTCTCTCTCTCTACATATATATATATATATATATATATATATATATATATATATATATATATATATATATATATATATATATATATATATATATATATATATATATATATAAATAGTGCTCTGGAGGGTTAGACTGCAAAATCTCTCACACAGACCCCAACAGTATAATAGTAAGTGTGTACCCTTCGTAACATAACATTATGGAGTGTGCATCGGCCTGTGTTTGTACAAGCTGATTATATATACTGTGCAATGGCAGAAGAAGTAGTACCAGTAGCAGTAGCAGCAGGTTGGTGGGTAGTAGCCAGTTGTGCACAGTATCATTTACACTAGTCTCATAATTACGCTGTGCACTGAGTATTGCTGTTAGTATGCATAGCTTTCCAATCCATAATTATATAAATGTATTAGATGAAATGTTTTCTCGACTGGATCAGTGACCAGTGTAGAATGTAGTGGTGTGGTGTGCGTTAATAGGGATAATTAAATGTTGTATATATATATATATATATATATATATATATATATATATATATATATATATATAGGTATATATATATATATATATATATAGGTAAAAGGAGGTAAAGGAGTCCCCATAACCTATAAGGTCGTAGGGGAGCGAGGCGTCAGAGACCTCACTTCTCTAGGGGCCAGCATATTGAGGGCGGCGCCCATCTCCTCTCCCTCGCTGCTTTACCTTCCCTGACCCTAAAGAGGGCAGGTACCCATTTACAGCTGGGTGAACTGGGTGAACTGGGGGAACTGTACTGAAGCCAAGGCGCGCAAACGGTCACCCATCCAAGTGGTAACCACGCTCGACGCTGCTTAACTTGGCTGGGGGAAAGCGAGTGCTCCGACCACTGAGCTATCCCGTCCATATATATATATATATATATATATATATATGTAGAGAGAGAGAGAGAGAGAGAGAGAGTGAGTGAGTGAGTGTGTGTGTGTGTGTGTGTGTGTGTGTGTGTGTGTGTGTGTGTGTGTGTGTGTGTGTGTAGTACTCTGGAGGGTTCTGAAAAATCTCCCCCCCCCAAAAAAAAAAAAAGAAAAAGTATAGTACTTACCAAGTACCTTTCTCGACATTCTCTCTCTCTCTCTCTCTCTCTCTCTGTCCGTGTGTATGTGGTGTGCGTGTGTGTGTGTGTGTGTGTGTGTGTGTGTGTGTGTGTGTGTGTGTGTGTGTGTGTGTGTGTGTGTGTGTGTGTATGTGTGTGTGAATAGTACTCTGGAGGGTTCTGCAAAATCTCTCAAAGTATAGTACTTACGTGTACCTTTCTCGACATACTCTCTCTCTGTCGTAAGTAATTATCATCATTATTATTATTGTCATTATTATTATATACAGAAAGTATGTTTGTTTGGTGTGTGTGTGTATGTGTGTGTGTGCGCGCGCGCGCGCGCGTGTGTGTGTGTGTGTGTGTGTGTGTGTGTGTAAGCCTTAAATCAAATTCAGATTGTCTGGTCAGACCTTGACTGTTCAGTGTGATATTGAGGCAGAGAATGATCGTCAATGTCATCTCTGCCCGCTGCAGAAGTTAGATATGTTTTTAATTTTCCGTTTAACTGTTCACATCCTGTTTTGTTGTTGTTGTTGTTGTTGCATACGTCAGTTCCGCTGTCCACTGCAGTTAAGTATAGATCTAGGTGTTGCTATCGACAACACACTCTCTATGCAAAAATTCATCACCTAGACCTGCCAGTCCTGCTACTATCAATTACAGCATATAAATGCAATCCGAAAGTACCTGTCCACTGATGCAACAGCCAAACTTGTCACATCTCTTATTCTTTCACGTCTGGACTATTGCAATTCTCTTTTGGCTGGTCTGCCAACATCATCTATCCACTCCCTTCAACGCGTACAAAACTATGCATCTCGATTAGTCCTCAAAAAGAAAAAAATCTGAGCATATTACTCCTCTCCTGCAATCTCTCCACTGGTTGCCTGTGTCACAGAGAGTAAAGTAAAGTACAAGATCAGTACCCTCTGTTACAAATGCCTACACAAAACAGCACCCTCTCTGTGAATGTCGTCACCTGTACTCTCCTTCTTGTTCCCTCCGCTCTGCTGCAGATACCCTGGGCTTACGAATACCTAGATTCAACCAAGCCACTGTTGGCCGTGGCTCTTTCTCTATTTCTGGTCCATCAATCTGGAATGACCTCCCTCTCTCCCTTCATGAAAAGCCTACTTATGACAGCTTTAAATCCAGCCTCAAAACATACCTATTTCAAACCTAAGATTTTTCCCTCCTGTTTCATCTCATATCTGTCCGGGTGTTCCTGCCTTTAACAGCCAAAATTCCATCACCCTGCTGAAATGTATAACCTGTGTGTGTGTGTGTGTTTATTTTGAATTTTTAAAAATTTTGTTCTTTTATATCGAGGATAATGGGATAAGTACTAATGTGCTCTTTACATCCAGTCCCCGTGTGTATGCAGTTTTGTAAATTCTGTCATCTGTTCTCACCGGCGCACAATGGCCTAATCTTACGAAAAGCGGAACAGGATTAAACGTGTGCGCAAGATGTTCTGCATGTGTTCGCACACAGGGCCTCGGTTTATAGTCTCACCCCGTGTGTGTGTGTGTGTGTGTGTGTGTGTGTGTGTGTGTGTGTGTGTGTGTGTGTGTGTGTGTGTGTGTGTGTGTGTGTGTGCATTTGAATTTGTTAGAATATTGTTAATCATTGTTGGTTGCATGTGTAAGAGCGGATTGAATGCAAGCGCTCTGATTTGTAATTGCAAGATGTAGCGCTATATAAATTCCATTTATTATTATCATCATCATCATCATCATCATCATCATTATTATTGTTGTTCTTGTTGTTGTTGTTGTTATTATGTTGTGCGTTCCCCTGATTAAACCTCTGAGGGCCACCCAGAATATGTATTCTGACTCACTCATCCCACCCGGGAAGCACTGTGAGATTGAAATTGCACACTGAAGGAGATGTGTGTATGCATGACTCATTGACTGTGAGATTGAAATTGCACACTGAAGGAGATGTGTGCATGCATGACTGTGAGAATGAAATTGCACACTGAAGGAGATGTGTGTATGCATGACTCATTGACTGTGAGAATGAAATTGCACACTGAAGGAGATGTGTGCATGCATGACTGTGAGAATGAAATTGCACACTGAAGGAGATGTGTGTATGCATAACTCATTGACTGTGAGAATGAAATTGCACACTGAAGGAGATGTGTGCATGCATGACTGTGAGAATGAAATTGCACACTGAAGGAGATGTGTGTATGCATAACTCATTGACTGTGAGAATGAAATTGCACACTGAAGGAGATGTGTGCATGCATGACTGTGAGAATGAAATTGCACACTGAAGGAGATGTGTGCATGCATGACTGTGAGATTGAAATTGCACACTGAAGGAGATGTGTGTATGCATAACTCATTGACTGTGAGAATGAAATTGCACACTGAAGGAGATGTGTGCATGCATGACTGTGAGAATGAAATTGCACACTGAAGGAGATGTGTGTATGCATAACTCATTGACTGTGAGAATGAAATTGCACACTGAAGGAGATGTGTGCATGCATGACTGTGAGAATGAAATTGCACACTGAAGGAGATGTGTGCATGCATGACTGTGAGATTGAAATTGCACACTGAAGGAGATGTGTGTGCATGCATGACTGTGAGATTGAAATTGCACACTGAAGGAGATGTGTGTATGCATAACTCATTGACTGTGAGAATGAAATTGCACACTGAAGGAGATGTGTGTATGCATGACTCATTGACTGTGAGATTGAAATTGCACACTGAAGGAGATGTGTGCATGCATGACTGTGAGAATGAAATTGCACACTGAAGGAGATGTGTGCATGCGTGACTGTGAGATTGAAATTGCACACTGAAGGAGATGTGTGTATGCATAACTCATTGACTGTGAGAATGAAATTGCACACTGAAGGAGATGTGTGCATGCATGACTGTGAGAATGAAATTGCACACTGAAGGAGATGTGTGTATGCATAACTCATTGACTGTGAGAATGAAATTGCACACTGAAGGAGATGTGTGCATGTATGACTGTGAGAATGAAATTGCACACTGAAGGAGATGTGTGCATGCATGACTGTGAGAATGAAATTGCACACTGAAGGAGATGTGTGCATGCATGACTGTGAGAATGAAATTGCACACTGAAGGAGATGTGTGTATGCATAACTCATTGACTGTGAGAATGAAATTGCACACTGAAGGAGATGTGTGCATGCATGACTGTGAGAATGAAATTGCACACTGAAGGAGATGTGTGTATGCATAACTCATTGACTGTGAGAATGAAATTGCACACTGAAGGAGATGTGTGCATGCATGACTGTGAGAATGAAATTGCACACTGAAGGAGATGTGTGCATGCATGACTGTGAGAATGGAATTGCACACTGAAGGAGATGTGTGCATGCATGACTGTGAGATTGAAATTGCACACTGAAGGAGATGTGTGTATGCATAACTCATTGACTTTGAGAATGAAATTGCACACTGAAGGAGATGTGTGCATGCATGACTGTGAGAATGAAATTGCACACTGAAGGAGATGTGTGCATGCATGACTGTGAGAATGAAATTGCACACTGAAGGAGATGTGTGTATGCATGACTCATTAACTGTGAGATTGAAATTGCACACTGAAGGAGATGTGTGTATGCATAACTCATTGACTGTGAGAATGAAATTGCACACTGAAGGAGATGTGTGCATGTATGACTATGAGAATGAAAGTGCACACTGAATGAGATGTGTGCATGTGTGACTGTTTTTATGTTCGGAGCCATAGAGGAATGCTCCCACGAAGCCATACTCCCCACTTCAGAGGATTTTGTTCTGCTGTAATTGTAAAGGAGAGTGCAGGCTGTTGTGGGAAGAGCTTGTCGTGGCTGAAGGCAATCTCTCAACACAACATTTTTGCAACATAACGACGTTTTAGTGTAGGCCTTGGCATATAACTGACATCAATAACTGACACAGCTTTTGGCCTGGGCCAGACATACTGATTATTTAAACGCAGACAGGTGTGAATATGTTGGTTTGCTTGGTCTAGAATATTTTCTTATATCGTACATCCAAAAGTGCTGTATAGATTCGTTTTTTTAATGATACAAAGTATGACTCGAAACTTGTCTAATAATCCCCCAAAAAAACCCCTGATGTTCCCCATTGTGACCTCCCTCCTAGAGAATTCATCACTCTTTATAGTTCGACTCACAGTACTACCATACTTGCCTACATCTTTTTAAACTACCTATGCTTTTCTTCCTACTAATCGGTATGTGTTTGACTGATAGATATTAAATGCTCTGACTTTAGCCATTATTTATTTTCTTAGTTTAAACCCACTACCCCCCCCCCCCCCCCCCCCTTACTCCGCCCCCTACTCCCCCCCCCCCCCCCTCCCCCCCCCCCCCCCCCCCCCCCCCCCCCCCCTACCCTAAATGACTGTTCGCGAACTGAGAGGCGCAGACATTTAATATTTTAAAGGCCACAGTCTGAAGGGGGATAAACACACTAATAGCACCAAGCGAGAGAGAGAGAGAGAGAGAGAGAGAGAGAGAGAGAGAGAGAGAGAGAGAGAGAGAGAGAGAGAGAGATGAGAGAGAGAGAGAGAACGACAGACAGACAGACAGACAGACAGACGGACAGACAGCAGCTAACTCAGATAAAAAGAGACAAGGAGAGTTCAATGCCTCATCGGAAAAAGTAGGTCAACAGAAATATTGTATTGTACTTTTCTGCCACAGTATCAAGACTATGATGCCACGAAGAAGCACGATCAGTGAAAACAGTATGATCCGTCCCTCAGCTCTCAACTTGGTTAACACTGGCTGTACACTGTACTTTCTACGAAATGTTCAGAAGGAAGTGGCATTTCTCTCAATTCTAACAGCAACAATGGCAAAGAACTGTCTAGAATGCCAAGCCATAACCCAGTTTTTATCGCTGATCTACATGGCTACAGGTCGTTAACTGAACGGAACGAACGCGGTATCGATTGGTTGATAGCAAAAAAACCTGGTGTAAGCTTTGAAGACGTGCCCCAGTAGGCAGGCTTTTTAGCTATTTTTGTTTTTCTGGTACACGTTTTCTATTTGATTCGTATCTTTGTTCTCTGCTAGCCGTCTGGTATGTTTTTCAAGAACTGAACAGTATAAAGTAAACAAACACTTTGATAAAGTAGAGAGAGGTTTGGTTTATTCTGTCCAGTATATGTAGTGTTCATGTTTTGGTTTTGTTTACTGCACATATGAAATTGTACGCTGGCGATGTTTGAAATTCTTTTTTTCTTTAATGACAAATGAGGAAGTGGATGAATGACATAATTAAAAAAAAAAAAACTCTGTCCATTCTTACTCTTAAAAGTAGCCAGAAAAAAATTTCACATCTCTCTCTCTCTCACTCAGTAATTCTGGCATCAGTCAGTATGGCAAGGCAAGCCGGACCACTGAATGTTGTTCAGGCAGTATGGCAAGGCAAGCTGAACCACTACACTGCATGTTTTTCAGGCAGTATGGCAAGGCAAGGTGAACCACTGTATGTTGTTCAGGCAGTATGGCAAGGCAAGGTGAACCACTGTATGTTGTTCAGGCAGTATGGCAAGGCAAGGTGAACCACTGTATGTTGTTCAGGCAGTATGGCAAGGCAAGGTGGACCACTGCATGTTGTTCAGGTAGTATGGCAAGGCAAGCTGAACCATTACACTGCATGTTGTTCAGGCAGTATGGCCAGGCAAGGTGAACCATTACACTGTATGTTGTTCAGGCAGTATGGCAAGGCAAGGTGGACCACTGCATGTTGTTCAGGCAGTATGGCAAGGCAAGGGGGACCTGATGGAGCCCAGTGCACACCAGGAAGAAGGGGCCATAATTGCAGTTTAACTCCATGTCAGCTGTGGAGTCATGGCATGGAGCAGGAACGCTCCCCGAAATTACCAGCTTTAGCATTGCAGAAGAAAGGGGGACAAAATCAATGTGAAAAAGATGCAAAGGTGGTGAATATTTTTGTGGGTGTGTGATCGTATGTCTGGAAATAATGTGTAAAAGATTTTCACATCTTTGAAAATTATAAATGTAAAATACCTGCATAAGATGTGTAAATAAACGGAATGTCTCGACGTTAGAAACATGCTTTTGTGCAATTTGTTAGAGTTCGAATACATCTGACAGGCATATATGAGAAGCACCCGCAAAAATCATGCGTGCGCACATATTCACAGATGTAATTTATACAGCTCCGCGCGCGCGCGCGACACACACGCGCGCGCGCGCACACACACACACACACACACACACACACACACACACACAATACACAATACACACACACACTCCCCTCTCTCTTTTACATACACACACATACAGACAGACACACATACAGACACACACACACACACACACACACACACACACACACACACATCCTCGCAATAAAAGAATAAACTTTAAAAAAAATAAATAAAAATAAACACCAACGCTTACACTGACATTTGCGCACTCCCGTGCATGCACATGTGATTTCCACTGTTTGCTCTTTTACAGTGTTTGATATTAATACAAATAATCTTCCTAACCATATTCATATTCGATATCCCAAATCAGATCATGCCAAAGATGAAAGCAGCAATACTGTCTTTGACTCCTTTTACCGAACTCATCACATATGTCGTCTGCTCTCCTTTGACTTTCTTCACTGGCTGCCCAATAGGGCGTGAATCCATTCTATCTGATGGAAAACCTCATCTCTCAAGAGGACACTCCCTCAGAATGGCCAGTATTCAGTGCAAGCTTGACTAAGCCCTGTCTCTTCACCAGAAGCTTGACTAAGCCCTGTCTGTATACTAGAAGCTTTACTAAGCCCTGTATACTAGAAGCTTGATTAAGGCCTGTCTGTATACTAGAAGCTTGACTAAGCCCTGTCTGTATACTAGAAGCTTGACTAAGCCCTGTCTGTATACTAGAAGCTTGACTAAGCCCTGTCTGTTTACTAGAAGCTTGACTAAGGCCTGTCTGTTCACCAGAAGCTTGACTAAGCCCTGTCTGTTCACTAGAAGCTTGACTAAGCCCTGTATACTAGAAGCTTGACTAAGCCCTGTCTGTTTACTAGAAGCTTGACTAAGGCCTGTCTGTTCACCAGAAGCTTGACTAAGCCCTGTCTGTTCACTAGAAGCTTGACTAAGGCCTGTCTGTTCACCAGAAGCTTGACTAAGGCCTGTCTGTTTACTAGAAGCTTGACTAAGGCCTGTCTGTTCACCAGAAGCTTGATTAAGCCCTGTCTGTTCACCAGAAGCTTGACTAAGCCCTGTCTGTTCACCAGAAGCTTGACTAAGGCCTGTCTGTTTACTAGAAGCTTGTTGACTAAGCCCTGTCTGTTCACCAGAAGCTTGACTAAGACCTGTCTGTTCACAAGAAGCTTGACTAAGGCCTGTCTGTTTACTAGAAGCTTGACTAAGCCCTGTCTGTTCACTAGAAGCTTGACTAAGGCCTGTCTGTATACTAGAAGCTTGACTAAGGCCTGTCTGTATACTAGAAGCTTGACTAAGGCCTGTCTGTTCACTAGAAGCTTGACTAAGGCCTGTCTGTATACTAGAAGCTTGACTAAGCCCTGTCTGTTCACTAGAAGCTTGACTAAGGCCTGTCTGTATACTACAGGTTTATGTAGGAGTTCATCATTGGATGATAGAATCAATGCCATTGTCCTTTAAGGGATCATTCAGGCTCAGTGTTATTATGCTGGACAAGCATGACCCGTGATTGAACTATGGTAAAATGATACATGATCTATATTATTGCTGAACAGCATTAACGTCAGTACAAACTTTGGCTTAGGCCAGAAGCTTTGTCAGTTATTAAAACTTATTATTGATGTGTGCAAAGTGCCAAGGCCTACTTTGAATATAATATTGTTATGCTTTAGAATGTTATATGGGGGATCGTCTTAACCTATGTCAAGCTCGTGGCATAACAACCTGTCCTCACCTTCACCTTCATCTATCCCGTAGTCCCTTGGACCATGGGGGCACTACTGAAGATTTTGCAACCAGCTTCCTCCACTCCCTGCAGTGAACCTGTAGGCAGCCATTAGACTGTAGACTCCAGTAAAAACCCTTTTAAGTTGGAATATGGCTGCCTGTATGGTGAGGTATTTGAAAGGCTTAGACATCTCTCTCTCTCTCTCTCTCTCCCTCTCTCACTCTCTCTCTCTCTCCTCTCTCTCTCTCTCTCTTATATATATATATATATATATATATATATATATATATATATATATTAAATAATATATATATATATATATATAATATGGTGTGTGTGTGTGTGTGGTGTGTGTGTGTGTGTATAGGAAAACCTCATGCAGTGTGTACTGTGACTGTGATTGGCAGATGTGATAAGTGAGACAGAGTGATATGCATGTTCTAGATGATTTCCAGGGTGCTTAATTAAGCCCAGGAGCCGGGAACATTCAGTAAACACAACAGCAGCAGCAAAAGCAACAACAACAAAAAACAACAACAACATCATTAGGACAAACTGATCAATGTTTCCAGTTTGGCACAGTGCTATTAATGTATCCTCACTTTATTCTGAGGGCAGTGCTGTGCTGTGCAGGAAGCATCTCTGTGTAACACGCCACCAGTCTTTACGGCAGATTGATACGCAGACTCGGATCGATAACAACAAATAATGTGGAAAGCTAAAGTGCCTGCCGAGTTTTGTGGTGTACGTCATTAATTTCTGTCGGGTTGATAGCGTAGGCGGGGTGCGTGCTCTTGTCAGTTATAGCCCTGAGGATTATACCATACTTTTTTTTTTCTATCGCTCCCGGCAAAGGGGTAGTGACGTATTGGGTCATGGCCCACAGAGGGATATATATAGTTTGATAGTGACTGGAAAACAGTTCAGACAAAGCTTTGTGTACATGTATCATATGTACTTTTAGTGCGCTTGATTGAACCCAAAAGTTCAGATCTGTAAATCAGTGTAATATATATATATTTTTTATTTATTTTTTATTTTATTTCGAGGATAATGGGATTATAAACACTCAAATGCTTTTTGTCATCCATTCCCACCGGCACACAATGGCGCAAGATGTTCTGCGTGCGTTCGCACACGGGACCTCGGTTTGCATTCTCATCCGGACTTTTGGGGGAAGTGGAGTCGGCACTGAAGTTAACTCCAGAGGAAAATTCCTCTTGAACGAGATTCGAACCCAGGTCAGCAGATTCCCAAAGAGCAGGTCAGGGGGTTCCATTACAATCATGTATATATATATATATATCCAAGGATACCCCCATTAACTAGTTATCATCAGTGAAGTTAAGTTCTGGTGATCAATACAAAGCCTCAAATGTTATGTTTGGTTTGATTGCAAACCTTAAAAACTTTGTGTACCCAAGTGTGCGTGCGTCCGTGTGTGTGTGTGTGTGTGTGTGTGTGTGTGTGTGTGTGGTGTGTGTGTGTGTGTGTGTGTGTGGTGTGTGTGATTTAAAACAATAAATTATTTTATTTTGAGGGTAGTGGAATTGACGGTCATGTGCTTATTTTCCTTTACATCCAGTCCCCGCGTGGATGCGTTTTTGTACAGTGTGTGTATTTGCTTGTTTGTTTGTGAGTATACGCCCACACGCATGCATGGCTCTACATCGACATGCTTGCCTGCGCACAGCGTATTTGCCTACATCTCTTTGCTTAGATTAAAGAAATACATAACTAGACAACTGAATAAACTAAAGAGATTTAAATAAACAGAACCGTTGAAGCGCTTCGATTTGTTTGTTTTTTTACAAGATTCAGCGCTATATAAATTCCATATATTATTATTATTATTATTATTATTGATACAGGACTCGTGTTCGCTATACTCAAATCTTGGACCACACCACCAAGTTGAAGCCAGTGCACAGCCCTCTTCCGCCCATCCCTCACAACACCGCTCATCTCTGTAACTACCTCTCCTGCCTCTTCCTCCTCCTCCTCCTTCTCCACTGGCTGCCCAGAAGGGCGTGAATCTGATCCATCTTCTTGGAAAATCCCATCTCTCTTCCAGACACACTGGCTGGGAGGATGGGCCAGCTCTATTCCGGTACGGTGCAAGCTTGACCGAACGCGGGAAGCGTTGTGAGAGAATTCATCATGTTCGGAATCGGGTCTGTGGTTGTTAAGGAACCATGCTTCATCCGTTAGTCAGTAGTCAGACAGTTTGTCCTCTTCAGTTGATTGTGTTGTGTAGGAGGGAACGTCCAGTGTGGACCGTTTCGTCGTATTCGTGGTGGTTTAGTGGTAACGCGCACGTTTGGATGTTAAGTAACAGACCTGTGATTCAAAACCCTGTGAGAAGTTTTTCTTTTTTTTATATATATTCTTTTATATAGAGGATAATGGAATAAGCACTCATGTGCTTTTTTGCATCCAGTCCCTGTGTGTATGCGGTTTTGTAAATTTTGTCATCTGTTTCCACCGGCCGGCACACAATGGCCTACTCTTCCGAAAAGCGGAACAGGATTTAACGTGTGCGCAAGATGTTCTGCATGCGTTCGAACACGGGGGCCTCAGTTTATAGTCTCATCCGAAGGACTATGACTATGAACAGAAACGTTGATTGATGTTTGGTTGGGAGTGTCAGTTGCTGGGATGTGTCTGGTGAACCCAGGTCTCTTTGCCAAATGCACACACACACACACATGTGTGTGTATACATATCTATCTTAGTATCTATCTATCTATCTGTCTATCTATCTATCTATCTATCTATCTATCTATCTATCTATCTATCTATCTATCTATCTATCTATCATATATCTGTATGTCTGTCTGTCTGTCTGTCTTCTGCTTCTCTCTCTCTCTTCTCTCTCTCCTCCCCTCTCTCTCTCTATATATATATATATATATATATAAATATATAATATATAAATATAATTTTTATATATATTATATAATATATAAGACAGTGGAAAGAAGTCTGGTCCGGGCAAAATCTGCACGAAAAAACAGTCGAACATTATATATGCACACAGGGAACAAAGCAGAGCAGCCTGAATTTCACGCTGAGAAATAGAATACACTGAACAGTACAACACAATACAATGTAATACAGTGCAGCGCAGTATAATACATTCCAGTACAGCATCGTACAGTACAGCATAGTACAGAACAATGCAATCGCTTGAAATTTACACACACACACACACAACACACACACCACACACACACACACAACACACACACACACACACACACACACACTCTTTCCTTCCTTCTCTTCTCTTCCTCCTCTCTCTGTACATGTGTATCAACATAACCATTCATTTCTGCAAGTGCTCCAAAAGAAATCTAGGAACTCGTTAGAAACCGACTGTCTGTCTTTGGGAATTCAACTTTGTATACACTAGATCACTACATGTACAGTTTCCGGAAAGCAGGAACGATGCTTCTACTACAAGAGCTACAGTACTATATACTACAGTATACATTTAGGATGGAGGGGGGTTAACTACTTCCTGGCCCTGTCCTTGTTCAGTGTTGGATGTTTGCCAGCTGAACACCCTGGGGTCACCTAGAATAAGCCCTCTGCCTCACTCACCCTCTCTGGGAATCACTAGCAGACCAAAAGTACACACACACTGGATGAGAAGTATGGTGTATGGCTGTTTTCAAGTACCGCACCACAGAAGAATTATATTCGGAATTTTTTTTTAATAGAAAACTGGTTGTAGTGATACTTAAATCATGTCATGGATGAAGACTCTCTCAGCATATGAACAAAGCATGATGTTCAGCATTTCAACGTGGGCCTTGGCAGCCAACTGACATCAATAACTGACAAAGTAATGGCCTTGGTCACTGGTACTGTAGCAGGGGGGTGGGGGTGGGGGGTATGTATGTGGTGGACCAACCATGGTCTTGCTGGTCTAATGTCCCTAAGTGGATAAATCTTCTGCTTGTTTATCAGCCTCCCACTGGGCAGGCTGTCCCTTAGTCCCGTGATTGTTTAGGACCTGACAAACGCCAACGGTCAGCTGTGGTGGCCTCCATTTCCCCTCCTCTGGACCAACGACTTAAAAAAAGACCAGCAGAGAGAGGTCTGCTTTCTCTTCACACTGCGGTCAGTGAATTTCAGGCTGACCAGTGATGTGGCTGTTAGTGCTCTGTGGTCCACACTCGAGCTCTTTCCCTTCTCCATCAACTAAAAGTTGCAACAGAGGCTTGGACAGTTGTGAGACTTTACTAAAGTAAGAAAGTGTGGATGTATAAATTTATTGGGCATGTGTTGATATATATGGCTGTACATGATCGTCATTTACCCTGGATGCTAGA
>CM054134.1:98333124-98423124 GCA_028751875.1 Rapana venosa
TTTCATTGTGAAAAATTGGTTCTGCTAATAACTGTTGCTGATCCTTTGGATCCACTTGTCTGCAAAATGTTTTATATGAGTGAAACACATCTTTCCAAAATACATTGGTTTTAAATTTTGAAAACAGTTTGGGGCCTATCCTATCTAAATTATCTATATCAGGGCACAGTGAATGCAATATTAATCTCCATTTTTGTTTCTGTGTATAAACTTTTTTAATCCATGCAAGTTTCAGTGATTGTATATACATCCTGATATTTGGTATACTATACCGCCTTTTGTTATGCTTTGTACCGAATATGCCCTTTTTATCTTATCTTTTTCTTGTCCCATACAAATTCATAACACAGTTTTTGCAATTGGGCAACTTGAGCATCCGGGGGATTTGCAATAAAACCCCATAATATACCAACTTTGATAGTACTAGTGATTTAAGCACTGCTACTCTACCCCAAAGGGTTATTAATCTTTTTTGACCAACTTAAATAAGTTTTTTTAACTTCATATAGTTTATCATTTATATTTATTTCCGTCATACTAGGAACTGTCCGGAACCAGATTCCAAGGATTTATATTCTTTTGGATTCCACTCCATTTTTTTGTGGGGTAAGTAGGTTAGAAAGCGACTTCTTTTGCTGCCTAGCCAAACATTTTGGTTTTATCAAAGTTTAACTTTAACCCTGACATATCCTAAAAAGGTTTAAAGGGCCCTTTAAAAAAAGCACTTCATACAATGCTGGTCTCCCTCTAGAATGAATGATGTATCATCAGCAAACTGACATATCTTTATTTTCAGTATTTGCAATTTTTTATGCCTTTAATATCCGTCTGTTTCCTTATAAAGCAAGCAAGTATTTCTGCGCATAAAATAAAGAGATATGGAGAGATTGGGTCCCCTTGACGGCATCCCCTTTCATATAAATCCTAAAGATCCCTATATTCACAGTTTACAAACGAATTAATGTTTTTAAAAAAGCAACACCCATTTTTGCAACCCCTTCCCAAACCAAAGTGTTTTAAAACATTTTGCATAAATCCCATCTAACAGAATCAAATGCCTTCTCAAAGTCTATTGACACCATAAGCCGGGCAAATTGTTTTTCCTCTAAGTAGTGTATTAAGTCAAATATATTGTTCGTATAGTGTCCCTATAAAACTCCCTGGTACAAATCCAGTTTGGTCTTCATTAATTAGCCCTGGTAAAACTTTTTAATTCTTTTTCCCAATACATCCCAGAGCCTATTTTATATGTCCACATTAGGAGTAAAATTTGGCCCCCAATTCTTTAAATACTCTCTGGGTTTAACCTTTTTTGGGTTAGACAAATTTTTAAACCCTTCTTTTTGTGAGATAGACATTTCCCCATTCACAAAGCCTTCATTTAGTGAGCGAATCACAAAGATCCCTATTTGCCTCCAAAAAATTTAAAGAAATTTACAGTGAGTCCGTCTGTTCAGGGCTTTTGTCGTTTTTCATATTTTTCAGTACTTTTGAGGCTTCTTCTAGGTGATTAATCCTTCCAGCGGTCTGTTTTCTGTTTTATTTAAATTTTTGGTATGGCATCAAAAGAATGTCTGTTTCAAAATTTATCGTGTTTTTTCTAGTATATAGTTTTTTATAGAATGCTTATTGTTCTCTTAACATATCTTCTGTTCTTGTAAAAGTAACCCCCTTGCCCTTGGGGCCCAGTTTTTAACATTTGCTTACTAACAAAATTCCGTTTCTCTAAAGACAAAAGTATTTGTTTATTTTCTCCCCCCTTGTAAAGCCATTTGCTCTCGACTTAGAATAATCCCTTCCATTTTTGTTTGTCTGATTCTGATCAGTTCCTCCTTTTTCTCGTTCAAAAGTTTAGCTTCAGCTTCACATAAAAAAGAGTTTTGCTCTAAAAGGTGTATGTCTTTTTCAAGTTTTTTTTCGTGTAAATTTCTCTCTTGTTTTTTCTAATACATAGAAAATTTTTCCCTTTTTACTTCCATTATCAACGTATCTAAAATAATTGGTTCGATATTGAAAACTGAATTTGGTCATTTGGTATCTCATCAATAAATTTCACTGTTTAAACGGTAATAATGCATACTGTCTTTTTACTCTTTGTTTGTATCATTAACAAACTGTACATAATTTTTATTTTTAAGTAATGCAGAGTTAAATTTCCAAAACCCTTGTTTTTTTCTTGCTTTTTGAAATCAAAATCTATCAAAATCAAAGAGTGGTCACTTCATATCCATAAGAATGTCTGTGTCTTTTAAAATCTGTTATCAAAGAAATCTGACACTAAGAAGAAATCTAATCTACTTTGCTGGAATGGTGTAGTTCTTCTCCAGGTGTAACGGTTACTTTTGGTTTTAATTCTCGCCATATATCTACTAGCTCTAGTTGAGCCATCATTTCACCTAACTGCCTCCTTGCTTTAACATTGTTTACACGTTAATAGTTTAGGGGTAATCAAGTTTTGGGGGTTATAAACTAAGTTCCATCACCTGCAATCAGTAAAATTAGGAATATTCAGTTCTTTAATTTTTGGATTGAATACTCTCAAAAAAATATGGTTCATCCTTATTAGGTCCATAAATATTCACTAATACAAAATCTTTTCCCATTATATCTATGTTCAAAATAATATATTTTACCTTGGGCTGTCTTTAATGGTTTTTTAATCCTAAATTCAAAGTTATTGTTAAAAAGGATAGCCACACCTCTGGCCCTTAGAATTCTTGGATGCAAAAACACTTTTCATATCCCCATTCTGATCAAATTTAAAATTCTGTCTAATTTGTTTTGTGAAATGATATCTTGTAACAAATAGATGGAATAATTGTTTCTGTCTCAGAAACGGGAAGACATCCTTTCTCTTTTTATAATTACCCAAGCCTTGACAATTCAATGATGCATTGTTATTCTATTCATATTGGTTTAAGTTATATATAGCAATTCTGTGCCTGTCACAGTGTTTCAGTAGTGCACCATTTTTTACAAAAGGAAAAATACCCTTTTGTTCAACCAAATCTAACCACATAAAATACTAACATTCATAACCCTAACACCCACATACCAAATTGTACTATACACTCATACGCAACCACCATCAAATTACAGCAACAAAAAAAAAAAACCAAAAAAAAAATTTGACAAACCAACAACCACAATTTGCTCGACTATCGTCAGCAAGCAAAGGCAGTGTTACACGGGACAAAGAAAAATAATAGTGTATCTACAACCACTTTAACATCAAATACTAAGACCCACAACAGTAGCAATACCAGCCCAACCCAGCGGTTCTAATCATTAAACCCACATAAAACAAGGAGACCATCAGGTCTTGGCGAAGGGCCCCGTGATTTCCCCCGTAGCCGCACTCATAGACAGGAGTGACCGCGGAGCCACGGAGGGCAGAGGCGCCTGAACCCAAGTTTATTAACACTGACAGAAAAACCCTTCCCAAAAACAAACCCCTGTGTGTACCCCCCTAACCCCCCCCCCCCCCCCCCCCCCTTAGGTGGCCGTTGCAGAGAAAAGAGAGAGAGAGAGAGAGAGAGAGAAGAGAGAGAGGGCGAGAGAGAGAGAGAGAGGGAGGGAGAGAGAGAGAGAGAGAGAGAGAGAGAGAGAGAGAGAGAGAGAGAGAGAGAGAGAGAGAGAGAGAGAATCTTGAATGAGAAGAGTTCATTGCAACTGCCCACCCACGTCTCTCTCTCTCTTCCCCCCCCCCCCCCCCCCCCCGCGTGCACAGGTACACCCACACACACACACACACACACAAAGCACACTCAACATTTTTTAGTCATGTTTTTCAGTATCCCCTGTATGCATCAACCCACACCTACCCCCGACCCCCACCACACCAACAAGCCCCAGAAAGCAAAAACCCAAAAAAACAACAACCACCATTCCTAGCGGGAAGAAGCACGTCCCCTCAAACCCTTCCATCCCCCAAAGAAGCAAAAAAATTGGTGGCCCCCAGGGTCGCTAGTCTTCATGTCTCTCCCTCACCAACCATGAAGGCCATATCACGCCCGCCCTCCCCTTCATCTCAGTATTCCAATATCATCACCCAAGCTCTAAAACCATTCCACACACTCTCCTCAAACTTCGGCCACTGCCAAGCGAAAAAAAGGCCACCCAATGGGATAGTACCCAAATCACTCCCTCCACAAGGCCATTCAAACCAAGCCAAAGCTGGGGGGGGGGGGGGGGGGGGGGAAAAACCATCCATCCAGCCACAAAAAAACACAAAAAATACAATAAACTCAATGTAAAACAATGAAAAAACACATACAACCTCATAGGAGAAATGCTTAAACTCCTAAAAAAAATGCGAAGAGTACTAGAGCGTCATTCTCTACCCATTTTCAGTGTACCAACATCACAACCTGGTCGCCAGACCCAAAAAAAATACAGGCTAGGTGTTCCACAAACAGAAAACATTTTAAGACATGCCTGACAATAGACAAAGGGGGTAAACTGGAAGCAGAGAACAAGCAAGAGATGCTAGAGAGGTAAGGAGAAGCCAGAACAGAGTAGAATAGGATAGAATAAAAAAGGGAAAGATTCCAACCCGTTTTTCCAGTTATCCTGAAAGCGCCCCCCGGGATCCCCACGGGGCTTGCCGCCATTCCTCCAAACCATTCACCCCCAAACTTCCACCATGAAACGTAAAAGGATATTCACAAAAACTCCTGAAAACCATGAAACCACCACATCCATGAAGTATCCCCCCCCCCCCGACCCCCGCACGCGCGCACACACACACACACACATGCGCCGCGCGCCAGCCGCGCAATCACACACACGAATGCCCCAGTCTGCCACCACCCTCTGCAAAATCTCACTCTGTGAAAACCGCCAAGGCCAAAAACTACAATAAGACACAATTTTAAATTAATTCCCTGTAAGATTATTCAATACAACTGCAGTGCCGGGTTTTACAAAAACCACAAAAACAAACATGCCGGAGTCCAAAGGACCCCATAAAAGGATAATGGCGGAAATAGAAGAACCAGAAAAAGAACAATGCAAAAATCCACAAAAGTCGATTTTCCTTTTTAATCTGTTTATTAAAAAACCCACAATTAAATAATAACGTTCAAAAGGCAAAGTCATTATTTCATTTGCTCCACAGAAAACAAATAAACATATCGCATGTTCGTACACAGAAAGCGCCCGTAAATACATATCTCCTCAGAAATAATGTTCTTGTTGTGTTTATCCCAGCATTTTCTAAATGTTTGTGATTCCCCCGTCCAAACAGCATTGGGCTTCAAATTTAAAAAGACCACAAAGATAATTGTGTGACACAAATTCAATTAAAGATACAAAAAAACACCGCGCTAATATGCCCCCACATCTTGCGGCCCGTCCCTGCAGCGCAGTGTGAGGCAACATTGGGTTTTCGCCTCCCTCTGCCTAACATCCTTGGATCAGATCAGACCACCAACATCTGGCACACGCGTTTAAAGATCCATCCACTCACTGAGCAGAATGACTAACTGTGCCTGCAGCATGAAGGACACCAACACTCCGGCATGCAATTTGCCACTACCATAAAGTCTTTCAAAACACTGTTGAACATAAGACAGTATACCACCCCCAAACCAGGAATTTAATGCCATGGAATTGGTTGGAAGAAGCACAGCAGCTTATTTTAAGAGTAATGAATTTAAAAAATCACTCAATCAATTAATTAATCAATCAATTAACGAATCAAACAACCCATCCTTAAAGTGTACAAAGGTATCACACTAACTAGTTTACTGGAAATTCCACTTCCCTCCCCCCTCTCCCAGGATCCCTCTGCAAGCGAAAGAACCATCTACATGTTGACATACGCGATTCGTGGCCCCCATCCCCACCCACCCCCCAGCCCCCCCACCCCCCACAAAAAGGGGGGGGGGGAGGCGGAGGGGGCAGAAGGAACACCCTGTGAACAATGAAGCATGCATAAACATCATATTTGACAAACAAATTAGAGGGATAACCATTTACTCGAGTCCAAACCTTCGCACAAAAATAAAAGAATTAAATTTCCCCTACACTCACTTGCCCTTGCCCTACAGAAGCGCAAGATGGCCAACATCTGAAAGTGATCAGTGAATCACACCAAGGCCTACCCCACATACACAAACATAACATAACACTGCACATAGACACAACTTTCATGAGGCAAACAGCCAAAGTCAATTTAGCTGTGTCATAGTTATGAAAATCTGATCACCCGCAGAAAAGAAACAGTGACAACTACAGTGTCTAAAATTGGGGCAAAACACAAGTGTCCCCCCCCCCCCTCCACCCCCATACGCAAAACACACAAAAGAAGAGAGAGAGAGAGAGAGAGAGAGAGAGAGAGAAAAGAGAGAGAGAGAGAGAGAGAGAGAGAGAGAGAGAGAGAGAGAGAGAGAGAGAATCTTTAAAGCGGATGAAGGGGAAAATTATTTAAACACTGAGACCTTCCACCCGGCTGACCCACCCCCACGTCCCTCCAGTCCCCCCACATCCCCCAACCACCATTACGCATTCACCATTATAATGCCATTCCGGGTTCATTTCCCTTTCATTTCCCTGGGAAAACACAGAGTCAATGTCCATATTGCTATCAATTTTGATTATTTTTCCATTTTTAATTTTGGCCAAAATTTTTCCGTTGGAAGACCAGGCTGACATGGTAGCGCTATGGTCGCCTACCTTTTTGAGGAGTCTATAGTTGGCCTGTGTCAAGTCCTCACTGATGGAGATCCCGGTCTGCTTCAGTTTTCTCCCATCTCGATTTTGTTTACTCTTCCTTGGCCCCCGTTGCTGATACAGTTGAAATTGCTTCTTTTTGTGTGATGTAACGACAAGGTCACAGAGGGTCAGAAGAGGCCATTGCTCTGAGGGGATTGGGAAGAAGAGGAGGAGGAGGAAGAGGAGGAGGAGGAGGAGATGCACAGAAGAGCACGTAGGGGCAAAAAAACAAATACCAGAAGTAAAGGGAGAGCATCAGATAACTACCAACCGTTCGTCATCTGCTCGGCGTTTTGGGAATCCCAGAATTCCCTTGTTCCTTCCCTCAATGCAGCGCATCACTAGCCCCCCCCCCCCCCTCCCCCCCCCCCCCCCCCCCCCCCCCCCCCCCTTCCCCCCTCCCCAATCATTTCTGTTATTTCGGCATCCGCTTGTCTGTTTGTTTTTGGAAATGGAAGGGTTTGGGGGTTGTTTGTTTGGTTTTAAGGGTTTTAAATTTTTTTTATAAATATTGCTTCGGTTTTCTTCCAATTTGTCTTTGTTTTGTTCTTTTCTCTGGTCTTTGGCTTTAGTTTAGTTGTTTGTCTAGTTCTTGTTTTTTAATCAGTTTATTACGACTAAATAAACATTGGGTGTGTGTGTGTGGAGCTGGTTACGGGATAACCTTGTGGTTAGAGTGATGTATTCGTGATCTGCTGACCCGGGTTCGATTCTCGTTCAAGAGGATTTTTCCTCGGAGTTAACATCAGTGCCAACTCCACTCTCCCCAAAGGTTTTTCGGATGAGACTATAAACCGAGGTCCCATGTGCGAACACACGCACGCAGAACATCTTGCGCACAGGTTAAAACCCGTTCCGCTTTTCGGAAGAGTAGGCCATTGTGTGCCGGTGGGAACGGATGACAAAATTTACAAAACTGCATACACATGGGGACAGGATGAATAAAAGCACATGAGAGCTTATTCCATAATCCTCGATATAAAAGAATAAATACATAAATAAATGTTCATGTGTCAGTTTGCTTAAGGGATTGTGTGTTCCTGCGTGTGTGCGCATGTGAGAGAGAGAGGGGAGAGACAGACAGACAGGTGTCTGAAACATGTTCATAAATAAGTGTGCTCCATGTACAAGCCTTTTCTTTGCAAACGATTCACACACACACACACACACACACACACCATACCACACACACCACACCACACACCACACACACCACATACCACACACCACACACACACACCACACACACACACACCACACACCACACAACACACAACACACCCTAACACCACACACACACCACACACACACACACCACACACACACACACACACACACACACACACACACACACCAACACACACACCACACACAACACCACACACACACCACACACACACACACACACACCACACACACAACACACAACACACACACACACACCACAACCACAACACACACACCACACCACACACACACACATACAACACACCACACACCACACACCACACTCACACACCACACACACAACCACACACACACACCAACACACACACCACACACACACACACACACATCACCACACCACCACACACACACACACACACACACACATACACCACACACACACACACATACACACACACACATAACACACACACACACACATAACACCACACACACGACAACACTCATTGAGCAGCGCCAGCCATTCTGGCACAAATGGAAACAGACAAAGGCACTTAACACACCCGCAATTGAATTTATGGTAACAATTTTAACATCCAAAGATATCTGTGGACAAACCAACAAATGCCTAACGACCCCATGGAGAGGAGAGAGAGAGAGAGAGAGAGAGAGATTTTAACAATGGGCATATATATATAATATGCTTTATATCTATATATAATAATAATATGTGATATAAAGAAGGTAAAGGGTAAAGGAGTTCCATAACCTATAAGGTCGTAGGTGAGCGAGGCGTCAGAGACCTCACTTTTCTAGGGCCAGCATATTGAGGGCGGCGCCCATCTCCTCTCCCTCGCTGCTTTACCTTCCCTGACCCTAAAGAGGGCAGGTACCCATTTACAGCTTGGTGAACTGGGGGAACTGTACTGAAGCCAAGGCGCGCAAACGGTCACCCATCCAACTGGTAACCACGCTCGACGCTGCTTAACTTGGCTGGGGGAAAGCGAGTGCTCCGACCACTGAGCTATCCCGTCCCCAATATATGAGCACTTTGATTTGTTGCTTTACAAGATTCAGCGCTATATAAATTCCATACATTATATATATATATATATATATATATAATATATATATATATATATATATATATATATTGTGTGTGTGTGTGTGTGTATTAGTTAAGATATTCATAACATGGAAGTATGAATTAGTGCTATTCGAAATGAGAATTTTGAGGTATTGATGAGTGTACTGAGATATTTGTGAAGTGGGGAGATGTTTGATTATGTATTAGTAAAGATGTTCACACCATTGAGGTATGAACTAGTTTTATTTCAAAATTAGAATTTTGAGGTATGGATGAGTGTAGGAGATATTTGTAAAATGGGGAGGTGTATATGATATTAGTAAAGATATTCGTGACATGGAGGTATGAATTAGTACAATTTGAAATGATAATTTTGAGGTGTGGATAAGTGTACTGCAATTTTTCTAAAATGGGGAGATGCATGCTGTATTTGATATGAGTAAAATGGGGTGATGTGTTAAAAATGTATTTTGATATTAGTACAGTAGAGAGATGCATGAGTGTATTTGATAAATTGATACGAGCAAAATAGGATTATGTATTAAAATAATTTAAGATAAGATAAATTATTAATGTACTTGATATTGTTAGCTGGAAAAAAATTAGTAACGGGGAATCATTCATACAGAGCTCTTGATGGATCAAACTCTTGTCATCATTATTTCTTACAGTATTTAATATATATCTCTCTCCACCTCCCCCCCCTCTCTTCCCCTGCCCCCTCCTCTCTTCCCCCCCCCCCTCCCCCCACTCTCTCTCTCTCTCTCTCTCTCTCTCTCTCTCTTTTCCTCCCCCTTTTTCTCACTGATAATAAACGGACTCTATTTTCTCCAACTATTCCTTACATTTCAACCATTCTTTCTGGATAGTTTGTAGATTCTCTCCCTTTCCCACTCCCATCGGGATATTTGCCCCCTTGGGATCTTCCTTTCGCGTGCATTCTTTTATCAAGGTTTTTGTTTAAATCCATAGTTCATTCATTCTTTTCTTTTTTTTCTGTAGCCTATCTGTCTTTCAGGTCAATAACACCCCCCCCACCCCCACCCCCACCCCCTCTCTCACTCCTCTTCCCTGCCACGCTACCCCCTTCCTTCCTTCCTTCTGTCATTGGTAGAGAATGCTGTATATAATTATTATACATGTTTCTGCAAGACCACCGCCATTAAGTGATGAAGCAAGGTCATGTACCAACAACCCCACAATTCCCTCCTCCCCCTACTACTACTACCTACTACTACTACTACTACCACTACTACTACTATCATTCATAGCTGCCAGAAATGGCACGGCACGGTATGGCATGGCATGGCACGAGTGATGGCGCCGCTGTCGAGTTATTGTAGCCAATGCCAGCCAGGGCTGAACACACCCAGAGTCTCTTTAGTGTGGCTCTTACCTTGTTACCCCAAGCGGCAGTTGAAGGAATGGGTAGGGGGGTACCTCTCTAAGTCTAAAAGAGGTTTGGGTCTTTTGATAGTGGAGTGGTTTGTACTGTAGGCTGGCTATCCACCCACACGCATCCTTCTCAACCTTTGTGCGTTTAACAGTAACATCCACACATGTTTTGTTGTTGTTTTTTTAAAAACACTTTCTGGTGGCTGGCTGTGGGTGTGTACGCCGCAAAGAGAAGAGAGAGAGAGAAGAGGAGAGATGGGAGTAGGGAGAGAGAATGTTCAAAACTTAAAAAAATTTTCAATTATCATCTATCTATCTATTATCTATCTTATTATATATAATATATATATTTATATGATATTACAATATATATATGGAGGGGGGGGGGGGAGAGGAGAGTGTGTGTGTGTGTTTATGCGCGCGAAGTGTGGGTGTGTTGCTCGATAAGTTTGTCATTTTTCCTTGTGGGTCTTTTCTTTTTCTAGAGAGAGAGAGGAGAGAGAGAGAGAGAGAGAGAGAGAGAGAAGAGAGGAGAGAGCGAGGAGAGAGGAGGAGTGTGAGAGCAGAGACGAAGAGAGAGAGGAGAGAGAGACGAGAGAGAGAGATCGGACGAGATGAGTTTAGCTCGAGAGAACTTGAGAGGATGATGCCGATGAGATGAAGTGTAGAGGAGGAGGAGAGGCGGGATCGAGAGGAAGGAGGGGTGAGAGAGAGGAGGGGGAGGGAGAGCGACAGAGTGTTGTTCCTTTCTTCTTCCGCGAGTCATGGCCTTAGTTTTAGTCTTTACTGAGAGAACTTTCTGCTGTGTGACTCATTGGGAAATTGAATGTTAGGTTAGGGGAGGAGGGGGTCGGGGGATCGGAAGGAGGGGCAAGGGGGGGGGGGGGGGGGGGGGGAGGGGAGGGAGAGAGTTGGGGTGTGCTACTTGTTCAGGTTGGTATGCAGTTATTATACATGTGGTAGCTTGTAAGAGGAGGGAGGCATAGGAAGAGATATGTTGTTGAGTCTGTGTGGGAATAAGTGAAAGGTTGTGAATTTCTAGGATGGGGTAAAGGGAGAGGGGGGGGTGGGGGGGGGGGGGGGGGGGGGGGGGGGGGGGGAGAAGAGCGAGAGAGAGAGTTGTTGTTGTTGTCTTCAATTTAATTTAACGTCTGTTCACTCTAAGTGATATATTAGAGAGAGAAGTGGAAAGTGAAATGGAAGTTAAAAGAAGGGAGAGGAAGGAGTGGAAGGAGAAAAGATTAAGAAATAGCACCAGTGTGTGTGTGTGTGTGTGTGTGTGTGTGTGTGTTTTAATGAAGACAAAGAAACACAAACAATAGCCTCTGACCTTGAAAAGCAAACAAACCCAAAGCCCCCCATCCCCCCCCCTTCCCCTAAAAAAAAACCAACAAAAATAAAAACGACCTGAAAAGAAACATGCTAGAAAAAGGAAAATAAACTTGACGTTGGCAGGGAAGTGGTAAAACTAAGAGAGAGAGAGAGAGAGAGGAGAGAGAGAGAGAGAGAGAGAGAGAGAGAGAGAGAGAGAGAGGAGAGAGAGAGAGAGAGAGAGAGAGCGTGTTCAACTGCAGAGAGAGAGAGAGAGAGAGAAGAGAGAGAGAGAGAGAGAGATGTATGAAGAGAGAGAGAGAGAGAGAGGTTCAAAGCAAGAGAGAGAGAGAGAGAGAGAGAGAGAGAGAGAGAGAGAGGTGTTCAACTGCACAGAGAGAGAGAGAGAGAGAGAGAGAGAAGAGAGAGAGAGAGAGAGAGAGAGAGAGAGTTTTAGTGAAGACGAGGAAACAGTTAATAATTTAGCCTTTCACCTTCAAAGTAAGAAAATAAAAACGGCTTAAAAAGAAACAGATGGTACCAAAAAAAAAAGAACATAAACTTTGACGTTGGCAGGATAGCTAAAAAACACTACGAGAGAGAGAGGAGAGAGAGAGAGAAGAAGAGAAGAAGAGGAGAGAGAGAGAGAGAGAGAGGAGAGAGAGCGTGTCAACTGTAGTTGTCAGTTTTCATTAAGGGAGGTGTTGTTGTAATATGCCGAACACGCCATATGTGTTAGTTACACCATGGCTGTCTGTCTGGCAGAAAACAGAGGGTTAGCGCTTGAAAATTCTAACCACTGCATGATGGGTATTTTTGCGATCTCTCTCCCCCACCCCCCCCCCCCCCCCCCCCCCCCCCCCTCCACCTTCTTTCCCCCTGAACATGCATGGCCTCTCTCTCCTCCCCCCCCCCCACCCCCCCCCCCCCCCCCCCCCCCCCCCCCCCCCCCCCCCCCCCCCCCCCCCTCCCCCCCCCCCCCCCCCCCCCCCCTCCACCCCCCCCCCACCCCCCCCCCCCCCCCCCCCCCCCCCCCCCCCCTCTCTCTCGCTCTCTGGATAGCTTAGTAGTGGTTAGAACATTGCGCTCGCAATCTGACGACCCGGGTTCGATTCCCGTTCAAGGCGGATATTTTCCCCTGGAGTTAACACCAGTGCAGACTCCACTCTCCCCAAAAGTCCTTCGGATGAGACTATAAACCGAGGCCCCGTGTGCGAACGCACGCAGAACAACTGAGAACATCTTGTGCACACGTTAAATCCTGTTCCGCTTTTCGTAAGAGGCCAACTTGTATGACAGAATTTGCAAAACGGCATACACACAGGGACTAGATTAAAAAAGCACATAAGTGCTCATTCCAGTATCCTCGATATAAAAGAATCAAATAAAATAAATCTCTCTCTCTTTCAGTCTCTCTCTGTATCAGCGTCTCTCTCTCTCTCTCTCTCTCTCTCTCTCTCTCTCTCTCTCTCTCTCTCTCTCTCTCTCTCTCTCTCTCTCTCTCTCTATGTGTGTGTGTGTGTCAGGATGTTTGTGTGTGTATGTTTTAAATCTTGCATGTTTATGCAGTACATCACTATAATCCATGATCCTTTTGACGAATGCACGTAAAACATCTTGCATCTTTTGTAGAAAAGTACGCCAGCTATGAATGCTGACATGCACGACACGAAAATACAAAAACTGGCTGGTTCATGGAACAGTCCCTATTTCGAATAGTTCTACTGAGACGATCAAACCAGCGAAAATACCTAGCATGCATCCAGCTACCTGGAGAGGGATGAGCTCCGCCAGGTTCAACTTGGCTGGCGGCACTCTGCTTGAAAAATTCAGCTTTGTGCTCCAACAACTTCTCTGGAAGTTGAGAAAGAAGTCAAGTGAGGTTGTGAGGGCACTGGCTGGATCAGAAATTAAATCCTGACTGCCGACTCCTTTCCTCTTCAATCGTTTTCCCCTACAGGCTTGCTGGTTGGAACAGAAGGGATTTATGGAAGCCTGCAGTCATGCAAGTGCTTAACACAGGCAGAGGCCTTCTTGCTTTATGGTTTAAAGTCGGTGATAAATGAGCCATTATAATTATTCTTAAAGTAGTTCTCTCTCTCTCTCTCTCTCTCTCTCTCTTCTCTCTCTCTCTCTCTCTCTCTTCCACACACACACACACACAATCTGTAATACTCAACGCTTAAACCGCAGATTCTATATCATGTTGTTAAAGAAATGAAACGGTATTGGAAAGGGAGGGACACACACACACACACACACACACACACACCACAGATCCAACAAAAATACTCTGCTTGAATCTCCGGCGACCGAGCTGCACTGGGCTAACCTTCACTGTCTTGTCCTCTTTCCTCCTCTAAACCGCAATCCTCCCCCCCGACCCCCCCCCCCCCCCCCCCATCGGTTTGCACCGTCTACGATGTCGTGTACAACACATTGCGCATGTCGAGAGAGAGACGGACGTTGCAGAATGCAAGAAAAATGGCGCGATATTCCGAGAATGTTTTCAGACTGCGTTTGAGATTGAATTGCTTTTCAATCTTTTTTTAAAAGTCGTCGAAAAGGTTTATAAACTTATCTTTCCATTATTTTATTTTAGATTGTTTACACACTATGCGTTTGTTGGATTGTTTATTGTTTTTCCTTCAAATCATTCCGCAGTAGGGCTTATCTCCACGGGGAATAACTCGTGAGTGTATTGGCAGACGACTGTTTTTGTATAAAGCCACTCAAGGTTCTTCGTAAAGTTTGGCAATTGTCATTTCTTCGCTTTTGAAATCCAAGTTGTTGGAAGTGAGTATAATTTATATCGTATGGTTACGATTGGAAGTGGCCCTTCAGTTGGAAATTTGATATTCATATTATTGTTTCAGATATAACAATAATAAATTTCACTGAAACACATTATACGAGATACAGTATTGACCAGAAAAAAGGTTAGATGTGCTTTGGTACCTGCATGACCTTCAGCTGCTAACCTCTACCTCCCATCCTGTGTTCTTTAAACAAAAAAAAAAGACAAAAAAGAAAGCAAAAAGAAAAAGATTTCGTGGCTTGTAATATTGATACATCTGAAGTCGACCTACCGACGATGTGTCTAATTTAGTCAGTCAGGAATGATGTTGGAGATGCTGAACACGGCGAGGATCAATGGAAAGCAGAGGCTGTCAGAAGTAATGGAGGGGGGGGGGGGGGGGGGGGGGGGGGGGAAACTAATGAGTGACAGTGACAATCTCAAACGGCAGTGTCCAAGAGGGGAGAGAGGAGAGAGAGAGAGAGAGGAGAGAGAGAGAGGAGAGAGACGAAGAAAAGCAAACATGTTTGTTTGTTGTTGTTGTTTTTAAATAAGCGTAATCTTTAAACCAAACAGCAACTGAACAAGCCTGACCAACCTGATCTAAAACCACACACACACTATAATATGTATATTTATAATTATAATATATGTGTTTTGTCCCTATATGTATATAATCATTATATCATAATGATTATTGTTATTATCATTATTACCATTAGTAGTAGTAGTAGTAGTAGTTGTAGCAGTAACCTGAGAAACATGAGGTCGTGTTGTACTTATTTTATGTAGAAGCTGGAAGAGTCTGAAACGAAATGTAGAAAAGTATGGTTATATATATCATTATGTTTTACCGAAAAGCGGAGTAGACAGAGCTCTGTGGACTTATCTGTCGTAAAAATAGTGTTAGTAGTGATAGGCATAGTATTATAGTCTTCGAGTCTCTCTCTCTCTCTCTCTCTTCTCTCTCTCTTTTTGAGTGTTTGTGTGTGTGTGTGTGTGTGTGGACAGAGAGAGAGAGAGAGAGGGGGCGGGGGGGGGGGGGGGGGGGATGGTATTGCTATTTTTGTCACAAAGGAGAGTTTGTTTTTACATAGATATGATGGTATAAGCGTCTGGACAAGGCAAACATGATAGCAGACAGTAATGGTTTTAACCCAGAAACAAAACAAAACCAAAAAAAAACAACCTACTCTATCTCTCTGATCCTCACCACTTGCTAGACAGCGCGCACCGTTTCACAGGCCTTTTGAATATGGGTTCAGCCATTTTGATTTTTAAATTGGCGGACGCCCAGTTCTTGTCGCTTTCTTCTTTGTGTCATTACTGCTGGAGAAGGAATCTTGATCAAAAAATAAAACAAACCAAAAACTGACCTGAGAACTTTTTTGTTTCAAATAAAGGGTTGTTTGTTTGGGTTTATTTGGGGGGTGGGGGTGGTTGGAGGAAAGGGATAATGTGACTGTTTTTCCTTCCCCATCTTCTGCCAGTTTAGTTTGCCTCTTTAGTGGTAGCCATATTGGATTGCTTATTTGTAACCTTCGCTTCCAAGTTATTTTGTTCAGTTGTTGAATGGTTGCTGCTTACCAGTGAGTTGTGTGCTATGTCATAATCAGTTAATTCCGATCTGTGATTTTTAACCAAAGCACACACACACACACACACACACACACACACACACACACACACATGTATGTAAGACTAGTGTATCTCACGCAAGATACACATACACACACTCACACACGCCTTAACTTATACCTACTGCAGCAGACAAGAAAGGCAGGCAGTAAGTAGCCTTGTTTCATAACTCATCCACAATGTTCAGGAGACAGAAACCTCAGCAACCCCACCCCCCCTCTCCCCGCTATTAAACAATATGAGACAACTTTGTGCACCCTCCCATTAAAAATCAAAAGAAAAACTAGTGCAGAGCAGTGTGCAGCCTTGAAAGGAAATCTGGGTGCCAAGAACTGATGTAAGGGAGGGAGGGAGAACAGGGTGGAGGAGAGAGAAAAAACGGGAGCAAGGAGGCAGCAGAGGGAGAGAAGGGGGAGAGAGGGGGGGGGGGGGGGTGGGGAGGGGGAACTCTCAAGGTCAGAGCTGGATCTTGCGCTCTCCTAGCGGTGTTGCCGTAACAACTGTTTCCATCACGGGTGCCGCGCGGACAGACAAACCAGCCGACGTTTCTAGGCCACGGAGAGAGAGAGAAAAAAAAGAAGAGAAAAAACCCCCCACAAAAAAAACCATAAAAAAAGAAGGGACAGACTGAGTTCTGAGTGCGGAGTTTATTGATTGTTTTTTCCCCCCTTCCCCCTTCTCCCTCCCCCCCCCCCCCCCCCCCCCCCCCCCCCCTCTCCTCCACAAAACACCCACTCACTCCAGAACCCCGCTCTCTATCTGAGTCCACTTAGTGACACCAGCTGACGGCGTTGGCAAACCTCAAGGTCGACCTTCTCCTTCCCCCCTTTTTTTCTTTCCCCCACCCACATCCCCACCCTTCCCTCTTGATCGAAATAAAAGTAGAACGCGGCGCGCGTGAACTCTCGCTCACCCTCGACCTATTTTCGGCGTGACCTAGTTGCTGACATTGCCTCGCCTGCTCGCTCGGCCTGACCCACTTGTGGCGAAATGGAACAGTCCAATAGGTAAATGGGTCGAGGGCTGACCTATTTTGCCTGCCGAAGCGGTATTGGGCAAGACAGAGGCCGCTGGAATCACTGTGGACAGTCGTGTCGAGTTTTGGAAGTAGTTCTTCGGTATTTTCAGCGGTTACGGGCTGAATTTCGCTGTGAAAAGTGAGTTGCCGAGGAGTATTGCTTGAAGTCTTTGTTTCATGGCGGCCTAACCAGAGGGAGAAGCAACAACGAGCAACGGCACGTCGCTTGGCGGACTTGACAACAACAGACAGACGGCTTTGCTGTTTTGGGCGCTGTTTCTGTTCGCCCATCCAGTTGTGCTCTTTCAAGGTGACTACTGGGAGCCGTTTTGTTTTGTTTTTTTGGAAACGGAAGTGAGGCATTTCTGTAGCTTTTGAGTGTCATTGAAGCTGGTAAATGTGTGAATTTGTTTTTTCCTTGATGGAGAGAGATTGTTTTCCGAGCCAAGTGAGGTAACTGATGGATGGTGGTAATGGTGACCTAATTCTTGGAATAGTTTTTTGACTCGGTATTATTGCGCAGTTAGTTGTTCTGATTCCAAGTAATGGCGTTTGGGTATGACTAATTCATTGAAAACTCTCTCTCTGACTATTTCATTGAAAACTCACTCTCTGACTAATTCATTGAAAACTCTCTCTCTGACTAATTCATTGAAAACTCGCTCTCTGTCTCTCTCTCTCTCTCCATGATGTCATAGAAACCTCTCTCAATATCTCTCTCTCTCTCTCTCTCTTCTCTCTCTCTCTCTCTCTCACCGGGGATGGTGACAGAAATGTGTTAACAAATATGTATCATGTGTGATATTGACAAAATCAGACAACAAAAATGTCTTTCATTCTTTATTATTGACCTTAATTTTCTTTTGATATGAGAAAAAGTATCAAAATTATTGATTTTGTATAGATCTAGATAAAGCATGTCATAAAAAAAACTTTCTCATAAAATCAGTTTTCACTTTATGATAATCATGGGCCAAATTGATGTACAGTTTTTCTACCAATTAAAAGAAAGCAGCAAGTTTGCTCTGTTTTGATGTATTTTCTTTCCAATTAGTATACATCAGGATTTTGGCTATTTGTATCTTGATTGGTGATCAAACCGAAAAGAGCTATATATTTTTTATTTGATTTTAAGACCGTCTAGGAAGGTTATATGAATAGGCTTAAATGGTTATAAGAAGGTGAAAGAGGTAAATAAAGTGGTGTGTGTGTGTATGTTGTATGTAGTGTGTATAGGGAATTGGTAAGTGTATGTGTTTGTGTACAATGTGAGTGAGTGAGTGATGTGAGAGAGAGAGAGAGAGAGAGAGAGGAGAGAGGAGAGGGAGAGAGGAGAGAGAGCAGAGAGAGAGAGAGAGAGAGAGAGAGAGAGAGAGAGAGAGAGAGAGAGAGTATGAGAGGAGAAACAGATGCTTACATATATATTGAAAGGTATGCATCTGGTTCTCTGTCTCATCATTCTGAAATTAATTCTCTCTTCTCCTCTCTCTCTGTGTACATGATATTATGTATATTGAAACTGTTGTGAATTATCTCTCTCTCTCTGTCTCTCTCTCTCTCAGCATGATATTATATTGAAACTGTTGTGAATTATCTCTCTCTCTCTTTCTCTTTGCATGATATTATATTGAAACAGTTGTTAATTCTCTCTCTCTCTGTCTCTCTCTCTCTCTCTGTTCTCTCTCTCTCTTCTCAGCATGATATTATATTGAAACTGTTGTGAATTATCTCTCTCGCTCTTTCTCTGTGCAGGGATATTATATTGAAACAGTTGTTAATTCCTCTCTCTCTCTTTTCTCTCTCTGTCTCTCTCAGCATGATATTATATAAAAACTGTTGTGAATTATCTCTCTCTCTCTTTCTCTGTGCATGATATTATTTGAAACAGTTGTTAAATTCTCTCTCTCTCTCTCTCTCTTCTCTTCTCTCTCTCTCTCTCTCTCTCTCTCTCTGCTCTCTCTCTCTCAGTATGATATTATATTGAAAACAGTTATTCTCTCTTTCTTTCTTCTTTTTTTCTCTTCTCATCTCTCTCTCTCTCATCCCCTCTCTCTCTTTTCTCTCTCTCTCTCTCTCTCTCTCTCTCCCCTCTCTCTCTCTGTGCATGATATTATATTGAAACTTGTGAATTCTCTCTCTCTCTTTCTCTCTGTGATATGTATGTGATCTGCTCTCAAAAGGTGCCTGGTCTTACATTTATACACCTTACAAAAAACACTGTAACTTTATTAGCATATTCACTTAAATCAGCAAACTCGAAATACTAAAAAAAAAATTATTGGAGATATGTATGTACATACATGTATGAAACTTATGAATTCTCTCTCTCTTTCTCTCTCTATGATATGGATTGAAACTGTTATGGACTCTCTCTCTCTCCATATTATATAAACATATTTCATACTTATTTTATAAACGCGTGTTGTTAGATTGGTACTTGATACTGCACATTACTACAAGTTTGTAAGCTTGTAATTTTGTTCAGTTTTGATAAATTTAAATACAGTTTAGGGAAATGTTCAGAAACACCCAGATTACCAGTGGCTTTTAACCCACATAAAAGATTTTAAAACATTTGTTACGATAATTCCAACAGTAACAACAGTTGGTCTGGAAGAGATCTGATATTTTGTTAAGGTCAGTATTAGACATCATCTAAAAGAAGTGTTCAATTTATCTTTAATTCATGTCATTGTCAGTTCTGTTTGATTTTTAGCTTTTCTTGACCATTCAGCTATTGCAAGTCTTTCATTTGAGCGAAAGGAGTATGACAGTTAACAGGTAAATTTACTTAAAACAAGATGGCTTTTTATTTTATTAATTATTGTCATCATTATTATTATTATCACTTTTCTTTTTACACATGATAGCCTGCATGCATGCTTCGTCTCATATACTCACAGGTATGCAAAGTACACACACACTACTCAGACTCACAGTAGTCAGTACACACACACACACACACACACACACACACGGGGACACATGGGGGACGGGATAGCCTAGTGGTCAGAACATTGCTCTTGCAATCTGATGACCCGGGTTCGATTCCCATTCAAGGGGATATTTTCCCTTGGAGTTAACATCAGCGCAGACTCCACTCTCCCCAAAAGTCTTTCAGATGAGACTATAAACCGAGGCCCCGTAGAGTAGGCCATTGTGTGCCGGTGGGAACAGATGACATAATTTACAAAACCACATACACACGGGGACTGGATGTAAAAAGCACATGAGTGCTTATTCCATTATCCTAGATATAAAAGAATAAATAAATAAATAACACACACACCAGTGCAACACAACACATCATTAACAACAGCTGCCACAGCTTTACGCTAATTTAAAAGTGTTTTAATACCTTTGACTCTATGTGTGTTTTTTTGCGTTTGAAAATAACCTAAATACTGTTAAAAATGATTGTAAAAATGAAACATCAGATACTCATTTTGGGAATTTGTAGTCAAGTGTAAAATTTCATCTAAATACAATACCTATGCAACCAGAAAATGTAAATAACATAAACAATACAGTTTTCTGGATGGCTGTTCATTATTGTTAGCTGGTAAGAGAAGAAATCAGTCATATAATAATTATATGTATGGGAGTTGTTGATTTAATTTGATAATAACTATAGCAATGAAGAAACATTACAATCCAGAAAAGTGAAAAATGCTTCATATTACATTTATCTTAATAAGCATGTTTTGCTGGATCCAGTCATATTCTTGTGAATGTTACCATTGTGTAATCATCATGGTATGTTAAACAGTGTGTCATTAATTAAAATTATTCATTCTGTCTGTCTGTCTGTCTCTCTCTCTCTCTCTCTCTCACTTCCCTCTCTCACTCCTCTCGCACTCGTTGACTCAACCTCTCTCTCACAAACACACACACACACACACACACACACACACACACACACACACACACACACACTGACACAGTTCTTTAATGCATCGGTTTGATTTGTGTTTTGTTTCAGAAACATTGTAGGTTTATCAGTAGAAATTCAGTATAGCTTGTAGTAGTGAAGACTACTGTAATTTTCTTTTGAAAAAACAGATTTTGTTGTTGAGATTCCACGTATATTGAATTGTAAAATATAATACTATATGAATAAAATAATGGAGCTGGGTTTTAGTTTAACATCTCTATGATGGGTGGGTCACTATCCGAAATTGTTGTTGAAATAACATTTTTTTTAAAATCGTGCAGTTACATTTATATCAGCTGTTTTACTCACTAAACTCAGGGATATAATAATGGGACGCTGTTTAATTTTCAGTGCATACTAGTACTTGCTAGAACTTGTATTCTTCTTCTCCTGCTTCTTTATTTTATCATATTATTATTAATGTTGTCATCATTGTCATTATTATTATTGTTATAAATCATTAATGTGACACACATTATGTACTATTATAACTTGTTATTACTGTCGTCATCATCATCATTGCCATTATTGTTTAAGATATTTTGTATGGCTTCATCTAAAGACAGAAAAAGGCCTTGTTGTGTTAGACATTTATAAGCAACTTGATGCATTCACCTCTGACCCTTTCCTAGATAGATTCATACCAATACAAAAATGAACAAGTGTCTGCATAATGTGCACATGCACACTCATGCACACACACACCCTTCCTCTCTCCCTCTCTCTCTTTCTTTCTCTCTCTCACACACACACTCACTCACTCTTTTCCTTCTTTCCCAGTAATATATATATATATATATGCTTTACAATCAGTAGTTTATACAGAATGGTACTGGCTTTCTTGTTGATAACATGGTAAAATAATCCAAAGGAAGAAGTGAAAAGAAATCAGTAGTTACTGATAATCAATTATCTGATTTATCACCTTGTCAACACCTTTGACCATAATCAACAATGAGGTTGTCAGCACCTTTAATGACAAGCAACAATCGTGTCAACATCTTCAACAATAATCAGCAATTAGGTTGTTATAAATGATAACATCTTTAATGATAATATATTGTCAACACAATTTAGTGATAATCAATAATCATGTCGCTAACACCTTTAAGTGATAATCAACAATCATGTTGCCAACACCATAAGTGATAATCAACAATCATGTTGCCAACACCTTTAACAAAAATCAATAACCATGTTGCTTAATACAATTAACAAAAATCAATAATCAAGTTGGGAACACCTTATTCAGGAGGTGCAGGAGTTTCTTTGGGAGTTTTTTGACCAGAAGATGGGGGGGGGGGGGGGGGGGGGGTGGGGAGCTGGGGGGGGGGGGGGGGGGATGTCTCTCAGCTTCAGCATGTGTCAGTGCCAGGTAGGTTGAGGCACTGGTTAAGGTGCGAACCCAATAAACCAAGAGGAAGCCATCGATCAGTGTAGCCGAGCATAGACAGACACACATAGGCATCTCGAGGATTTATAGGTCTTCTGATATCATACTTGGACCAGAGTGGATAAGAAAGCGTTTTATTTGCGTCCTGTGAATCCACGAAATCGTGGGTTTGAATCTCGACAGTCTGGTCAAGTAAACAGGGTGGGGAAGGGGGGATTTTTACCATCTCCCGCGTCAACTTGAAGCATTCAGAAGATCGAGTAAGCACGCTAACTATCCTGCAATTCATGTCGGCGTTTCGTGGGTTATACTATAGAATCACGAACCTGCCCAGCATGCTCCGTTTACCAGGTGAGGGATGGGCTCCGCCAGATTCATTTTTGCCTATGATAGTTTGATACACTGCCTGAAAAATTCAGTACCGTTCCCCGACTCTGAGGGGGGTTGGGGTGGGGGGGGGGGAGAGAGAGAAAGAGAGAGAGAGAGAGAGGAGAGAGGAGAGAGAGAGAGACAGAGAGAAGACAGACAGACAGACAGAGAGAGAGAAAGAGAGAGAGAGACAGAGCAGAAGACAGAGAGAGAGAGAGAGAGGAGAGAGAGAGAGAGAGAGATTTAACGTGGCCCAGCACACTGGGTAGGTTTTCCCATAGTCTGTTACTTTTGGTAAGGGTAATTGCCCCCAATCATGCCAATAATAGTTGTCGGTTAGATTTGCTTGTGAGAGTAACCATGGCTGGTGATCCTGTTTATTCTCAGGGCCGTTTGATGTTGCTGTGCATTGAGACATAAGCAGACGATATGAATTGCTATGAGGAATATATCTTGTGTGGTTTTCTTTTTCTGTTTTGTTTTGTGGGTTTTTTTTTTCTGTCTCACTCGGAAATGTGTACACTTTAGTGGGCTCTTCTCATTATTTGTCATTATTATTTGTTATAAGCAGGAAGGTGGCAGGACAATTTAGGCGTTCACTTGCCTAACAAGTAAACTGTGAGGCTCTGTGTTTGATTCCCAGCCCTGTTCTTTCTTCCCAGTTTGACGGGAAAATCGAACTGATTGTCAAATCTTACGGAGGAGAGATTAAGCCAGTGGGACCTGTTTGCTTACGGACTGATGCACGTAAAAAGAACCCACGACAATTGAAAATCTTAAAGAGCTAGGAGGTACCTCCCAACTGTACTGACAAAATTGGTAGGTTCGATTCCCAGCTGTATCCTCAAAGTTGGAATGTGGCTACCTAAATGCTCACCATTGACGAACCTCAGAGCTCTAGGTTTAGGAATGGGGAAAAAAATAATCACCACCACCATCATCATTATCGTTATCATTGATTATTTTTGTTATCGTCATCATCATTATATAAAATTAATAATAATAATGATAATTATAATAATTATTATTATTATTGTTGTTGTTATCATCATTATAGCCTTATTCTGAATGTTTAATAAAAAATAATAATTTCTGCTCCTTCTATGCTCTGAATGTCCTGCAGCACATAACTACATGCAAACAGACGTAATCTAAACTATTGACCTCTAAGAATAATGCTTAGGGCCAAGTGTTGAACCCACGACATGTCTGTCAGCTGCATGTCGCTAGTAAAGCATTTGTTTTGATCGTGTCTGATTCTGGGTGAAACCTTGATGGAACTGCGGGAGTAAAGAAGCCTTTGGCGAAAGTGTGATTGAGAGAAGTCTGATTGTGCAAAGCCTGATACAGGAACACGCGATCCTCACAAACGTGACAGGGGCAAAACTTGTTTGGCAAAGTGATAAAATAAAAAAGTGTGGGATTGCTAAAAGCGTGATGGAGCAAATCCTGATTGGGTCAAACGTAGTTTGGCAAAACTATGATAAGGTTAAAAGTTGAAAAACGTGATTGGTGGAAACACGACTGATGGAAACGTGATTACGCAAAACGTGAATGTGATACACGTGATCAGGTATAGCGTGATGGAAGCGTGATTATGCAAAACGTGAATATACACGTGATCAGGTATAACGTGATGGAAACGTGATTACGCAAAACGTGAATATTACTCACGTGATCAGGCTTAACTTGATGGAAACGCGATTACGCAAAACGTGAATATTAGACACGTGATAGAGGATAACGTGATTCATGATAACATGATTATTCGGTAAATTATGTAAGCGGTTGTGCAGAACTTGGTCATTAGAGACGAGATTGGGCTAAACGTAAAAACGAGTCAGTGCAAAACAGGATGAGGTAAAACATAATCGGGCAAATATAGAATTGGCAACATGTGATGGGGAAAACATGAATGGCATAGCGTGTTAAGGCGAACCAAGGCTGGCCAAGTGTCATTGGGCATGGCATGATTGGCAGAATGTGAATGGCAGAACATCGAGCAAAGTGTGATTGGGGAAAACATTTTTGGGAAAGCGTTATTGAGCTAAAATATGGCTGCCTAAACGTGATTGGGCAAAACTGCTGGTAGATCGTGATTTGCAAAACTGCTGGTAGATCGTGATTGGGCAAAACTACTGGTAGCTCGTGATTGGCCAAAACTACTGGCAAAATGTGATTGGGAAAACTGCTGTTAAATCATGATTTGCAAAACTGCTGGTAGATCGTGATTGGGCAAAACTACTGGCAAAACGTGATTGGTAAAACTACTGGCAAATCGTGATTGGGTAAAGCTGCTGGTAAATCCTGATAGGCAAAACGTTCTTGGCAAAACTGCTTGAAAAACGTGATTGGCAAAATTACTGGCAAAACGTGATTGGCAAAATTACTGGCTAAACGTGATTGGGCAAAACTGCTGGCAAAACGTGATTGGTAAAACTACTGGCAAATCGTGATTAGGTAAAGCTTGTAAATCCTGATAGGCAAAACGTTCTTGGCAAAACTGCTGGCAAAACTACTGGCAAAACGTGATTGGGCAAAATTACTGGCAAAACGTGATTAGGCAAAACTACTGGCAAAACGTGATTAGGCAAAATTACTGGCAAAACGTGATTAGGCAAAACTACTGGCAAAGCGTGATTAGGCAAAACTACTGGTAAAACGTCATTGGTAAAACTGCTGGCAAAACAGGATTGGGCAAACGTGTTGTGGGTAAACATAATAGCTAGAACTAGAAGGGTGTCTGATAAGCCTAAACATGATGGTGGGGAATGTAATTTGCAAAACATAATACTTGATAGAAACGTGGCTGTTACAGTGTTGAAAACATGACTGGAACTATCGTCACTAGCTACATGTGTAAGGTATAACGTTAGTGATGCACTGACCAACACCAATTAGGGTTTAGTGACAAACAAAATTATGTAAAGAGAACAAAGGCACTGATCTTCGTGGTGTTTGTGATCAGAGCACTCCAGAATGATATTAACTAGGTGTTCTGATAAAACATTAGGTTCGTCCTGGTGGTTGAAAAAAAAAAGCTGCGCCACAAAGCAAACATATCACACACACACACACACACACACACACACACACAACACACACACACAACACACAAAAACACAAACACACACACACTGGATGTAAAAAGCACATGACTGCTTACTTCCATTATCCTTGATATAAATAATAAATAAAATAAGGTATAAAAAAATATAAAACACACACACACTACACACACACACACACACACACACACACACACACATACTCCACGACAATGACAACAGTAAACCAACAGCTCTACCTTCCCTCTTCTTTGTCAGTCTTGTGATTTAGCCTCCCCTCCCCCTCTTCTCTCTCTGTACGTGTGCGCAGGTTATGTGTGTACGTGCCTGCGTGTATGTCTGCGCGCTCGGGCGTGCTTGCGCGAAGTACATAAGCAGCAAGCACATATGTAGACTTCGTTTTGTGCGCGTGATTTCTGACAGTGCGCAAGCTGTTGCACTACGAACTAATGTTTCGGCGCAAAATTAGCAATTACCCATTGTCGATAAAACCGTTACAAAACAATAAGACACCGACAGGCTTACTGGGTGTTGTTGTACTTAACCATCAACGCGAAATATGTAACGAATGCCGTGTAGGTCAACGGAAAAAACGACATATGTGTAGGTTTTGTGTCGTAACTGTGGCGTGTTTTTTCCCCAAAGAATGACCTTGCGAAGGTACCGGGGAAGAGAAAAACAAGTCTGTTTACATCGCGTGACCTACTTTACACTGTTGGCAGTAGTAGTAGTACTGTTAGTGTTTGTGCTAGATAGATAAATTACAGTCTAAGTTGTGAGAGAGTTGAGTGCCTAGCGAAGGTGTGTGTGTGTGTGTGTGTGTGTGTGTGTGAATACCTAGATAATATGCCTGTTTCACGCGCTTGTCCAGTGATTTAATTTTTTTCCTCCCCCCCCCCCGCCCCCCCTCCCCACTTTTCTTTTCTGTTGTGCGAACTGGCAACATTTGCTGTTGAGTTTTACCCTTTCCTCTTCTTATCGTTTTAGCTTTTTATCCTCCTAATTTGTTGTTGTTGTACGAACATTATCATTAGTAATAAGGACACTCGGTGCAACATGCGTGGAGCTGATATCACCCTCCGTCCTTAACAAACAGAAAGCAATCGGAAAAAAAACAAACCGGGAAAATCTTTCCCAATATTAACTTGTAAAAATGAATGTCATACTTCAGAAATTAAACCACGTATCATTTTAATAACAATCTCTCTCTCTCTCTCTCTCTCTTCTCTCTCTCTCTCGCGCGCGCGCGCACACACCACACACACACACACACACACACACACACACACACACACACACACACACACACACACACACACACACACACACACAAGCGCACACGCATGCTTGAACGTACGCGCGCGCGTGCATACATATCGTCGGTATGCACTCTCGTGATGCATGTGCACTGCTTGCATGCTGTTGCAGAAACTGTAAGCAATAAGAAAAGATAACCCAATAATTCATTGTGTATGTATAGTAATATAATTACCCCTAATAATTCATTGTAGATATTATATAATATATATATATATATAATATATATAATATATATATATATATATAATAATATATAATATATTATATATATATATAATGATCTACCCGAACTTGGCAGAGGGACATGGAGGCAGAAAATGACGGGGTGATATACACTGGAATCAGAAATGGATCGTTCTAAGAACCCTAGTAGGCCAATGTGATAAAAGCAGTGTATTTCAGCGTGATTGTTTTGTTTGTTTGCTTTTTTTGTAAGGTAAGATCTCCCCCCCCCCCCCCCCTTTTCAGCAACTGTTGTGTGATAAAGTGACTTAGGTAGGCTAAGTTGTACGTAAGTGGGAATCTCAGTTTTCCTTATGGCTTTTGTGATGGACATGACATGACCAGTATGCATTGATTATTTTCTCCCCCTCCATCTCTCCTCTCTCTCTCTCTCTCTCTTCTCTCTCTCTCTCTCTCTCTCTCTCTCTCTTCCCTCTTCACTATTGCGAAGTGGCTGCAATGAATTGAGCATACTTTCTCTCTCATTTTTATTTTATTTATCTTTTTACAGTTAACTGTAAAACAAACAACGGCTACATGTACTACAGGTACACAGGCACACGACTACAGGTAGTACAGGTACACAGGTACACAGTTACAAATAGTACTAGCGGTCATAATCTCAGGCCAAGGGGGAGTGTGGTTCCAAAGACATACCGTGTTGGGCATTTGGGTCAGTTCCAAAGACATACCGTGTTGGGTATTTGGGTCAGTTGCAAAGACATACAGTGTTGGGTATTTGGGTCAGTTGCAAAGACATACCGTGTTGCCTATTTGGGTCAGTTGCAAAGACATACCGTGTTGCCTATTTGGGTCAGTTGCAAAGACATACCGTGTTGCCTATTTGGGTCAGTTGCAAAGACATACCGTGTTGCCTATTTGGGTCAGTCGCAAAGGCATACCGTGTTGGGCATTTGGGTCAGTTGCAAAGACATACCGTGTTGGGTATTTGGGTCAGTCGCAAAGACATACCGTGTTGGGTATTTGGGTCAGTCGCAAAGGCATACCGTGTTGGGTATTTGGGTCAGTCGCAAAGACATACCGTGTTGGGTATTTGGGTCAGTCGCAAAGGCATACCGTATTGGGCATTTGGGTCAGTCGCAAAGGCATTCTGTGTTGGGCAGTTGGGTCAGTCGCAAAGGTATTCTGTGTTGGGCAGTTGGGTCAGTCGCAAAGGCATTCTGTGTTGGGCAGTTGGATCATTTGCAAAGGCATTCTGTGTTGGGTATTTGAGTCAGTTGCAAAGGCATTCTGTGAATGGGTTACCGTTTCTATTGAATTTTAGGGGGAAGGAGAGAGGAGGGTGTGTGTTTGCAGGTATGCCTGTGTGTGTATGTGTGTCTGTGTGTGCGCGTGTGTGTGTTTTTCTCTGATTTCTAGACCTGTTCGTTTTTAAAGGAGGAAAGGACAAAAAATTAATGAGTTAGAATGTGCTAGAGGAAGCCTGTCCACGCCTAGAGCGAGAGAGAGAGAGAGAGAGTGTGTGTGTGTGTGTTGATGTTGGTTACAGATGTATAAAATGTCAACAAAAAAAGATCGATTCAAATCAATACAAACTGTTCAGACAGTATGCTGGAAGATTCTGAGTTATACTCTCTCTGTTGCCCCTCCCTCACCACCAGCACCCCCTCCCCCCACACCCCTCTCTCTGTCCCTGTGTGTGTGTGTGTGTGTGTGTGTGTGTGTGTGTGTGTGTGTGTGGTTGTTTCTCTCCCCCTTTCTTTGTGGCTTTGACAGATTAAGTCGAGGGATTTACGGCTGTCAGTAGGAAGGAAATGTTAAGGAATAAAGACGTCACTACAACATGTGATAATGTTTTTCTTGCCACCATAGTCTTAATAATAGACTCAACCCGATATCATTTGAAAGAACTGCAGAACAAACCGTACCAGCCCGCGATGTGCTCGAACCCCCCCCCCCCCCCCCCCTCCCAAAAAAAAAAGCCAAACAAAACAACATAAACAAACCAAAAAAACAAACCCAAACAAAACCTGGGCTCTCCCTCCCCACCCGTCAGTTGGGCCCCCCTGCTGTCTTGACAAAAGGTCCCGGATATTTACTGACAACCAGTCAGACGGCCGTTCCAGCAAGGGGTGATTTAGGGTGGCGCAACATGTCACATTACGGTAATTGGCCTTGGTAGGGAGTTAGTGAGGGAACGGGATAGCTCAGTGGTCGGAGCACTCGCTTTCCCCCAGCCAAGTTAAGCAGCGTCGAGCGTGGTTACCACTTGGATGGGTGACCGTTTGCGCGCCTTGGCTTCAGTACAGTTCCCCCAGTTCACCCAGCTGTAAATGGGTACCTGTCCTCTTTAGGGTCAGGGAAGGTAAAGCAGCGAGGGAGAGGAGATGGGCGCCGCCCTCAATACGCTGGCCCTAGAAAAGTGAGGTCTCTGACGCCTCGCTCCCCTACGACCTTATAGGTTATGGGACACCTTTACCCTTTTACTTTACCTTTAGGGAGTTAGTGTCGGGTGCGACTGGGTGATAAAACTTGTTATCTTTCTTGTTTGTAGCTTTGGGATTTGTTAGTTGTTGGTTTGTTTTTTTTTTAATGTTTAAGGTTGTTTTGTTTGTTTAGATTTATCGTTTTATATTATGGTTATTATTTTATGTATATTGTTTTAAATAAGTTGAGGGAGAGGTTCAAGTGAAGCAGGTTAATTAGATCCAGGAGCTAATTTAAACAATTATTATTGGTTAATATAATTATACTAAATGGAATTTATATAGCGCTATATCTTCCAGAGACAAATCAAAGCGCTTGCACTCAACTCATTCTTACACAGTCATACAACCAGTAACAAGTAATAGTTCCATCAAGTCCAAATGTGCCCACACGCGCGCGCGCGCGCGCACACACACACACACACACACACACACACACACACACACACACACACACACACACACACACAGGCCACACACCCTGGCAGGGCAATAGAATCTTGGCTGTTGAAGCAGGGAAAAACTATGAGATGAAGCAGGAGAGGAAAATCTTAGGTTTGAAATAAATGTCTTGAGACTGGATTTAAAAGTGTCATAAGAGGGCTTTTGGCGGAGAGAGAGAGGGAGATCATTCCACATCAATGGACCAGAAATTGAGAAAGAGCGACGGCCCCCGATGGTGGATTGGTTGAATCTAGGTATTCCATAAGGACAAGGTATCTGCAGCAGAGCGGAGAGAACGAGAAGGAGTGTACAAGTGAAGACATTCACAGAGGTAGGCGGGTGCTGTTTTGTGGAGACATTTGTAACAGAGGGTACTGATCTTATAGTTTACTCTCTGTGGCACAGGCAGCCAGTGGAGAGATTGCAAGAGAGGGGTAATGTGCTCAGATTTTTTCTTTCTGAGGATTAGACGAGCTGCAGAGTTTTGTATACGTTGAAGGGATTGGATTGATGATGCTGGCAGACCAGCCAACAGAGAAGTGCAATAGTCCAGACGTGAAAGAATGAGAGACGCAACAAGTTTGGATGTTGCATCTGTGGACAGGTACTTTCGAATTGCACTAATACGCCGTAATTGATAGTAGCAGGACTGGCAGGTCTGGGTGATGAATTTTTGCATAGAGAGTGTGTTGTCAATAATGACCCCCTATGATGGCTATCCTGGGAAATGTGTACACACACACACACACACACAGAATCAGAATAAGAGATCCTCTCATTATTTTGTTCCCTCCCCAGCCTCAATCTGATCCTTATCCCATCTCTCTTTCTCTCCCCCCCCCCTCCTCCTCCCCCTACCTTTCTCTCTCTCTCTCTCTCTCTCTCTCTCTCTCTCTCTCTCTCTCTCTCTCCCTCTCTCTCTCTCTCTTTCCCTGTAGTTTTCGTCTGCCTTTTTTTTTCAGCCTCATGTATCATAAGATAAATGAACAGTGGTAGAATCTGAAGCTTGTAAGATCCATCTCAGTGGGACAGAGAAGTTGAGGATTAAAGATATGTCAGAATAATCTTTGATCATGTCACCAGGCCTTTGGAATAAGACGTCAGGCGAGGCGGGTGGACAAGAAAAGAGGACTGTAAGCGAACCCGAGTTTTCGGTGCCGTTTGCGCATCCCCCTCGCTGGCTCACAAAACCTCCCGGGGATTTAGCTGACAGCCAATCAGAAAACGGTTCCGACAGGGGTGATTTATGAGGGTGCAACCAAAACTTTGGGGGGAAGCAAAGGAACGGAATGGGCGGGGTGCACAATATCATTATTATCGCCGGACGGTCGAAAACGGTATTGTTTGTTGGGGGGGGGGGGGGGGGGGGGGCAAGGAGAGGGAGAGGGGTAGGAGGAGAATGGCTGAGATGGTGGAGCTTATGAAATCGATTGTGATGATGATGACGATGTCGCTTGTCTAAAAAGAGGTGTGTGAGGGGACGTGCAGTTTGCTTGTCCTTGTGAAGCATGGAAAGGAAAAACATACCCCCACCACCCCCGCTACGCCCCGCCCCGCCCCAACTCCCACTCCTTCCTAAAAAAAAAAAGCTTAGAGAGCTTTAAGCTTATTCGTTTCTTTTTGTGGCGGTCTGTGTATATATATTATATAATCTCTCTCTCTCTCTCTCTCTCTCTCTCTCTCTCTCTCTCTCTCTCTCTCTCTCTCTCTCTCTCTGGGATTTTGAGACAATTTTTTATGTTTGAGCGTGTTTTTTTAAACTTTTAAATTTTTTTTAAGAATTGAGAAAGTTGGGGGGTGGGGGGGTGGGGGTGGGGGGCTGCGCCTGTATTTCATGAATGCATTGAATATGAGTAAATCAAGGGGGAAAATTCTCTTGGCATTTTAGAGTCGCCGACAGTGTGAATTCACCAAATTCTGGTGTGTGTGTGTTGTGTGTGTTGAGAGAGAGAGAGAGAGATGAGAGAGAGGAGGAGAGGAGAGAGAGATGAAGAGAAGGAAGAATGGAGGAGAGTGACAATGAGGATGAGTAGATGTGTGTGTGGGAGTGCAATGCTTATGAGAGCTATTGATAGAGTTGATAGATATATATTTCCGGTAACGAGGAGAGAGAGAGAGAGAGAGTGAGAGGAAGATGAGATGAGGAGAGAGAGGTGAGGAGAGAGAATGAAGGAATGAATGAATGGATGATTAATATTTTCAAGGATAACAGATAGAGAGAGAGAGAGAGAGATGAGAGAGATGAGAGAGGAGAGAAGTGAGATGAGTAATTAGTACGAAGAGAGAGGAGAGAGAGAGAGAGAGAGAGAGAGAGAGAGGAGAGAAGAGAATGAATCTTTATTTTCCAAGGGTAACAGAATAAGGAGAGAGAGAGAGAGAGAGAGAGAGAGAGAGAGAGAGAGAGAGAGAGAGAGAGAGAGAGAGAGAGAGAATGAATCTTTATTTTCCAAGGGTAACAGAATAAGGAGAGAGAGAGAGAGAGAGAGAGAGAGAGAGAGAGAGAGAGAGAGAGAGAGAGAGAGAGAGAGAATGATGAATGAATGAATCTTTATTTTCCAAGGGTAACAGAATAAGCAGAGAGAGAGAGAGGAGAGAGAGAGAGAGAGAGAGAGGAGAGAGAGGAGGAGAGACGAAGAGGGAGGAGAGAGAGAGAGAGAGATGGATGGTTGTGGTGGTTCTTTGTTTTGCTTTTGTTTACCTCGCGAATGTGATACTGGTGGCGGAACATGAAAGTTGGCATCCTCGCTGTCCATTGCAATGTACCCTGTTGTTGAGTGGTGAATGATACAGCACTTAAGCCTTCGTTCATCTTTCTAGGGTTATCGTCCCTGTTTGTCCCCTGACAAAGTTGGGTGTGTGTGTGTGTGCACTCATTTAAACATGATTGTTAGTTGAAGAAAAGGAAGACCACAGAGAGAGAGGAGAGACAGAGAGACAGAGAGAGAGAGAGAGAGAGAGAGAGAGAGAGAGAGAGAGAGAGAGAGAGAGAGAGAGAGAAGAATTATTTTCCAAGGTAACAGAATAAGCTTTCACATACTTTTTCCCCCATCCCGCCTATTTTTTGCCCTGATTAGGGACTATCAACAAAACAAGGGGGGAAAACCCCCCAACCACAACAATGACAACATGATTTAAAGAAAAGAGATGTGTGTGGAGAGAGGGAGAGAGAGTAAATGAATGACTTTATTTTCCAAGGGTAACAGAATAAACATTCACACACTTTTGAAAATCTTGCCCTTGCCCTGATTATAGGGACTATCAACGAAATAAGGGGGGGGGGGGGGGGGGGGGGGGGATCCCCAACTACAACATCGACAACAGGATTTAAAGACAAGAGATAAGTGTGTGGGGAGAGGGAGGGAGGGAAGGAGAGAATGACCTAAGTTTAGAGATCGTCCGTGGAACAGGAACTTGGGTACGGGATCAGATCAGAACATCTGTGATTTATGACCAGGGATCGGGTAGACAGATTCCTTTCGTACTTTAAAGATTGTGATTGATGTCCCTGTCAAAGGTGGTGACTCGAGTTCAGGTATATATAGTAGAGCTTGGTGGGTGATAAACGATGAGTTGAAGTGTATCTCGTGACCACCGGTAAATACATGGCGCTTTTGTTCCTTGTGTTTTTATGGGCTTTTTATTATTCACCCTGTATATATAAATCATCAGACTTTGCATGAAAGGAAAGGTGCATGCAGCACTTGACTGAGCCAGTTGCCGCCAGAAGCTGATACTGATATATATGTATATATATTATATATATATATATATATATATATATATATATATATTATGTGTGTGTGTGTGTGTGTGTGTGTCGCTGTGATGCACCTCTCGTTAAGCGTTGGGGTGTGTCTTGCGAGTCTGAGTCTTCATTGTTGCAGTCTCTACTGCCTTTCAGTCTCTCATCTGTATTTTGTGTGTGTGTGTTGCTACCTTCCGAGAGAGAGAGAGAGAGATGAGAGAGGATGAGGAGAGAGAGAGAGAGAGAGAGAGAGAAGAGAGGAGTGAGTGAGTGAGTGAGTGAGTGAGGGTGAGGAGAGAGAGAGAGGAGAGAGAGAGAGAGAGAGAGAGAGTGTGAGTGTGTGTGTGACAGTGTGTGTGACAGTGTGTGTGTGTGTATCACAGTGTGTCTGTGCCTGCTTGTCAATCTCAGTCCCTCTCCTTTTAGCTCTAGCTCTGTCAGTGTGTCTGTCTCTCTCTCTCACATCACACACACACACAACCACCACCACCACCACCACCACTAGGACCCCTGCTTTCATGCTGAAGCAGAGATTTTGTCCTCATATCTATTCCAGGGATAGAGGGGTTCTGTAGTGCAATGAAATTAATCTCTGATGTCTCAGTGGACAGAAATATCGGTCTTAAGTATCTCTCTCTCCCCCTCTTCACACACTGACACCCCCCTCTCCCTCTCTCCCCACTCTTTTCCCCACCATCCCCCCCTCTCCCTCTCTTCATGAATTGTATGTGATGGAGGTATGACCTCAAGAAAAGAGGCAACAGTTGTAGTTTAGTAATTCCAGTTGGTTCGACGAAAGGGGTGGACAGAGGATGCGTGATTAGTAGTGTTCAGTGAATGGAGCGTCTTCAAGGGACAGACTTCAGAATGGAAAAGAGAGAAGCGAAGAGCAAGAAAAATATAAAGGGGAAAAAAAGCCGTAGATATCTATTAGTGTGCGTTTTGTAATTAAGATTACATGCTCGTGCGCGCGCCTATGTACACACACACGCACGCACGCGCACATGTTCTCTATACAGCCATTTTGCTTTATTTTTGCATGATTATCAGCTCGTGTGCTACTGATTATTTCTACACAGACAGACGCATACACACACACACACACACACACACACCACATACACACGCACACACACGCACGGGCACACACACAAACACACGCACACACACAATAATTGTTCGTCTGATATCACTTTGAGTGAACAGGCGTAAAATCGAAGACACACACACACACGTTCTCTCTTTCTCTCTCTCTCGCACACACACACAGTATGAATGCCTAAATTACACGCGAATAATAAAGTCTAGAACACAGTAAGTAGAAGACTGTTATCCTCGCAGCTGTTTGTGTGTAAGGTAATCCCGTTACACGAATTTCTCAGTGGAGGTAAACAAGAAAAATGGAGTGACCTGGTTGGTGGGTTCGTTTGGCTCTCCTCCAACAAAGCTGACTGGCCTAATATGTTTTGCTTGTCTCCCTTCGCGTGACCTCCTTTCCTTCTCTTCTCCCTTGGTTGACCTTGTTTGCTTCCTTGCTCAGCCTTGTGATGTTTTTTGGGGGTATTATAATATATATCTATGCAAATGGCTCTGTGTCTCTTGTCTTGTCTTGTAGTTGCTAGCATTTATAGTATTCCTGTCTGTCTGCCTGCCGGCCTGTCTGTAGTTAATAGTCATGCCTGCCCTCCACTTTTCTCTGTTTATAGTCTAACTTTTCCACCTAGCCTATATCAATATTGTTAATAAAGGATTCATTCCCTTCTCTACGACTCAGTCTGTCTGTCTCTCAGTCTGTCTGTCTGTCTGTCTGTCTGTCTGCCTGCCTGCCTGCCTGCCTGCCTGTCTGTAGTTTATAATCACGCCCGTCCTCCTCTTTCCTCTGTAGACTGTAGTCTAACTTTTCTGTCGCGGCCATACCAATATTGTTGATAAGGATTAATTACCCCTCTTTACCACTTTGTCTCTCTCTGTCTCTGTCTGTGTCTATCTCTCTGTTTGTCTGCCTGTCTTTCTGTCTCTGTCTGCCTGTCTGTCTTATCTGTGTGTGTGTTGTCAGCCCAAGTCTCAGTCTCTCACTCTCTGGCTCCTTTTCCATCCTCTCATTGACTTTGTCTCAATCTCTGTCTCTAGTCTTTGCGCGCGCACTTTGTATATAAAAGAAGAAAACCCCAATAAAAAAAAACAACCACCAACCAAACAAAATAATTCCAATACATTCACTGTTCTGTTGTATGGTAGGAGGTAGGTCACACATTTCAGAAAAGTGGCGTGGACTATTATCATGAGAAACAAAATTGTACAATTTCAGCGCATGTTCCTCAAAGTTCAATGCGCTCAAACTACCGTTGTCAAAGTTCAGCGAAAGAGAATTGTAAAATTTCAGTGTACAGTGCGCCACAAAGTTCAATGCACTCAAAAGTTCCACCTGATCTTGTACTGTAAATGTGTGCGTTAGTGTGTGTGTATGTGTTTTTCAGAATGCGCTCAAAGTTCCACCTGATTTTGTACTGTAAATGTGTGCGTTTGTGTGTGTATGGTGGGTTTTTTTTCAGAATGCGCTCAAACGCCAAACTTACTTTGTACTGTAAATGTGTGCATATGTGTTGTGGTTTTTTTCCAGATTGCGCTCAAAGTTCCACCATATTTTGTACTGTAAATGTCTGCGTTTGTGTGTGTATGGTGTTGGTTTTTTCCAGAATGCGCTCAAACGCCATATTTATTATGTACTGTAAATGTTTTTATATTTATTCTTTTATATCGAGGATAATGGAATAAGCACTAATGTGCTTTTTTATATCCAATCCCCGTGTGTATGCAGTTTTTGTAAATTCTGTCATCTGTTTCCACCGGCACACAATAGCCTGCTCTTACGAAAAGCGGAACAGGATTTAACGTGTGCGCAAGATGTTCTGCGTGCGTCAGTGTGCATATGTGTGGGGGTTTTTTCAGAATGCGCTCAAAGTTCCACCTTATTTTGTACTGTAAATGTGTGCATTGTGTGGTTTGTGTTTCAGAAGTAGGCGACACAGACTTGGACTACCATGAGGGCAGGTGAAGGATGGATCCTGGGCACTTGGGCACGATGAGTCAGAGCATGGGCACCCACTCTGCTGACCACACCTCCCCGGGCCCCTCCCCCTCCCCTTCCTCCTCCTCCTCCTCCTCCCGCGACATCCTCGCCACCCCTGCCACCACCTCCACAATCCCTGGAGGTGTGGCCCCCACACCCACCTCTACCCTCCTCCTGCAGCAGCGGCTGTGTGCACAGCCTGTGTCGCATAGCTCCTCTACTGAGGGTGAGTGACTGAAGGGAGGGAGTGTGTGTGTGACTGTGTGTTTATTTTATTTTATCTGTATTTTATTCTTTTATGTCGATGATAACTGAGGGTGAGTGAGGGAATGGAGTGTGTGTGTGTTTATTTTATCTGTATTTTATTCTTTTATGTCGATGATAATGCCTGTGTCGCATAGTCCCTCTACTGAGGGTGAGTGAGGGAATGGAGTGTGTGTGTGTTTATTTTTATTTTATATGTATTTTATTCTTTTATGTCGATGATAATGGAATAAGCACTTATGTGCTTTTTTTACATCCAGTCCCCATGTGTACGCAGTTTTGTAAATGTTGTCAACCGCTCCCACTGGCATACAATAATAGCCTACTCTTCCGAAAAGCGGAAAAGGTTTTAACGTGTGCGCAAGATGTTCTGCGTGCGTTCGCACATGGGACCTCGGTTTATAGTCTCATCTGAAGGACTTTTGGGGAGGGAGTGGATTGGGCACTGATGTTAATTCCACTCTGTGTGTGTGTGTGTGTGTGTGTGTGTGTGTGTGTGTGTGTGTATGTGTGTGTGTGTGTTGTGAATGAGAGAGAGAGTGTGTGTGTGTAGTGGGTTGAGATAGGGTTGGATCAGGTGCGTATGCGCGTGCATGCTTCTTTGTGTGTTGGTGTGAGTGTATACATGTGTGTGTCATGGAGTCCGAATGCCCGTTCGCACACTTCCCTGCGTATAGATCTGTATTTATAACTATAACCCCGGCAAAAAGTACTCACCAGTGCTTGCATAAGTCCAAAGATCACATAGGCAAATGGAAATGCTTGCCCAGCAAAGTGCTGTCTGTGTTGGATCAGTCACAGCCTTGACAAAAGCAGTAACAAGGAAGAGAGGAAAGGGGGAGGGAGAAAGTGGAATTCCCAGATCGTACAGAGAGAGGCATGCTTTGCTCGCTGTAGGTCGATGACCTTAACAAACAAAAGGACCCTGACCTAATGGCCCTGTCCTTCGGTAGCGTTCGACACTGGAGCTTTTTGTCTCAGCGCTTTGAAGATTAGTGTTGTTGATGGTGTGTGTGTGTTGGTGTGTGTGTGTGTGTGTGTGTGTGTGTGTGTGTGTGTGTTGTGTGTGTGTGTGTTCGTGGTTGTGTGTGTGTGTTCGTGGTTGTGTGTGTGTTGTTTATTGTATTCTTTTATTTCGAGGATAATGGAATAAGCCCGAATGTGCTTTTTTCATCCAGTCCCCGTGTGTATGCAGTTTTGTAAATTTTGACATGCGTTCCCACGGGCACACAGTGGCCTACTCTTCCGAAAAGTGGAACGGGTTTTAACGTGTGCGCAAGATGTTGTTCTGCGTGCATTCGCACACGGGACTTCATCCGAAACACTTTTGGGGAGAGTGGAGTCGGAACATTTATTGCTGTGTGTACGCCTGTGTATCATGTTTGTGTGTCTGCGAGAGTATATGTGTTTGTATGAGTGTGGTGTGTGTGTGTGTGTGTGTGTTGTGTGTGTGTGTGGTGTGTGTGTGTGTGTGCGTGTTGTGTGCGTGTATGTGTGCGTGTGTATGTGTGTACGTGCGTACTTGCGTGCGTGTGTGTGTGTGTATGTGTGTGTGTGTGTTATTATATTTCTTTGGGTTAAATGTGAACTTGTGTTTTTATATAATTTATATCATAGAGTCTTATTTTGTTATGCTTTTTAATTCCTTGGTTTTTACACCTGTTGTGAATGTACCATCTTTTGTATTAAAATAGAAAATGATAATAGTTATATACTAGTATAGGCATAGGTGTGCAGAGCATACTACAATACCTGAATGAAAATAAAGTTGAGGGAAAGATGAGGCCAGGGGTATGCAAAATTGCCAAAAAGGTCGATCAGTTGTGGAATAAACAGTTTTTAGTCTGTAAAAGAGATAATTGTATAGGAATACACATTTTGATTTGAACAGCAAAGGCTTTGATTTGTTTTTGCAAGATGTAGCGCTATATACCATTTATTATTATTTATTATTAAATGTTTGCTAAATTATTCTTCAGTTTTATTTTTCTTTTAACAATCAAGAATAAAGCTGTATCAACTTATTCCTTGATCTAAGACTAGTGTGATAAAATCCAAGAAATTAAATACGCATTGGGATTCGGGCTTTTAAAACATTTACTTGTGGATTTCGTGAAAAGATTTTTTTTTAGAAATTTTACTTGTGGATTGCATTTAAGATATTCGAGAAATATTTGGTTTGTTACTCATTGTGCTTTTATCAGGAATAATTATGAGAACGTTTCTTGCTTGTGTGTACGCCTGTATAACATGTTTTTGTGTCTGCGAGAGTATGTGTGTTTGTATGATGTGTGTGTTTGTGTGTATGTGTGTGAATGAACAAGCGAGCAACCGATCGAGCGTGTGTGTGTGTTTGTGTGTAAGCGCGCGCGTGCTTTCTCCTCATGTATGATTCATGCATCTGTAAGATTTGTTGACCTTAGCATGTTTTCTCCCCTCTACACTAATGAAGCGATGACTGATTGCGGCAACGCAGATGTTGTCTCATTCGACCCAGAGAGAGAGAGAGAGAGAGAGAGAGAGAGAGAGAGAGGAGAGAGAGAGAGAGAGAGAGAGAGCCTTTTTAGCGTATCTCCCACAGGGGACAAACTGCACACACCGGTCGATGACCTCGACCATAGGACCTCGACCCAGTGACTCTGCCGTTCATAATGTCCATGCTTGAGTTGTCTGGGTATTCAAAAACAATCTTACGTGTTGGTTGTTGTCTATTTTTTGTTTTGTTGTTGTTGTTTTTTAACTTACCACCACAGTTAAAGTGCAGAGAGAGAGAGAGAGACAGACAGACAGACAGACAGACAGACAGACAGAGAGAGAGAGAGAGAGAGAGAGAGAGAGAGAGAGAGAGAGAGAGAGAGAGAACTCGAACTCGAACTCGAAAGATTTATTCACAAAAAGGCCATTGGCCCATACATGAAGGGGGATTGCCGAGCTGCTTAGTATTTAATGAGAAAAATAAGGAAGCACTAACCACAACCACCACAATAAAAATCAGTTAATAAAAAATATGACTTAAGAAACCAAGATAGAGAGAGGTGTTTTATGGTTTGGATGTTTTCGTCATTATTGTTCGCGTTTTTGCTGATTCATTTCTTTGCTACAGCTACAACTTGGTAGTTTGTTACTTCAAGGAAAATCATGAAAGTCGTCCACATGATTGGGCGAGCGAGCGAGCGCGCGCGCGTGCGCGCGCGCGCACACACACACACACACACACACACACACACACACACACACACACACACACACACACGTACGCGCGCACACACGCGCGCACACAAACGCGCGCGCACACACCCGCGCACAAACGCGCGCGCACACACACACACAGCGTGCCTCTACCTCTCTCTCCCTCAAATTTGATTCTTTGGTTTATTCATGTTTGTTTCACTTTTTGCCCATGAGGGCCTGGTGTAAAGAAGCCTCTGGCTTATCCAATTACCCTCATTAAAACATGCGAGTTCGAGTTCAAGTTCCCTCTGTGCCTCTATCGGTCTGTCTGCCTGCCTGCCTCTTTCTCTCCCTCCCTCCCTCTCCCTCCCTCCCTAACTAACCAGCTTTGAAGTAGATAAAAACTATAAACCAAAAACAACTTCGACGAAAATGTAAGCATTCATACACCAAGCGCATTCTTACCACTGTCATCAACAGCGCTGCAATAAATCATCACCGTAATGAATGCAGCAGCACAAAGCCTTCTACCCGCACGAAATCTCTCTCTCTCTCTCTCTCTCTCTCTCTCTCTCTCTCTCTATATATATATATATATATATATATATATATATTATGTGATTATATATACCTCTCTCTCCCATGTAAATTAGCCAGCATCCCGGGTGGGCTGACACAGGGGGCAGAGATGGGAGGTTACGATGACAAGACTTGATTGAGCCAGCAGGCAGGTGGCTCTGGGTCCCTCGAACGGCAATAATTCATACCTGCAGCTTTCAGGTGCACAATGGCAGCTAGGGCAGGTGGTGGATGACACGTTTGAGATGGATTAGAGGGCGTGTCATTAGCCTGGCTATATTATAGCAGGTGCAATTTCTGGGTTGGGGGTTAGGATTTAGGGCTGTCGTCTGTTATCCCGTCTTTGTGTTCAGGGTGAACATAAACCATGTATAGGTTTGTTATATATATATATATATATATATATATATATATATATATATATATATATATATATATATTATATATATATAGTGTATTTTGGTAACCTCCCTGTTTAATGCAAGGCGCACACCACGCCCTGTCTCGAAACCTCTGCGCTGTCTTTGTTTCTGTCTGGCTGTCTTACACACAGACACACACACACAGACACAAACACACACACAGACGCAAACACACACACAGACACAAACACACACACACAGACACAAACACACAGACACACACACACACAGACACAAACAGACACAGACACAAACACACACACAGAGACACAAACACACACACACAAACACACACACAACACACACACGAACCACACACACACACACACACACACTCACACACACACTCTCTTTCACTCTCTCACTCAACAAACTTGTTGAAAAATATCTATTAAAACTGACGCGCCACACCGTTTAGATTGCTTTCTGCAAGTAGGGTGGGATTAGGGCTGCATATCATTCAGGAGCAGATGAAAAGAAAAACGTCAGAAAATACCCCCCGAATAGCATTTTAAAAAAAAGAAGGAACAGAAGGAAGACTGCACATATGCCACTTGAGTAACCACTGACATGGAAAGAAAGAAGGGGTGGGTTGGAGGGGAGGGGGGTGGGGGGGGGGGGGCGTGGGGGGGATTTTTTACGCCGTGTGAAATGTGGATGTATTGGAGAAGCTTGAATCTCTTTTTTACTGCTCCTCTGCTTTTAATCTGTAAGGGCTTACGGTTTCTGTTCTTTTATTTTGGAACTGTATCATGTTTTGTGGACATTATATTTGGCCGTACAGCTTAGAAGGGTTGGCGGACATTTTTATGAGTAATAAACAGAGAGGGGAAATCATATAAGACAAGATTACCAAATTCTGCAGCTCGACTAGTCCTCGGAAAGAAAAAATCTGAGCACGTTACCCCTCTCTTGCGATCTCTCCACTGGCTGCCTGTGCCACAGAGAGTAAACTATAAGATCAGTACCCTCTGTTACAAATATCTTCACAAAACAGCACCTTCCTACCTCTGTGAATGTCTTCACTTGTACACTCCCTCTCGTTCCATCCGCTCTGCTGCAGATACCTTGTTCTTAGGAATACCTAGATTCAACCAGTCCACCGCTGGCGTCTCTCTTTCTCTGTCTCAAGTCCATCGATCTGGAATGACCTCCCTCTCTCTTCGCCAAGGCCTTCTTATGACACTTTAAAATCCAGTCTCAAGACATATTTATTTAAAATCTAAGATTTTCCTCTCCTGCTTCATCTCATAGCTTTTCCCTGCCTTCAACAGCCGAGATTCTAACGCCCTGCCAGGGTGTGTGACCTGTTTGTGTGTGTGTGTGTGTGTGTGTGTGCGTGCGTGCGTGCGTGCGTGCGTGCGTGCGTGCGTGCGTGCGTGGGTGCGTGCACATTTGGACTTGTTGGAACTATTAATTGTTACTGGTTGTATGACTGTGTAAGAATGAGTTGAGTGCAAGCGCTTTGATTTGTCTCTGCAAGATATAGCGCTATATAGATTCCATTATCATCATTATTATGATCAGAAACCATGCGGAAAGTCTAAGCGTACATGTATGAGAGGGCTCCTACGACATCTGCATGATTGTGTGTGTGTCACTGCTTGCGTGTGTGTATGCGTGCGTGTGTGTATGCGTGCGTGTGTGTGTGTTCGCACGCGCGCGCACGTGCTTTCAATTTATACGTAAACACGCACGCTGCCCGGTACGTAGGCGCTGACATGCCGCCTCCTTAACACGATCCTTACACCAGACTCTTGCTTCCCCAGCTATGATGCTGCTGTCAGAATCGAGCAAGGGAGACGATCGAAGCAACCCGGACACGACCATCACCCTCTCTAACACCAGCTCCCCGCTTCAGCCTTCCCCCAGCCCCAGCTCCCCCCAGGATCTCGCCCAGAGCTCTCCTCTGCAGTCCTCCTCCCCGGGGGAGACCTACAGGCAGCGTCTGTTTGAGGAGAAGATAGCGCTTCTGACTCAAGGCCACAGACTACCAGGTGAGTGTCGGCCTGCAGGGATCTGTCGGCTTTTTGTTGCTGTCTTCTTTCTCTTCTTCTTGCTGTCTCGGCTCTTTTCTTCGGTGTGTCGTCTGAGAGCGTGTAAGAGTTTTCGTCTGAGAGCGTGTAAGAGTTTTCGTCTGAGAGCGTGTAAGAGGTTCGTCTTAGAGCGTGAAGAATTTCGTCTGAGAGCGTGTAAGAGTTTCGTCTTAGAACGTGTGAGAGTTTTCGTCTGAGAGCGTGTAAGAGTTTCGTCTGAGAGCGTGTAAGAGTTTCGTCTGAGAGCGTGTAAGAGTTTCGTCTGAGAGCGTGTAAGAGTTTCGTCTGAGAGAGTGAGTTTGTTTATAAAAGTGTTACGTTTCCTGTGTCGTTTGTGGTGTGTGGTGGGGGGGGGGGGGGGGAGGAGGGTGATGTTGTGTGTGATGTTGTGTTTGTTTCTCTTAGTCTTATCTCTCAAATTCGATTAATCATGTCCTGTCTTTTTGGGTCCCTGTTTTCCCCCCTCACTTCTCTGTGTTTGCCTGTTTCCACCCTTCCTGTCTGTCTTTGTGGCCCTATGTGTGTATGAGAGAGAGAGAGGAGAGAGAGCGAGCGAACTTGCCTTTATCTTTGGGAAGCCTCGTGCCAGTCTGTCTTTATTTGTGTATGTACATACAATGTTATGTATAGAAGTGTACACTTATTAAACACAAGACACGCATGTGTACGCACACATACATGCGCGCGCATGTGTTCATGCATGTGCGTGTATTTTGCTTCATAGATTAAGTACGTACGCACACATATACATGCGTGCGCATGTGTTAATGCATGTGCGTGCATTTTGTTTCAAAGATTAAGCACTCACACACATTCACACACACACACACACACACACACACACACACACACACACACACACACACACTTACACCCACACAGCACGCACACACACACACACACACATACTCACTCACACAACACTTACACTCATTCGCACAACACACGTATACTCACTGCACAACACACACACACTCGCACACACACTCACACTCACACACACACTCTCACACACTACACTCACTCACACACTCACTCACACGCACTCTTACACTCACACACACTCACCCACACCACTTACACTCACTCACACTCACACACACTCACCCACCACGCACACTTACACTCACACTCACTCACACTCACTCACACACCACACACACACACACACACACACACACACACACCACACACACACACACACACTCACACTGCTCGGCGCTGTGAACAAGTACACTTCCAAAGATACGTTGTTGACAAAAATAAAACAGACCCAGCGGTATCAACAAGAGCAGAGTGTGTGTCTGATGGGAGATAGTGGAGTTACGCTTCGGTCAGGCTGTCAACAGCTTTGCTGTAATCATCGCCTACTGACCGATAGCACCTTTTGATGGGGCCTACAAGAACAAAGACTGCTTATCCAATCGGCTCTCTCTCTTGTCCCGGTCTCGGTGTGGTTCTGTCTTTTACACTCTCTCTCTCTCACACACCACACAGAGGCACACACACAACACACAACACACAAAACAACACACACACACACACACACACCACACACACAACACACACACACACAACACGCACACATAACGCACGCACGCACCAAACAAAAAGAAAACAGGAAAAAGATGATCTTCAGGTTTGGAGCGAATCCTATTTCTGCGCGCACAGAAACACAGAACCAAACTCGGTGCACCTCGAGGCAAATCTCTCCATTCTCTCACGTCTGGATTATTGCACTTCTCTTCTGGCTGGTCTGCCAGCATCATCTATCCACCCTCTTCAACGTATACAAAACTCTGCAGCTCGACTAGTCCCCAGAAAGAAAAAAAATCTGAGCACATTACTCCTCTGTTGCGATCTCTCCACTGGCTGCCTGTGCCACAGAGAGTAAACTAATAGATCTGTACCCTCTGTTACAAATGTCTCCACAAAACAGCACCCTCCTACCTCTGTGAATGTGTTCACCTGTACACCCCTTCTCGTTCCCTCAACTCTGCTGCAGATACCCTATGCTTAAGAATACCTAGATTCAACCAGTCCACAGTTGGCCCTTGCTAGCGCGCTCTTTCTCTGTTTCTGGTCCATTGATCTGGAATGACCTCCCTCTCTCTCTTCACCAAAAGCCTACTTATGATGTGTTTAAATCCAGCCTCAAGACATTTATTTCAAACCTAAGATTCTCTCCTCCTGTTTCATCTCATTTCTGTCCCTGCCCTCAACAACCAAACCCCCCATCACCCTGCCGAAGTGTACAGCTTGTGTGTGTGTGTGTGTGTGTGCGTGCGTGTGTTTGTGTGTGCGCGCGCGCGTGTGTTTTTACAATTGAATTTGTAAAAACTGTTAATTGCAACTGGCTGCATGTGAAAGACTAGGATGAATGAAAGCGCTTTGATTTGTTTTTTGCAAGATATAGCGTTGTATAAATTCTATGTATTATTAATGATAAGAAATATAGGCTAGGCCGATCTGTCTTTTGCCGCCGCGAATAAGGTAGCCGAAGGGATGACAAAATTTACAAAACTGCATTCACACGGGGACTAGATGAAAAATAGCACGTGAGTGCTTATTCCATTATCCTCGAAATAAAAGAATAAATAAATACAATAAATAAATAAATGTAAGAGGAGAAATGGCAGGAAAAGGACCGAAGCAGTTGAAGACGCCGATTGGTTACCAAAGTAAAGATCGTGAGTGTGACTGAAAAAGAGCTCCCCTCATAGCATAATGTATATATTTGTGTTCAATCGTTTTCTTTTTTTTGCTTTGATACGGTTTGAAAATTGCAGATAGGAGACCTGTATCAGTCATTGATTTGGGGGTTGCGGGGTTGGGAGGGTGGGGTATGCATGGGAAACTGATTTTGCGAAAGTGGTTTTTTTAACCTGTGATTTCGTGTTATACTCGGGTTGTGTTTCTTTGGTACCGTGTTTTAATGAGAGAAGAAAATTATAATGATGTCGGATGATGATGATGATGATGATGATGATGATGATGATGATAATAATGATGATAAGAAGAATAGTTATCGTAACACTTTGTTTTTCGATTTCCATTAAACAGATGTTAGTGCCCTGAGCGGGTAAGAGTATCATTTATTTTTAAAAAGCAACTAAAAAGAAAACTATGACATGATGACATCTTCACTGAAAACGCGCTGTTTTCTTCTGAATTTTGCAATGATAACGGCTAAATTTTCGCGCTGATCCACTGATCTTTATACAAGGAAGTTTTCAGAATGACTGCCATCATTTCAGGATAAGCAACTTTCAGAATAAAAACTACTTCTTTCACCCATTTAGTTTGATCTCTCTTCTGTGTTTCAAGTCGGGAAAAAGGCAAGGACAGAAAGAAAAAAAGTTTAAAAATTTTTCCGTTGTTTTGGTTTAATTTGTAGCGAAGAAGTCGTTTAGCTGTCTGTGTCAATATATGGCCATTTGCACTTATCGTGAATGAGGGGTTGGGGGGCATGGGGTGGGGTGGCGGAGGGGGTGGGGTGGTGGGGTGGGGGGTGATCGGCAGTGTGGGTGTAGAAAGTGTGCGTGCAGAATAAGACGTGAGAAGACCATAAAACTTGCGCGTATTTCTAACTTTCCTTCATGACATATTATGGCGACATTAACTTGGGGGGGGGGGGGGGGGGGGGGGGGGGCAGGGATCTCCGAAGTAGCATAGAGGCGGTGATTGACTCTGTAGTATAGAAAGGGAAGGAAAAGAAGAGAGAGATAACAGTGGACCCATTGTTACTTTTCCCTTGTTGCAGAAGATAATGTATGTCGTTAAGTGAAATGGGCAACAGTTGGTTGACCGGTTGCAATACAGCCAGTCCTGCTCAGAAGACAATGTTGAGTATTACAGGTGTCTTTGTGATGTAGGAAAGATTCATGGTAACCTTTTCCTTCTAACAGTGTACACACTGATGCGCAATGTTGAGTATTTCAGGTGTCTTTGTGATGTAGGAAAGATTCATGGTAACCTTTTCCTTCTAACAGTGTACACACTGATGCGCAGTGTTGAGTATTTCAGGTGTCTTTGTGATGTAGGAAAGATTCATGGTAACCTTTTCCTTCTAATAGTGTACACACTGATGCGCAGTGTTGAGCGTTTTCAGGTGTCTTTGCGATGTGGGAAACGATTCGAGATAACCATTTCTTCCCCTTCGAATATTGTACACACTGATCCACAATACGGTCATCATTACTTGGAAATATGATCCATACTTAAAGAAAAGTGAAAGTGGGGGTGGGGGAGGGGGGGGGGGGCGAACCGAGGAGAGGGGGGGAGAGTGAGGTGGGGATGGGGGGGGGGGGGGGGGGGGGGAGAAAGAAAGGGAGTGGGAGGAATTTCACGAGGGTGGGGAAATAGGGAGGGGTTTATTTATTTATATATTCTTTTATATCGAAGATAATGGAATAAGTACTTATGTGCTTTTTTACATCCACTCCCCGTGTGTATGCGGTTTTGTAAATTTTGTCATCTGTTCCTATCGGCACACAATGGCCTACTCTTACGAAAAGCGGAACAGGATTTAACGTGTGCGCAAGATGTTCTGCGTGCGTTCGCACACGGGACCTCGGTTTACAGTCTCATCCGAAGGACTTTTGGGGAGAGTGGAGTCTGCACTGATGGTTAACCCCAGGGGAAAATATCCCCTTGAAAGGGAATCGAACCCGGGTCATCAGATTGCGAGCGCAATGTTCTGACCACTAGGCTATCCCGTCCCGAGAGAGAGAGAGAGCGCTCTCTGGGGCTAAGTGAGTGCTCTGGGAAGGAAGGGGGGGAGGGGTGTTATTGCAACTTGTTCTACCCCCACGTTTCCATACCAGTAGTGTTCTACCCCTGAAGCCAGCTTCCAAGGTTGTTACTATGAATGATGTTAGCTTTTTATGTCTACCAGATAGATGTCAAGGTTGTCTTTTCTTTGCCAGCTCCATTTCTGACAACCCCCGCCTTTAACACTCCTCACCCTATTCCCGCCTTTAACACACTTACCCTATTCATATGTCTTAAAATTTGTTGTTGTTTCTTTTTATTAGATGTCTTTGTTATGAAGTGTATTGCTGTCAGACTGACTGCCATTCGTCTGTAAATACTCCTGCCTGCCTGCCCGCATGCTTGCCTGTCTGCCTGTGCGTTCGTTCGTTTGTTCTTTAGATTTTACGTCTTTTCTCTATAAGTGATATTAGACTAAGAGAGACAGGGAGAAAAGAAGAAAAGCAGATGTTTGTGTGCGACTGAAAGTTTGTTTTGTCACTTGTAATGCGAGCGTGTGTATTTGTGTGTGTGTGTGTGTGTGTGTGTGTACATGCGAGCGCGCGTGTGTGTTTTGTGTGTGTGTGTCTGTGTCTGTCTCTGTCTCCTCTCTCTTCAGACTTACTTTTTATCGTTCGTTGATATGTATGTGGTGTGTGGGGGGGGGGGGGGGGGGGGGGGGGGGTTGTGTAGTTGTACTCGCATTTCCAGCACTGTTTAATCATCAGTATCTGTTTAGCAGGCATGGGTAAATTACAGTATCACTTTCATCTCTTTTTGGGGGGAGAGGGGGATGTAAGTAGATTTAGTAATACTACCCATAGCCATAATTCTGTGCGTGCAAGATGACTGGCGTGTTCTTCCGAGCTTTCAACATGAATGCGCAGTTGTTTACGATTGTTTTAAGTTACACGAATCTGCTCGTGAAATAGACAGCACACATGAACACCACCACGAGACATTACAGTCACAGAGCATCATCAAGCTTAGACTTTTTTCCTTTGATTGAGTCCCAGCGGAGTTAACTGATTTAGGGACCGAATCAACCAACCACCATCGCCACCAAACATCTCCCTTTTGCAACTCTTAATAAGGTTACTCGTATATATAATGCTTAATCAACTTTAAAAAATAACTCTCTGAAGTCCATTCAAATAAGGCCAATCAGTCTTTGAGGCGGCTATGATCAGGCGTCTCGGTTATAACTGGTTTAACTTTCAGGTCCTAATGGCTATGGCAATGTGCAAGAAAGATAACTACCACCTGTCCTTGCTGTTTGGCATTTACAATGACATAGCCATGATGAAAGGCTTGGAGCTTACGGCAGAGCGTGGAAAAAGGAAAACAATAGGTCAGGGGAAAGATGGGGGGGGGGAGGGGGGGGGGGGGGGGCTCTGTCAGTGATCAGGCAAAAATAGGATTTAAATTTGAGAAAGCTTTTTTTGTTGTTGGGGTGGGTTTTTTTTTTTTTAATAAAGAAATAACTTTCCGTAATGTCAGAGTGACTTTTACCTACAATGTCATCTAGAAGAAAACTCTTGAAAGTTCGATTAAGAACGAGTGAGACATAAACGGGAGAGAGAGAGAGAGAAAAAAAAGAAAGAGACATAAAATGCAACAAAAAGAGTTTTATGATAGCGATGAATCTATTAAGTGCCCTTGTCACCTGAGATCGTAAGTTAGGCGTTAAACAGGCGTGGAATGGTCGCTTGTTGGTTTCGCTTTCTTTCCACGTGAATATCATTTAACTTTGCAGGGGACTGGATGTAAAAAGCTCGTCAGTGCTTATCTGTTATGCTTGAAGATAAGAATTTTGTCATTGTGTGTGTGTGTGTGTGTGTGCGTGTGTGTGTGTATGTGTGTGTGTGTGTTTGTGCACAAGAGGAGTATCTGCTCTGCGCTGCAAAGTCCATTCGAAGAAACAATACGACCTGCTATGAGGGTGACGTACGTATGAGCAGGTGGGGGGGAGGGGGGGGGGAGGAGAGATTGTGCACAGCAATCCATCCCACTGTCTACTTTCCATTTTCAAACTTTTTAAGATCTATGCTATACCGTAATAATGTTTGTTCGCTGTGTTGCTTGGTTTATAGATCAGTATTTTGTGTGTTACTGTGTTGGGTTTCCTCGTAATCGTCTGTTTCAATTTCATTATTTCTTGGTTATCTGTATGTCACTCACACTCACACACACACTCACATACACACACTCACACTCACACACACACACACACACACACACACACACACACACACACACACACACAACACACAACACACTTCGGATGAGGACTATAAACCGAGGCCCGTGTTCGAACGCATGCATAACATCTTGCGCACACGTTAAATCCTGTTCCGCTTTTCGGAAGAGTAGGCCATTGTGTGCCGGTGGGAACAAATGACAAAATTTACAAAACCGCATACACACGGGGACAGGATGTAAAAAAGCACATGAGTGCGTATTCTATTATCCTCGATATAAAAGAATAAATAAATAAATAAAATAAATGGTTGTTTTACTGGATTTCTGCACACAGGGGAAATTGATATTGCCGTGTTATTGTTAGTTTGTTAGGATTGTTTGCATTGATAGCTTAAAAAGCTGGGACTATTTAACCTCCTAGCTTTTCATTTCTGTTTGTGGCTGTATGACACAAGCTTCCATTTTCTTTTGTCAACTGCATCGAATGAATTAATGGCTTGCCAGTGCCACCCAAGATGCCTATTTCAGAAAGTGTATAATGTTTTCCTGGGCTCTATCACAGTTCTTGATTAAACCATTGTCGCTGGGGGCAACTGCAAAGTGAGAGGTTGTATGACCAGTGGCTTTCCCACGTAAGGAATCCCACTTTACAGCTTAGTCTTTAGTGATCGACTATGACTCACTGACTAGGAGGTTTGAGGCTTGACTTGCACAGTCCTTATGTGCTGCAGCCCTGGGGGCTAGTTGGCCTTTGGAGAACATCTCCAACGCTGACTGTCCTTATGCCCACTTGGCCGAGAGAGTGGGGGTGTACTTTGGGCAAGACATCTCCACTATAATCAAATTTCTGCCCAATTTCCGAAACAGCAGCTGCTTACTCTGCTGTTTGGGAGGTCATCGTCGAACACGACTGACAAACATAGTAGTGTTGGCGCGTAACGAATCAATACAGCCAGATGCACTGTGGGACAAAGCAAACAAAATAAAAACAAAGCAAAATACCCACACCCTTATTACTTTGGATTAGTTTATTTTTGTTCTCTTTATTGAATCCACACACACATACACACACACGTACACACACACACACCACCCACACACACACCACACACACACACACACACACACACAACACACACACAACACACGAACCAACACATAAACTGAAAATGCCGTGATGATAAGAACAAATGCAGATTTATCCACTCTAATCAGTATGCCGGTACATACGTTTTGCAGGAGCACAGTGTTTGCAAAACTGAAACAGACCCAGTGGTGTTAATGATTATAGCAGCGTGTTGGAGTTGATCGAGTTACGCCATCAAACTGTCAACACTGTACATCTTTTATCAGCGAACGAACACAAGACAGGCCCTGTATGTTTATCCCCTCTGCTTTCGCCCTCCCAGTTTCCTTCCCACACTGCCTCAAGTCCAAATTACCGGCACGTGCAATACAGAGGTTTTTGGGGGGGGGGGGGGGGGGGGGGGGGGGGGGGGAGAGAGAGAGACAAAATAATTATACACTCACTTTTACATCAGGTTTTGGCAGGACATAATCAACAAAGGCCGCAGACTATTTACCGCATGTACGCAAGTAGTGGTAGAATTTAGGGTGGAGAAAGATGGAAGAGGAGGCATATTATATTTGATTGTAGGGTAGGTTTTGATTGTTTTTCTCTTTGGTTTGAATTTGTTGATCAGTCTTGTCCATCATATGTTAATCATTTCCATTATAGCCCCGAAGTCGGAATGCGGCGTCCTTGACGGTGGGTAAAGCGGATCGGTGTATCTAGAGGTAACGCGCCTGTCTAGAAAGCGAAAAGTCCGGGTCGGAAGTGTGCAGTGGTTCGAATCCCGTTTGGGCCCGAAACTTTCCCCCCATCCATTAGACCATGAGTAGTGGTCTGGGCGCTTGTCTTTCGTATGAGACGATAAACCGAGGTCCAGTTGTGTAACACAAAATAAATTGTTATGCAGCGCACGTAAAAGGATCCACGGCAACAAGAGAGTTGTCCCTGGCAAAATTCTTAGAAAAAAGCCACTCTGATAGGGAAACAGAATGATACAGTTGCAGACCCCCCCAAAAAAAAGAGAAAAAAAGAAAAAAGGGAGGGGGGAGTGGCGCTGCTCTTGTGGCGACGTGCTCTCCCCGGGGAGAGCAGCCCGAATTTCACGGAGAGAAGTCTGCCGTGACTTAAAGTGGTATAAATAAATAGATAAATAAATAAACGGCTGCCCACGCAAAAACTCACCATGTAATGAACCTCGCAGCCCTAGCCGAGGAAGTTCGTTCCGTAATGAAGTTGTATCTGGTTACACGGGCTTGTTTTCCTCCACTGCTATTCTGTCTCTGTCTCTGTCTCTCTTTCTCTTCACTCTCTCTCTCTCTCTCTCTCTTTCTCTCTCTCTCTCTCTCTCTCTCTCTCTCTCTCTCACACACACACAGATCCAGTAAGGCGTGTGTGTAGAGTGGTACATACATGGTAAGGAGTTTGATTCATTTTCGTACAACAGGTCAATGCATGGTGCTACGGCTGTTAGAGCAATTTTCTTGGCTGGTGTGTGTGTGTGTGTGGGTGGAAGAAGAGAGAGAGAAGAGAAAGAGAGAGAGAGAGAGAGAGAGAGAGAGAGAGAGAGAGAGAGAGAGAGGAAACGGACGATAAACTTTTACAGCTGTCGTGATTTAAAAAAACAACATTCTGCTCCTTTTATCGGCTTTTCCTGCGCTGGCTCGTTGGTTAGAAGAAAAACGAACCCAAAGTGTGCGTGTGTGTATATGCACGTACACATACACACTTTCACACACAGCGCGCGCGCCACACACACACACACACACACACACACACACCACACCACACACACACACACACATAATATATATATCAGCGTGGCCGAGACAGTAAACTATGGCTGGAAGTAAAACTGGCGGGGAGGGCTCACAGTGGCCCATTACTTGTGTCGACATGCTGGACACACACACACACAGTGCATGTTAAGTGACCACAAGACTGAAATGAGTGAAAAGGGATGAGAGAACAGGGGCCTACCACAGTGAAGGAAGGTTCTGCCCCAAGTCGTTGGGCAGACGGAGGGGGACAAAGACGAATAAGAAGACGTGAGATAGGATGAACACGTTCTCCCGTTGTTCTCTCCCTTTATAGATTCCTTCACAACATGGGCGCTCCGTTGATCGACTGAGGGGGCCATGCTCAGGCTTGTGCGGGCCTGGCACTGTTGCTTCAAGAATCGTTCTATTTTTAGGTTGGCCCGCAGCGCCAAAGTGGGATGACTTACGACCACAGTCCCTTAATCGGATATCTCCGCTGGGACTCTTTAATACAGTCTCAACAACGACAGTGACTGAGGGAATGTCAGTCCAGCGGTGTGGTTGGAATGTTCACCTGGCTTCTTCAGCGTGCCTTGAAGCTAATGAATGTCCATGTTGTCATCCCTTCCCACCACCCGCACACAATGGACTACTCCTTAGTACTTTGGGGCTTCGTCAGGGTGGGGTGGGGGTGTCCGGATTTCTGCTCGATTTATATGATGATGTGATAATAATGTGTGGGATTTATACAGCGCTGAATCTTGTAAAGCAACAAATCAAAGCGCTGACATTTAAATCATTTACACGTATGCCACCGTCCACAAGCAAATTCACCACACAACACACACACACACACACACACACACACACACACACACACACACACACACACACACACACCACACACACACACACAATTTGAACATTCTAATATTCAACTGGAATTCTTTCAAAACAACAGAGACCCCCCTCCAAAAAAAACAAAAAAACCCCACCAAAACAACAACAAAAACCAACCAACAAACAACCCCCCCAAACAAAACCCCCAACAACAACAACAAACAACTCCATCTTGTCACTGACCGGAAGTTGTTGAACTGAAATGAAAAGCACCAAACCGGAAGCTTGTTGTGAATGTCGGGAAAGGCACTGACTGTCATTTCGGATGTAAAAAGTAAAGGCTGAGGATGCCTCAACTAGAATCAGTTTCTCGCTCCATTTTCTGCCAGCAATTCCCAGTGGGGGCCTAGACCCAGGCAGGCATCCTCCTCTCTCTTTTCCGATTTGAAAAGCGTGGATCACAAAAGTCGAGTCGTGTTGTATGTAGCTGTGGCGACTGTTTTCATGTTGGGGTTTTTCTAAAGGTAAGGGTCTGATGAAAATCAGATCCGATTTTCTTGCTATCTTGGAGAAGACGCTAATAAAATTGCGCTAACCTCGCATGCGACGCCATCTTGATGTGTGGTGGTTTTGGTTTTTAAGAAAAACGTTGTTGGTTGTTTTTTGTTTTGTTTTGTTGTTGTGGTGATCCTCTAAATATTTAAGCAGTTTGGCAAAAAGAAATGACCCAAAGAAGATGTTGGTGATTGAGGAGACTTACTTAAATTACACACACGCTCACGCACGCAGGCACGCACGCGCGCGCGCGCGCACACACACACACACACACACACAACACACACACACACACACACACACCAAAAAGTATTGACGTGCAAAAAAAAAAAAGCAACAAATCATTTGTGAATGACCGGGCTTGCTCTCTCTCTCTCTCTCTCTCTCTCTCTCTCTCTCTCCTCTCTCTCTCTCTCTCTCTCTCTCTCTCTCTCTCTCACACACACACACACACAACATACATATAATATAAATATATATTATATATATATATTTTATACACGCACGTGCCCGCGCCCGTCAAAATTATCATAATTAGCCACCCTAGCTATTACAGCATGAAATGATGTAAGTTGTATATAGAACTTTGTTGCCTTTTCCGTCTCATATGATTGGAGGTTTTTCCCCCCCCCCCCCCCCCCCCCCCCCCCCCCCCCCCCCCCCCCCCCCCCCCCCCCCCCACAAATCCCCCTCTGCTGGTTAGGCGACAGTTGTTTCGTATTGAGATGGTTGATCGGGAATATGCTGAGAAGCATAACGTGATAATGATTGATCTGTTGAACACGTGTGGACCACTTGGCACACGTCTTCCCGCTGCCGCCCTGTTCAATATGCATGGGGATAGCACGTCTGTGATTTTCTGTTGTGGGCAACATTTTTGGGGGGATGGTGGTGGATTGATTGATTGGCTTCAGATTGTTTTCTTAAGCCGATGCAGCTGCTTCCTTCCTTCCTTTCCTTCCTTCCTCCTTCCTGTCTTCCTTCCTTCCTAATTTTGCTGGTAGGAATGGAGGAGAACAGTGTCCTCCCTTTTTCTCACTGTTGAGTCCTGTTGACTTGGGCAAGGTTGCTGCTGATATGGAAAGGGTTGCAGTTTAGTTGTTTTAAGAGAAAGTAAAAGTGCTTAGTGAAAAGTGGTGATGATGATGATGTGATATGATGATGATGATTATGTGGATGGTGTGTGTCTGTTGTAAAAAGAAAAGAAAAAAGTGATTTTAAAAACCACATCATTGAATAACACGTAAGCAAGTTTCGTGACACATTTTAAAGAAGAGCATCACAAGAACAAGAAGGAAAGAAATTTCTCCCTCAAAACACATGAAAGCTTTAAGCGAGTTTCACGAGTTCTCCATCTTTAAAAAAATTTTTTTTGAAGTAGATCACTTATCTTCCCAAGTTTATTGCAGCATCCACAGCAGCCTCATCGGGTCACACGGAGAGTGTGGAGCTAGCGGGTGTGAAGATGGTTGCTTTCATTCAGCGGGAAGCTAAAAGCCAGTAATCTGCTGCTCCTGACAGGCGCCATCTGATGTTAACGGGGCTCACTCTCCTGCAGGCAGAGCTGGATGCAAGGCGGGTTTGTTGTGACCAGTCCTCACCTCGCATTAAACCCCATCTGCGTCTGCAGGAAAGATGGCTGCTGACTGTCGGGCATCAAGATGTGGAGCGTAATCTGTTTTGTGTCTGTGTGTGCGTGTGTGTGTGTGTGTGTGTTTTGATGGGGGGAGGGGAGGAGGGAGAGGAGGTGTCTGTGGAACCTCACTGTTGAAGTGTTAAATAAAGGTGATGACACACGCGCCTTTCCGGACCAACGGTAGGGGGAGGTCGGTGCGAAGCGGATCCCAAAACAGAGCAGATCGTGGCTCCGAGTGCTCCCGTTACCTTTTAAAAAGGGTTCAGAGTTGTTGAGTTTGTCTTGTCTGTCTATCCATCTGTCTGTCAGTCAGTCGTCAACAACAACAACAACAACAACAACAACAACAACAAGATATATGAAGGAGATAGATAAGTGGCGGTGATTTTGAACTTGCGGTGAATTTTATTGGGGTTTCTGAAATTGATTTAATGTGACACACACACGCGCGTGCGTGCGCGCAAACGCTCACTCATATCCACATTATGACATACATGCACGTGCACTCTCATATGCACGCACGCCCCCCCCCCCCCACCCCCCTCCACACACACGCACACACAAATATATATATATATTTTTGTTGTTGTATGTTCCCCAGCTTTACATCCTGGGGGTCACCCAGAACATGCACTCTGACTCACTCATCATCCTACCTGGGAATCACTGTGAGATAGGAAGTACACTGGATGAGAAGTTTGCGTGTAGGACTTTTTTCAAGTAGCTTGCCATATTGGCAGCCATACTCCGACTTCAGAGGATTGTTCTCCTTTAAAGGAAAGTGCAGGTTGTTGTGTAAAGAGCTTGTCATGGCTGAAGGCAATCTCAACACAACATTTTACAACATAACAACATTTTAGTGTAGGCCTTGGCAATTAGCTGACATCAATAATTGACACAACTTTTGGCCTGGGCCAGATCGATCTGTGTGTGTGTGTGTGTGTGTGTGTGTGTGTGTGTGTGTGTGTGTGTGTGTGCGTGCGCACGTGTGAGTACACATTTATAGTCAAGTTGAAGTCACTAGTGTGGCCATGTCATTACTTGTTATTTGTTAATTATATATTTTTTTTAAAAGCTATGTCATTATTTACGCAGTGAGCCAATACTCCCCACAAGCTGTTGGCCTTTCGATATTGAATGGGGTGCATTGACGTCAGTTCTTCCTCAGGACGTAAAACCGCTCGCCTTTCCAAATGAAAAACGATTGGATTCGATGAGTATTCCATTCTTCAAATAAGCTTGCATGAAGATAAAAGGAATGGATGAACAAAGAAAGAAACAAGGGAGTAGAGTAGAATGGAGATTTCTTACGACATGAACAGGGAAGTGAAAGGCCTGGACTGGATTGGGGAAATGGAGACTAAGCCGAGTGAAAAATGATGGTGGCCTTGTAGGAAGAGTGACTGACATCAGGCGTTTGACAGAGATGGTTCTCTTAGAAGTACAGGGACAATGCATACCTAATAACCGAAGCACACAGAACAGCTGTGTGTCTGTCTTCTCTCTCTCTTTCTCTCTCTCTCTCTCTCTCTCTCTCTCTCTCTCTCTCTCTCTCTCTCTCTCTCTCTCTCACACGCACGCACCCACCCACACACTCACACACACATAACACACACACGCACAACACACACACACGCGCACACACACGCACAACACACACACACACGTACCCTCTAATGTGCGTCCACACTGGCATATGCCACACATACATAGCCCCCTGGTTGTTGTTATTCGTGATGTGGCATGATTATGTGGTTACAAGTTGTGCACTGCATAATTCTGACATGGACTTTCTAACATGCCCTTCTTACCACCTATCTAGTTTTCACCTTTTTTCTTGTTGTTTATTTTCCCGTCCTTACCTGTTTGCCAACCTACTTTCTTCGCTTATTATCAAGTATATGTTTTTCTCTATTTTTCATTGGCTAGGGCAGAGAGCACAGACGGGAAGGAAATTCAGATAAGGGAGGGGTGAAGAGGGTTTGAGGGGGGGGGGGGGGGGGGGGGGTGTTGGAGTGGGTCTTAGAATAACAGTAGCATACACAGTGTCAACAGCTTGAACAGCACAACACATCAAATCTGAAGTAAACACGCTTTGTTAGCTTTGGTGCGCAAATCGGAACACAGAGCTTGAGTCGTGAGGGTATTAACCTGTGTGTGTGTCTGTCTGTCTGTCTGTCTGTCTGTCTGTCTGTCTGTCTGTCTATCTCTCTCTCTCTCTCTCTCTCACACACACACACACACACACACACACACACACGCAGAGAAAGTTAAGTCACAGTTCTGGTAACTCGGCGTTCTTGTCACAAAATGCTCATGTTGTTATTGCAGTGTCTAAACACCTTTTTTTCATGACATATTAAAAGTACCAAATAATTCGACATCCCCTTCGTGTATGGGCCAGTGGCCTTCTTGGCGAATGAGTCATCGGAGTTCGAATTAAATTCTCTCTCGCTGTGATTATAGCAATCATTATACACCACGCAGTTCAGCGAATAAATGTTAAGACGTTAATTAAGTAGCTTGCTCGTCTGCATACAGTACAGTACAGTTCAGCGTTGATAACCTTTGCTGCTTGCTAGTGAAGTAAGATAAAGAGAGGGGTGGATGGCTAAGTTGTCGCCCCACTTAACCCGCCATCTTGACTGGGAAGACAATACTTCCCGTCATCTTGTATTTATTACATAATATAGGCGTTTTGCAGTCTGGGATATGGAAGTAATGAGTCAGAATAGCAATGAAGTGGTTACGAAGGTTGTTTTTGTGTGTGTAGGTTTTTGGTTTTTGTTTTCTTGGAGGGGTAGGTGGGGGGTGGGTAGTGTGTGTATATGTGTGTGTGTGCACGTGTGTGTGTGTGTATGATGTGTGTGCGTGGTGTGTGTGTGTGTGGTGTGTGTGTGTGTGTGTGTGTGTGTGTGTGTGTGTTAGATAATAAAAGACATGATACATGTTTGATTCAATTAACGTGGCTAAATAAGATACAAAATGCTTTTGTGATAAATGGATTTGAGTATTTGTGGGGGTGGGTGGGTGGAGAGAGAGAGTTTATCCAAGTATTAATTCAACACACGCACATATTTAAAGCCTTCCTCATAAAATAATCATGTTAATGAATGGAGAACTGAGCTTTGTGACAAGGATATATGCCTTTTTCATGAGATCTGTAGCGTCGATTTTGGTGTGGAAAACACTTAACTTATCTACGCGATGTGTGTGTTTACGCTCTGATCAAATTTCGTTGCATTCACCACAAGCTTCCTGTTGAGATTAGACGTTTCGATAGCATTCCACAGGGGGAAAAGTTTAAAATGCAATATGTCTGTTTTGGGGGATGGATTCCATTTTAGCATAGAATGTCTCTACTTCAAACATTTACGACAAGATTTTATTCCTCGGCGTTTTCTTCAAACCGTGACAGGTTATAGTTGTTGTAGGCTGATGACATGTAAGAATCACGGAAAGTTCTGTCTCTGTCAAAATACCGCAGATTTACTGGTATTTCTAGAAAATTTAATTTGTTGACTTTCACAAAGACCTCTTAACATTTTGAAAGGAAAGTCGATGTAATTTTTTTTTAATCTTGTATTTTGATTCTTCCTTTAACATTTTACTATTCTGCCTTCCTCAGTCAATATGACAAAAGCATTGATTAAACGATAAAATATCTGAATCCTTTCCTTCCTTAAAGGCCCATAATACCAGGCCGTGCTGAGAACACCAGCTATTCCACTTAAGTTACCATCCTATGTTACCAAAAAAAAAAGCGTAAAAATCACAATGAGTACTTCAAAGAAAAACAACATACATAAGAAAAATGCCGTATGGGCATATAAAACTGCAGAATGGACACACTGTGCCCATCCCAGTGTTTACAGTATCGCTAGTTGGTCGCCAGAAGAAAAGATTATAGGCAAAAAATGTCATATGATGAAAGAAGAGAATATCTGAAAGATTTGCTTGGGGGGGGGGGGGGGGGGGAGGCATCTGAACGGAGTGGGAAGGTAGAATATAATCAAGAGAGATGATAGAAAGATAGGGAAATGACAGAAACAAAGACAGCGATTAACAACATCTAAAAAAAGAAAAAAGAGGAAATATCAAGCACACAAAGCGGTTAAAACAAAAAACAAAAAGGAAATATCTAGCACACAAAGCACTTAAAGAAAAAGAGACGCAACAACACCTGGCCGGCCATTGGTGACAGAGATAAACGGCATCTGTGGAGTCCACATCACAAACGGTAAGTAAAGCTGCAGTAGGTGGATGTCAAGGAACTGATCTTTTTTTCTTCAGTATCTGTTGAATCCCACGTTGGAGGCCTCCACAATTCATCATCCCCCCGCCTGCCTTCTTTCCGGTGGCTAATTGTCGGGGAGGGGGGGTGAAAAACCACGCCACAGAAGCCGTGTGGCGGTGGTAACTTTACTCTCCTGGCTCTTTTCTTTTTTTCCTTTTTTCTCTTCTTTTTCTTGTAAGCGGCAAGTCTAACGAAGCTCATAAGCCGGCCTACCCACTCTTCCTTCACTGTACCTCCTGAGAACCCATGCTAATTGCTCTGCTCCAGCATCTGAGGCTCTGTCAAGGACTCTTGGACGATTTGTTATGGATGGAGCTAGCTGCAGCCTGACACAACGTAAACTGTATTGAAGACGTTGCATTCTTGTGCAGTTTTATATACGTGTGTGAAGACGTTTGATGGCATGTAGTACATTGGATTGTAGTCTAGAAGCTGTACTTGTGAGTGTATGCCAAAGAAGTTGCACATGAACGCACACAAACATGCGTGCACGCACGAACGCACACACTCAGCGAGAGAGGAGAGAGAGAGAGAGAGGGGAACACGATTCTGCCATTACATAGCTACAGAACAAGAGAGAGTAGCCCTCTCTTTGTATTGGCATGCTTTCCCAAATAATAATAAGAACAACGATTTTGAGCCCGAAAGCTTCATTGAGGAGCGCAACAAACAGACGGTGCTGTCGAGTCTCTTTGCCTTACGTTATTATTCTTTACGCAGAAGGTCGCTTTGACTGCTGCTGCTTTCTTCTGGCATGCAGCGCGCCGGCAACTCTCGCTGCTTCGGTCTGGCACGGTCTTGTTGCTCGCGCGCGCGCGCGCGCGTGTCTGTGTGCTTGCTTGTTTAACCCCCCCAAACATGTTGCAGTGGCGTGGGGGTAAGGGTATTTGCAGAAATAGAGCAACGACCGAACTGAGGTCGCAATTTGAAAACGCTCACATCTTTGGCTCTGTCTCTGCCCCCTCCCTCCCCTCCCTCCCTCCCGGTCTCTTTCTCTCTCTGTCTTTGTCCATCTGTCTGTCTGTCTGTCTGTCTGTCTTCTCTCTCTCTGTCTCTGTCTCTCTCTCTCTCTACCTCTCTCTCTACCTCTCTCTCCCCCTCCCCTCTCTCCCCAATGATAGGATGTTCTCTTCCGATTATCAGATACAATCGCAATTAAATGTTTGGGTGTTGTTGGGTTGTTGTTGTTTTTTTTTAGTAGGGAACGTGCTATACATTACTTTGTTCAGGTAATAAGCATCCGGGCTCTAATCCTTGTAGCCCTGGTGTGAGGAACAGGATGCTGCAGTTTCCATGTTTACATTCGATTTATAACGATCATTATCACCACAGCGAACGTCCTCACAGATGTTCGCGCTCTTAAATTCATCACATGCATGTAGTTTGACATGCAACTGAGCGCGCATGTTACCTTCTGGTGATAACACGCAACTTTATGCTATGTCAGTCGCTCAGTAGGTCGAGTCGCGCGCGCGCACACACACACAGGCGCACGCGCCCGCACCCCCCCCTTTTTACCTTCACTCAGTTGCACACGCTTAGAAAAGATCACCTGCATGAAAAACCGCAGTGTAGAAAACTATCGTATTACAGAAACACTCGTACACATACACACACTCACACATACACACACTCACACATGCGCACACACGTACGCTCCTTATCACCAAGTAGTGAATGGACATTAAACAAAAGCAAAACACACGCACGCACACACGCACGCACACACATGAACTTAAACGAACGCACACACACACGCCCGCGCACACACACATGCACACCCACTCACTCTCTCTCTCTCTCTCTCTCTCTCTCTCCACACACACACACACGCACACACACACTCTCTCTCTCTCTCTCTCTCTCTCTCTCTCTCACACACGCACACTCACTCACTTTCTCACACACACACGCACACACACACACACATGCACACACACACACACACACCACTCTCACGCACTCTCTCTCTCTCTCTCTCTCTCTCTCTCTCACACACACACACACACACACACACACACACACATCACTCACTCACTCACTCACTCACTCACTCACTCACTCACTCACTCACTCTCACTCACTCACTCTCTCTCTCTCTCACACACACACTCTCTCTCTCTCTCTCTCTCTCTCACTCACTCTCACTCACTCTCTCTCCTCTCTCTCTCTCTCTCTCTCTCTCTCTCTCTCTCTCTCTCTCACACACACCACTTACCCGGCCACAGTGGCATTTACTTGCACCCGAGTCAGGTTGCCTAAGGAGTGCAACGACTTGCAGCCAACCCACCCACCCACCCCTCCCACCCTCTTCCACGCCCTAACTGTCACTTCTACCCTTTTCTCACCCGCCTTCCAGTTGCCTAACATGGGTGCCAGTACCTGTGTATGTCCTCCCCCCCCCCCCCCCCCCCCTGGATTTTGGGGGGGGGGGGGGGGGGGGGGCTGTCCCTTCGCGCACGGCATACCCTGTCCGTCCGTCCGTCTGTCTGTCTGGCAAGGAGCTGATTGGCTGCGGTGGTGGAAGATAAAACATCGTGTGCAGGACAAGCTCCACTGACAGACAAGCAGAAGTTAGAAGAAAAGAACCGTATGCATGTTTGGATTTCACTGCAACGCAAAAGTGTGCACTGCACAGCACTGCACTGCACTGCACTTGTCTAGTCTAGCTCAGCTGGTGGCTGGCTGTGAAGTTAGATAGTAGTGTGTGTGTGTGCTGTTTGCTTGATTTTGTTTTCTTGTTTAGCTGTTAAGAAGTCTGGTGGATGAGGGAAACGATGGGGAGTGGAAGAGACTCCTGACACCTTGGAGGACAGAACAGCTGTTGTTCCACGTTTGTGCGCGGCGACACGGTGTTAAGTGTGTGTGTGTGTGTGTGTGTTCGGGGATCGCCGTCAGTGACTCTGTCAGTTACCTAACTTTTAAGGCTCTTGTGATACATACAACCTGAACTGTCACACTGCGGTTTGGTTTTTTTTCTTGTGTCAGCTTCAGAGGCGAATGGTATACGTGAACATAAACATGAAAATATGTTTTTAGAATGTGTGCGTTCCGTTCGCTAAATATGGTGGGGAGGGGGTGGGTGGGGTTTTTTTTTTGGTAGTTTTGATGTTGTTGGTTGTTTTTTTTGGGGGGAGGGCTTGTTAGATGACTAAACTTAACGAAAGAGAAGCATATTAGAAGCGTTTCATATATATATATATATAATGAAGAGTTGAAAAAAAAGTGTTGTAATTAATGATTAGGTTCGTTCACATGTTATTTGTTGTCGTTTTTGTTATTTATTGCAGCCCATCTTTGTTCTGCCACAAAAGTTTAATTAAAATTTTTTTTTTACCGTTGCTGCTGCTGCTGTTGTCACTTTCACTTGGTATCTGCTCTATGGTTTATTTTCCCGATATGGTGTAGATTAATTAACCAGTAAGCGTCTTAAAGTGGTACTTTTTCAATCACTTGATCGGTATTCGTTTATGGATATGTCGATTCCAGTGATAATACTTTAATTCAGATTTTTTTTTCAAACAATTTTCACTCACCGTTTTGTTTTCACGCGTTTACTCCGTATCTTGCAAGTTAAGTGATTTTGATCATAAGTAGCCACCATTTGTTTTTACGCCCATTCCTCATAGCATGTAAATTCGTTGACTTGATTTTGTTTATAGACACCTTTCCCCCGTTTTCCCAACCATTTGCTCATACCGTTACCTAATACCGTGCAAGTTTGTTGGCTTAGTTTTGTTGGCGACAAGTAACCTAGGATTTTCTACATCCTTACCTTGTAGTATCGTGCATGCTCGTTGGTTACTCTGTGTGTGATACAACTTTGAAGAGTTTAGCTGTGGATGTTTGAGATAAAACTTTGAAGAGTTTAGCTGTGGATGTGTGAGATAAAACTTTGAAGAGTTGAGCTGTGGATGTGTGAGATAAAACTTTGAAGAGTTTAGCTGTGGATGTGTGAGATAAAACTTTGAAGAGTTTAGCTGTGGATGTGTGAGATAAAACTTTGAAGAGTTTAGCTGTGTATGTGTGAGATAAAACTGAAGAGTTTAGCTGTGGATGTGTGTGATTTAAAGAGTTAAGCTGTGGATGTGTGTGATAGAACTTTGAAGAGTTTAGCTGTGGATGTGTGTGATTTGAAGAGTTTAGCTGTGGATTTGTGTGTGATAGAACTTTGAAGAGTTTAGCTGTGGATGTGTGAGATAAAACTTTGAAGAGTTTAGCTGTGGATGTGTGATACAACTTTGAAGAGTTAAGCTGTGAATGTGTGTGATACAACTTTGAAGAGTTTAGCTGTGGATGTGTGAGATAAAACTTTGAAGAGTTTAGCTGTGGGTGTGTGAGATAAAACTTTGAAGAGTTTAGCTCTGGATGTGTGAGATAAAACTTTGAAGAGTTTAGCTGTGGATGAAGTTAGTGGCACTGAATAGTAGGCCCCGGAGACATTTATCAGTGTATAAATTATAGTGATTTTTGCTTGTTCGTCTTGGCTGTTGCAGTCTCTCTCTGTCTCTCCGAGTGTCACACACACACACACACACACACACACACACACACACACACACACAGGCCAGGGCATGTTTTCCTAGGACTTTTTACTTCAAACACTGTTTACAGCCTGCTGTGGTTGAAGGTATTGAATGTTGGCGGAGCATTCATTCAGTTTTGACAGTGTGTGTTTGTTAGTGGCTGTGCATGTTGCGAAAGTGAAAAACTCGTCAGTGGTGACGGAGACAGTCTGTCCCACTTGCTTACAGCTTATTGAATGGCATTCATTCCACCTCTTGTGTCTGCTGGTTGTCCTGACCTGGTATAGTGTGTGTGTGTGTGTGTGCTTGAGATTGTGTGTGTGTCTGTGATAGAGTTGTGTGTGTGAGAGAGAGAGAGATTGTGTGTGTGTATGTGAGAGAGAGTGTGTGAGAGAGAGACTGCGCGCATGCGTGTGTATATATATATATATATATATATATATATATATATATATATATATATATAATGTGTGTGTGGGGGGGGGGGGGGGGGGGGGGGGTTGTCGAGCAAACTTTATGTACGATAGAATATGACCACAAAAGAATGCACGATGCGAACTTTTGACACTTCAGTAGCAAACTGACACAAGACGTTCACAAAAAGTGTTTATTTTAAACCTTTAAAACTTAAACCCCGCCCCCGCCCCACACCCCCACCCCACCCTCCGCACGCAGAGGAGCGCAGATAAATCAGTACTACGTAACCCCACCCCCCTTTTAGCCATGCTGCAGTCCGGGTTTAAACGCACCACACAAATTAACCTCATTAACTCCCCTCACAGAAAACGTTTATTAAACACCCCCACCCCCCCCTCCGCCTCCCACAACCCGTCACCCCCCCCCCCCCCCCCCCCCCCCAGGAAAGTATTAAGGAAAATGCTTTGATGTTAATTGAATGTTGTTTACACCTGCCTCTAGGGTAAACCGTTCAGTTGATAATAATCTTTGACATACTCTCTGAAAATAGTCTAAATAGCTTGTGATGCTTTCTGTGGTTTCGTGAAGTCGCCACAAGGCACTTCCACCTTGCACCCCCCCCCCCCCCCCCCCCCCCCCCCCCCCCCCCCCCCCCCCCCCCCCCCCCCCCCCCCCCCCCCCCCCCCCCCCCCCCCCCTCCCTCTTTAAACCAGTGAGAATGCAATGTCAGGCAATGTCCACACAAAGTAGAACGTGTTGCAGGAATATTTCTTCGTGAATGACAATACTTTATACACACACGCCAGATATATTATATATATATATATATATATATATAATATATATATATATATTATAATATATTATATATATATATATAGTGTGTGTGTGTAAAGTATTGTCATTCTTTCCTTCCTGTGCTAGATCTCCAAGGTTCACCAATGGTGAGATTTTTGCCCGTTTAGATAGCCACATTCCGACTTTATTCCTCGGGGTTGAAAACAGTATGACGCATGAATGTCAAAATTGTTTGTGCTACCCTACCAACAGTTGTGTTGGTAATTCTCTTGCCAGTAGAGGTGGTGGTTGTTTTTTTTATTGGGGGGAGGGGGTGGGGGTGTTGTTGCTGCCTCATCTTCAGTGACGTTTCTGTCCTACCGTTCCCACGACGTCCATTTCAATCTCTCCGCCCCAGCCATACCCAGGTTCGTCATGTCACATCCTCAGAGTCAGAAGTCCACAGGGAGCCCATCAGTGTCGGTCCACCATGGGCCTACCAGACAGAGGGGCCCCGCACTGCTGCTGGGTCACTTTGGTGATGTTCAGTGGTGCCTGTTCTGAGCTAACATTCTCAAGACTCCATCCATATCGCCTTGCTGACGACAGTAATCGCTCAGTCGCGGAGCCAGACTGGAGTGCCCTGCCCACCTGGGATGGCGACCCCCACAACGTCCCTCCAGCGACCTTCTCCCGTGAACCTCCAACCTCGAAGGTTTGGACACAAGCTTACCACATGTAGATAAGTTACTTAACGTAACTTCAGAAAAAGTCTTTGTTTGTGTTAATGAAATGTCATATTCCCTTGCCTGTAATAATGTAATGTCAGACTATTTCCATATTGCTGATAATGTTACGTTTGAAACTGCCCATGCTCCTGATAACGTAACACGTCAGTTCCCATTCTGGTGTGAAGGTAAGGTTAGGCGATTTCCACACTGTCGTTCAGTCCCCACGCTGTTGTTACTATAATGCCGGACTATTTCCATGCCAGCGGTAATAGTGATTCCATGCCATTTTTTACGCCCGTGGCAAAACTGGAATTGGACAGTTACATACCCGGAGTTGCTGGTCCAGTGAAGTTGTCCCAATAAATTATTTCTGTGCCCGTGAAACAAGCTCTCCAGTTTCCGTGATAGCGAGAGTCGGTGTGCAGCTTATGGTTTTTTAATCTGTCCGCTTTCCTTAGGTGTTGATATATATATACATAAGGGGGTTGGGGAGGGGGACGTATCCCCGTATCATGTGTCCAATTTAGTTGAAGAAAAGGAAGAGAAGTTGATATGTGAAAAAGATCAGTTCACGAATGCAGGAGTGTCAGTGCGTGTCCAAAGAAGAAATAGAATTGGATTTGATGCTATTTTCTTACACTGTGTACTTAAAAATAATGGATGATACTTTTTTTTTTCTAAGACTATGTCCTTAAGATAAATGAATTTAAACCGATACTATTTTCTAGCTAACCCTGGGATGAGTTTATGTAGGCACTAGAGGTGATATGTATTGAGTAACTTGTATCCCTAGGACAGGGAAGTAGAACTGATTCGTTTTTCAAAGAGTGAAAGGGACTTTAGTGGACAGCATGGATGATGTATATTGTGTTTGCACATTATGCGATTTTTCGAACAGCTGACAGTAGAGTGCCTGTGACGTGACTTATTAAAAGCAGTTTTTTCTTTTGGTGGGATTTTGTTGTTGTTGATTGGTTTGTTTGTTTTTTGTTGGTTTGTTGTTTGGGGGGGGGGGGGGGGGGGGGGCTTTCTTTTTTGGGGTTGGGGGGGGGGGGGGGGGTCCATTTCAGTCGTTTACTCTGGTTATCTCCCTCAGTCTTGACCGAATTGATCTGGTTATCTCCCTCAGTCTTGACCGAATTGATCAGAACGTTCTTTTGATTAAACAAAGAATTTAATATTTGTGTGTCCGCGATTAGGAGACATCTTAAATGAAAGAAGAGACAGACAGATAAAAGATGTGCTTGATTTCGCATTTAATTAAAGTGATGGGCAGAAAAGACTTGAGTTACTCTAGGGGACTGCATATCTGAATGTTTTATTTACTTCTTCTTTTTTTTAATTTAGAGCTGACCTCGTGCTTTTTGGCTGGTATGTGAGCGTGCGTGCGCGCGCGCGAGAGAGAGAGCAAGATAGAAAGAGATAACGAGACGCAGGTTACGTTTTTTCGCCTGTCTTAAATGTAATTTAAACCTGGCCCTTGCATCTGATCGCGGTATCAGCCCACACACCGCCGCAAAGGTCGGCCGAGCTTTTAAAGCAACGTGGCAGGGAAGGTGTTTCTTGTGGCAGGCTGTGTCCTACTTAGATAGATAGACATCCACTCTCATAATACGGATAGATAGATAGACATCCACTCTGCATAATACGTAAAGATAGACAACCACTCTACATAATACATAGATATAGACATCCACTCTACATGACACATAGAGATAGACAATCACTGCATAATACATAGAGATAAACAAACGCTCTGATAATACATAGAGATATAGACAACCACTCTACATAATACATAGAGAGATAGACAACCACTCTACATAATACATAGAGATAGACAACCACTCTACATAATACATAGAGATAGACAGCCACTCTGAATAATTCAAAGAGATAGACAGCCACTCTGCATAATACATAGATATAGACAACCACGCTGTATAATATATAAATATAGTCAACCACTCTGCATGATACATAGATATAGACAACCACTCTGAGACAGCCACTCTGCATAATACATAGAGATAGACAACCACTCTGAGACAGCCACTCTGCATAATACATAGAAATAGACAACCACTCTGCATAATACATAGAGAGATAGATCACTCTACATAATACATAGACAACCACTGCACAATACATAGAGATAGACAACCACTCTGCATAATACATAGATAGACAACCACTGCATAATACATAGATAAGACAACCACTCTGCATAATACATAGACAACCACTCTACATAATACATAGATAGACAACCACTCTACATAATATACATAAAGAGATAGACAACCACTCTACACAATACATAAAGAGATAGGCAACCACTCTACATAATATACATAAAGAGATAGACAACCACTCTACATAATACATAAAGAGATCAACAACAACCACTCTACACAATACATTGATAGACAACCACTCTACACAATAAAGAGATAGACAACCACTCTACACAATACATAGATAGACAACCACTCTACATAATACATAAAGAGATAGACAACCACTCTATTTATATTTATTTTATTTTATATTTTATACCACTTTAAGTCACGAGATTTCTCTGCGTGAAATTCGGGCTGCTCTCCCCGGGGAGAGCGCGTCGCCACAAGAGCAGCGCCACCCTTTTTTTCTTTTGGTCTTCAACTGTATTTGTTTCCCTATCAGAGTGGCTTTTTTCTAAGAATTTTGCCAGGGACAACTCTTGTTGCCGTGGGTTCTTTTACGTGCGCTGAAAATTTTGTGTAACACACGGGACCCCGGTTTATCGTCTCATACGAAAGACTAGCGCCCAGACCACCACTCATGGTCTAATGGATGGGGAAAAATTTCGGGCCCAAACGGGGTACGAACCACGCACACACCCGACCCGGACTTTTCGCATTCTAGACAGGCGCGTTACCTCTAGACCACCGATCCATTACATAATACATAGACAACCACTCTACATAATACATAAAGAGATAGACAACCACTCTACACAATACATAGACAACCACTCTACATAATACATAAAGAGATAGACAACCACTCTACATAATACATAGAGAGATAGACAACCACTCTACACAATACATAAAGAGATGGACGACATCCACTCTACACAATACAGAGACAACCACTCTACACAATACATAAAAAGACAACCACTCTACACAATACATAAAGAGATAGACAACCACTCTACACAATACATACATAGATAGACAACCACTCTACACAATACATACAGAGATAGACGACAACCACTCTACACAATACATAAAGAGATAGACAACAACCACTCTACATAATACATAAAGAGATAGACAACCACTCTACACAATACATAAAGAGATAGACAACCACTCTACACAATACATAGATAGACAACTCAAACATTACTAAAGAGATCATACAACAGCACTCTACACAATACATACAGAGATAGACAACCACTCTACACAATACATAGATAGACAACCATTCTACACAATACAAAAGGAGACAACCACTCTACACAATACATAAAGAGATAGACAACAACCACTCTACACAATACATAAAAAGACAACCACTCTACACAATACATAAGAGTAGACAACCCTCTACACAATACATAATAGATAGAGAAACCACTCTACACAATACATACAGAGATAGCGACAACCACTCTACACAATACATAAGAGATAGACAACAACCACTCTACATAATACATAAAGAGATAAGACAACCACTCTACACAATACATAAAGAGATAGACAACAACCACTCTACATAATACATAAGAGATAGACAACCACTCTACACAATACATAAAGAGATAGGGCAACCACTCTACACAATACATAGACAACTCAACACAATACATTTTAAAAGATAGACAACCACTCTACACAATACATACATAGATAGACAACCACCTCTACATAATAAAAATTCACAGAGATAGACGGACAACCACTCTACACAATACATAAAGAGATAGACAACAACCACTACATAATACATAAAGAGATAGACAACCACTCTACACAATACATAAAGAGATAGACAACCACTCTACACAATACATAGACAACTCAACACAATACATAAAGAGATAGACAACAACCACTCTACACAATACATAAAGAGATAGACAACAACCACTCTACATAATACATTAAGAGATAGACAACAACCACTCTACACAACACACCAGTGTGTATAGCTTTGAGATGAACCTGCTGGTGCCTGCCTGCCTGCCAGGTTGATTGGCTCCAAGTGTGTCTGAACATGGTGCCAAGAATGTCATTGCACTTGCCAGAGGGTCGTGAATGCGCCACCCACTTTCTCCTTCTGTACCGAAACCCGGCTACAGAGATAAGTGACCCCTTGTATAGTGGTGTCATCGTCCTTGGGGGGGTTTATGACTGATGTGATAAACATACATTGTTGTTTAAAAAAAAAAAATCCTTTGGAAGAGGAGGGGCAGGGGGGGGGGGGGGGGGGGGGGGGGGCAGGAGAGTGAGATCGAGCTTAAAAGTCAAAATCGAGGACAGTAAGACAAAAGGGACCAAGATTTGATTTGCAGCCATGGTTTTATGACTCGCAATAAAAGCAAATGTACAGATAGACAATTAGACAATACGCATGCACACATTTGTTGTGCGTGCTTACATTACGCGCTCAGTGCATGCGCACTCGGCCATTGCTCGCACGTGAGTGTGTGTGTGGGGGGGAGGGGGGGGGGGGGAGAACAGAGTAAGAGACAGACGGGCAGATAGGACCGTGGTGCAGAGCCTTTTATTTCCACTGTTAATTTGATAGGAGGACAAGAAGAAAGCGCTTCACTGTGGTGTGTGAGAGAGGGGGGGGGGGGGGGGGGTGGAAGTTGATAGGCAGACATGATAGAAGCGTGATCAGTCATTATATATATTTTTATATATATATATAGGCTAATGCTATGCAGTGAAACAGCAAAATTAGTGTGTGTCTCTGTATGTGCGCGCGTCTGTGTGTGTGGAGAGAGAATTGTGCGTGTTCGTGAATGCAAGTGACCAACAAACGAAAAGGCAAAGAGATAGTAGTGGTAGGTCGGTATGGCGCTAAAAGAGTACTATCAGCAGCAGTAGCAGTAGTAGTAGTTGTAGTCGGTCACGGACTCACTGGGGAACTCGATAACCCGCCGATCGGTCACCTTAACCGGGTATTGCCCCCCGACCTCTCTCTCTCTCTCTCTCTCTCTCCTCTCTTCTCTCTCTCTCTCTCTCTCTCTCTCTTTCTCTCTCTTCTCTCTTTCTCTCTCTCTGGGCGCGTTTGGGCTTTGCGTTAGTGGTTGTTTGAGTGTGCATGTGAGGGATTGTGTTTGTGTGCACGTGCGAACATGTGTGCAGCAGACAGGGGCGGTGTTTGTGCGGGCATGCGCGCGCGCGCACACGCCTGTGTTTTTGTTTAGTGTACATGTATTGCTGGGAATCATTGGGGGGGGGGGTGGGGGGGGGGGGGGGGGGGGGGGAGATCGGCTAGAGCTTCGGGATGCTCTTTGGTGATTTTTTGCCTACATGACCTTTTTTTGTGTTTAGTTTTGTTTTTTTACCTACCGGGTTTTTAGGGTCGGTTTGTTCCTTTGTTTTATGTGTTGTGGGTCCTCCTCAGTCAACTACAACTTTAAGCATTTCAGCCTTACACACGCTAGGATGCCGTTATAAATGCAGGCCTTGTACCAGGCTTGTCAAGCCCTCGCCCTCCCCTTCATTGCAAGGAATAATCACTGCAGAAAATGTTTCAGACAGATACTTACGGTAGCAGGTGGGAAGTAGATAACATTCGAAGCAAAGGATTCTCACTGTGTCTGTCTGTCTGTCTGGTGGTGTCCTGCGTCAAGTTTGCTCAGAACAGGCACCACTGAACACCACCAAAGTGATCCAGCAGCAGTGCTCGGTACCCTGTGGCTGGTGGCCCCACGGCGGCCTGACATTGATGGGTTTTCTGTGGACTTCTGACCCTGAAGATGCCAAATAACGTAATCAGGGTATGGCTGGGGAAGAGAGGTTGAAATGAGCGGCGTGGTAAAGTCGGACACTTACAGGAATGTCACAGGAGACGAGGCAGTGAAAGAAAGAAAAGAAACCGAACCGGAAAACCTTGTCGTCATTAAAATCTACGTGTGAAGAAACATGGTGTCGTTTTTGTGGCTGTATCAACATTTATTTCTTTTTTAAAACAAAGAATTAAGGAATGTTTAGACTTACCTGTTAAAGTACTTTGTTTTAATTGTCGTTATCAGGTCCTTCAATACGCGATGATCTTTCTGATATTTATGACCCTTGAATTATTTGGTTGGATGTTAAACCCAAAGAATTCATGACGGGTATAATTTATTCTTCGTATTTTGATTTGAACATAGTTCTTCACTTGCAATCTGATATCAGTTCTTAATAAATAGAACACTTTAATAATTGTGGCGGTTTTTTGGTGAGCGAAGCGTAAAAGCACCTTGATTGGTAAGGTTGAAACAGAGTTTATCGTGTGCATCAAGAAAAAAGGACAAGCCAAAGAACTCAAGTATGTAAACAGCCGGCAAGCATTATCATCGTGTACATACAGTTCAACGGTTTTAGCACAGCGACGATCTCCAACAATGTTAACGTCATGCATGCACGTACGACTTTCCTCAACTTCTCATGTCGTTAATAATGGTCGCTGTGCCCCAGACACAGAAAAAAAAAACAGAAAAAACCGCAGTCAGTCATCGCCCTTTGTGGGTAGATCGATGGCAGGTGGATTATTTTCCTTTTAGAAAGGCAGATGAAAATCAGAGATTCGCAGGGTTCAGAAACCTCTCTTCAGATGGCCCTGGTGGATGAGGATGATCAGCCTCCCTGTGTGTCAGAATGGTCCGTCGATAGGATCCGCGTTTCGTTGGGCAAGGCTGCATGCAGCAGGGTTTTTTGGTGCGCGTGTTACAGCGGATTAGTGGTGTGCCGTACTTTGCTGCACCCTCATAAAAGTAAAGTCAGAAGCACCCTTGGTAAAAAAAGTCATGGAAAAGTTGAGATCAGTCACTTTTGAGACTATTTGCTAGAAAAGTTGGCAGAAATGGTGAAGGGAGGCCGTAGAAGAAGTACTGTAGGCGTCGAATGGTAGTTCAAAGATTTGGGAGATTGGTGGGGGGTGGGGTGGGGGGGATGGAATTAAACAAAAAAGACCACCAGTACCATTGTTGTGTAAATTAGTATGACACACTGGAAAGTCAGCAACTTTCAGGTTCATTGCGCTTTTAAGTTTGAAATGTAACATTACGTTTGCGTTTTATTTTAGTGAATATATTTTTTTCGTGTTTTTTTTCCCACAATGAAAGAATATCCACACAACTCCTGCAGTTACTGGCTGTAACGACATGAGGAGGTCCATTTCATTAGGACATTAGGACAAAACAGAGTTCGTTTTCAATAGCTGTACAAGCTGGGATATATCAGGCTTTTTTTTTTAGAAGCATGTGAAAAGAAAAGAAAAAACCTATAAGATTAAATCATTTATAAGATTTGATTAAAAAAAATCTTTCATATCTTACACACACACACATACATGTGTATGTGTGTGCGCGCACGCGCGTGGTATTCTTCATCTCCTTCCCCTCCTCCTCCTCCATCGTCATCATTATTGTCACCTTCCTCCCCCTCCCTCCCTCCCTCTTCTTCCTGTTGGTGTTTTACTGGGGGTACCTGGAGAAGGTGAAGGACTGCAGGTTACTTGGGGGGCAAGTCTGCACAACAGCTGTCGATTTTGTTCTCTCTCCAGTGACTCCGCTGCAAAAAAAAAAAAAGTACAATATCCAACATTGTTAGGGGCTTTCTTCTTCCTCCTCCTCGTCCTCCTCTTCTCCTTTCTATTGGTCTCCCCGTTTTTCTTCGTCTAGTTTCTTGTCTGTCTCTCTGTGCTTCTCTCTAAAACCCCCCCCACCCCCCCCCCCCCCCCCCCCCCCCCCCCATTCTCTTCCCTCCCTCCCTCCCCCTCTTCTCCCCCCCCCTCTCTCTCTCTCTCTCTCTCGCCCCCCTCTCTCTCCTCTCCCTCCCTTCCCGCCCCCTCCTGTCTGTTCATTTTCTTCCAATATTTGTTGTCTAAATCGATGCGCGCTTTTCCTCTCTTTTTGTGTGTGAGGGGGGGGGGTATTAAATCTAATGACCCTAAAAATGTTAGTTTTATGGGCAGGCCAGGTGTGTTTTCTTCGCAGTTATAAAAGAATAATCAAACATCTCCCCGTCGTTATCATCATCATTGCCGTTTTGCTTCCCATCTTGGTTAAATCACTTCATTGTGATTGTTTCCTTTTTAATGTGTTTTCTTCAAGGTCTTTCTTTTTTCTTCTTCATGTGCATGGTTCAGTGTATTGGTTTTTTTAATGTGCATTCTTCAGTGTATTAGGTTTTTTATGTGCATTCTTCAGTGTATTGGGTTTTTAATGTGCATTTTTCAGTGTATTGGGTTTTTTATGTGCATTTTCAGTGTATTGGGTTTTTAATGTGCATTCGTCAGTGTATTAGTTTTTAATGTGCATTCGTCAGTGTATTTGTTTTTTAATGTGCATTCTTCAGTGTATATGGGTTTTTATGTGCATTTTTCAGTGTATTGGTTTTTTTAATGTGCATTCTTTAGTGTAATAGTTTTTAATGTGCATTCGTCAGTGTATTTGTTTTGTTTTTTTATTGTGCATTCTTCAGTGTATTAGTTTTAATGTGCATTCGTCTGTGTGTATGTGCATTCTTCAGTGTATGAATTTTTTATGTGCATTCTTAATCTCCAGTGTATTACTTTTTATGTGCATTCCTCAGTGTATTTTTAATTTGCATTCCTCAGTGTATTTTTAATGTATATTCCTCTGTATTTTTTTGGTGTGTGCATTCTTCTCTGAATCAATTTTTGTTAATGCGCATTCTGTATTCTTCAGTCTTGTACGCTCTTTAGAGATAACTCGGGTATTGATTCTTTTCTCTTTTTTTCACGCTAATATTGTGCAGGTTCATAATGAATTGTTTAAAAAAAAAATGTAGTGCGTTTCGACGTTTATACCGATGTGAATCTCAGAAGTCGGAATGCAGCTACCTTAAGTGTGTGTGGGGGAGGGGGGGGGGGGGGGGGGGGGGGACGGCTGCAAACTCAAAATCTCACCTTTCGTGAACCTCGGAGGTCTAGCGGAGGTGCGAGGGGAAAACTACCCCGTGTGTAAACTGCGTGGTATGAAGAGAAAATAAATGTTAGATTTGGGCGCGCGCGCGCGCGTTCACACACATACAGAGAGAGAGAGAGAGAGGGGGGGGGGGGGGGGGGGGAGTTGCGTGTATTTTAAGTAAGATGCTTTGTTAACTCTTGACGTGATAATGGGAATGACTGTCCGTGTGTCACAGGTGTTGGCGATATTGTTTGTACTTCCTGTTACACTGTTGGCTGGCTGCGACGTATTACGTGTCGTGTGTTTTTGTGCTGCGTAACATCATAAATAGCATTGGCCACGGAAATCAGCTAAGCTTTTATTCTTTTGTTGAACTAACCTCGATTACTTTTTTGAGTGGGAATTTTTTTTTTTTTTTTGGGGGGGGGGGGGGGGAGAGTTTTAATCATCAACTTATTATGAATAATTTATAGTTTTGTTGTTGTTCGTATGTTTGATATGTGTGGAAACGGAAGATTCCAAAAAGAAAGAAAAAAAGTGGGTAGAGAGATAGGGGAGGCAGGGTGCGTACACCCAGAGTTGTAAGGTTAGCTACCTGGACTATCGTAGTTGGGTATTTTTTGTTTTGTTGTTGTTTGTCTTTTAGGGAAGCATCTGCCATTCCGCTTTTCATCATATCGTTGTACATATTTTGAATTATATGCTCCTTCTCTCAGAATCACAGAGCCGAAAAGTGTCCTTTTTGTTTGTTTTGTTTTGTTTTGTTTTTTAGCCGGAAATTGTCGGTAACATGCCACCCAGTAGAGGAGGCCCCGCACGCTGCGGGAATGTTTATCTAGCGTTCCGGGTTGCTTGTTCTGACAAGAAAAACAAACTGCATTGTAAAAGCTCGCACAGAGCCACAAGTAATATAGTTCAGTGACAGACGCACCTCCCCCCCCCTCCCTTCCAGATTTTCCATGTGTTCACTTTTGCCCTCTTCTCTTCCCCCTTTGTCATCCCCCCCCCCCCCCCCTCCCACCCACACACACACCACACAAGTCTGGTTTTTTAAAACTGCATTATAGTTACTTGGCTTTTTCTGCTTTTGTCTCTGAAGACTGGGATAGATTTATGTTTGTTAGCTGTGTGTGTCGGGCGTGCTTTGTGTGTGTGTGTCTGCGGGGAGGAGTGGGGTATTGCTTTAATTCTGGCAGTTTTTTGTTTGTTTGTTTTTAGTTTGTCCGTCTTCTAGAATACTGTCTTGACTCTCTTTTATCTTATCTGTTCCATTGTTTATCTCTTCATGTTCCATTGTATCTCTTCATGTTCCAGTTGCCACCCTCCTCCCCCTTTTCGACTCGTTCTATTTTGTATGTATCGACCTTTGCTGTGTCACTTTTTAAAAAAGTTCCCCCTCCTTCTGCTTCTCCTCCCCTCCTTCATTTTTTTCTTCTCTTCTTCTCTCCTCCTCCTTCTTTTTCTTCTCCTTTTTCTTCTTCTTCTTTCCTCCTCCTCCTCTTCTACTTCTTTTCTCTTCTTCTTCTTCTTCTTCTTTCCTTCTCTTCCTTCTGCGTCTTCTTCTCCTTCTTCTCCTCCTCCTCCTCCTTTTCCATCTCGTCCTCTCTCCTCCCTGTTGTTCCCCTCCTTTACCTCAGCTCTTCATCGCACTGCTCCAGGTAACAGACGGTGCATGCCAAGTGACCTTGCCACAAAGCCGTTTAGTTTTATTAGTGTGTACCCATTGGGTTTGTCATTTTGTGTGTGTGAGTGGGGGGGGGGGGGGGGGGGGGGTCCTAATGAGTAACCGTTTGGCTCTCTACATTTTTTTCTTTCTTTTTTTAGGGGCGGGGGATCGTTTTGGGGAGGGGGATGTTGCTATCAACGTCAACATTTTTAATTTAGTTGTGTGGTTTTTTTAAATGTTTTTTTAAAAGCTGTCAGTTCCTTAGATTTCTTTAGTAAACCTAATGGGACCTTCGACTGCAAAGTTAGTTGACTGGATGGATGAGGATTATTATTTCCTTTTCCATGAAGCCTGAATGTGGCTGCCTTATTGGTGGCATGGGCATAACCTCACCTTGACCTTTGGTGAACCCCGGAGCTCTAGCCGTAGAACGGCCCCCTTCCCCTTAACAACAACAACAGCATGACGAAAGGTCAACATTGATGTGGAGGTTCCTTGCTTTTATCTTTCATTTCTTTCTGTTACCACAGTCTTGCTTTTTTCACCCTTTGGGGGGAAGGGCTGGGGGTGATTTGCCTTTCAGTTTCTGACCTTTTCGTCCCCCCCCCCTTCCCAATCCCTTTCCGAACAACGTTTGCCATGCCCTTCCTCCATTTCTTCCGCCTGTTTGTGTCATTTGTTGTGTTTTATTTCGTCGATTAGATGTTGATATTGGACAACTTTGGAAAATGTACTTGATGTTTGTTCTGCTGCTATCAGTTGGTCTTTTCTAGGCATGTATGCAATGCTAACTTTGAAGTTCTGAAAATTTAAAAAAACCACTTCTTGTTTGTTTAATCTGGTGGGATGAGAAACTGAACGGAAGAGCTAACATCTCTAGCGTGGCTGGTCTTGTTTGCCATGGGGAACTGTGGTAGGAAGGAAACACTGTTTATATGGGCAGATTTTTATTTACTTATTCTTTTATATCGAGGATAATCGAATAAGCACTTATGTGCTTTTATACATCAAGTCCCCGTGTGTATGCGGTTTTGTAAATTTCGTCATCCGTTCCCACCGGCACACAATGGCCTACTCTTACGAAAAGCGGAACAGCAAGATGTTCTGGTTAGTTCAGTGGTACTCTAGTGTCAGGTGCAATTGGTGTGAACTCACCACCCAAGGAGATTGTTACAGTATTGTGTCCACTAAGTTCTTGTCATGAAAGTCCTGCATTGAGGAAAGGCCTATCGTGAAGCGAAGGATTCATCAGAAGCGTTATGATGGTGTTTTAGAAACATACACAGTCAAACACAAACGCAGTCACACACAGACACACAACGCACACACAGAGTCAAACTCACACACACACACACAAACACACACACAGACACACACACACACACACACAAAACAACACACAGAGTCACACACACACAGTCACACACTCACACACACACACAAACACACACACACACACACACACACACACACAGAGCCACACACACACACACACACAGAGCCACACACACACACACTCTCACTGTGGCACCAGTGTATGTGACATCTCCAGAAACCGCCACACTGATACCGACAGTCTGCCAGGTTATTTTCAGCGTGGCTGTCTGATAACTGACAAAGTACTAGTTCACTGCCCTTGTCCTGCGTGTTCAGCCGTGCGTTGTGCTGGGTTACACGAGCAGCAAGATGCTGCTGAGATTTACTTCTAGTTCCTAGTTGGAAGCCTTTAACAACAGAGTCTTCGTTGACTGTAGTGTAGTCTTCATAACAGGCTATTCATTTCCTGACAACATATTATTCTTCATTGACTGTAGTCTTCATAACAGACTATTCATTTCCTGACAACCGATTCTTCATAACAGACTATTCATTTCCTGACAACCGATTCTTCATAACAGACTATTTATTTCCTGACAACCGATTCTTCATAACAGACTATTCATTTCCTAAGAACAATTTCTTCATTGACTGTAGTCTTAATAACAGCCTATTCCTTTCCTAACTGCGGATTCTTCATTGACACTAGTGTAGTCTTCATAACAGACTGTTCATTTTCTGACAACCGATTCTTCATAACAGACTGTTCATTTTCGGACAACCGATTCTTCATAACAGACTATTCATTTCCTGACAACATGTTCTTCATTGACTTCAGTGTAGTCTTGAGAAAGGACTATTCATTTCCAATCTGAGACTTCTTTCTTTCAAGATGGATGGGTGCGTTACCTCTAGATCACCGACCCAGTTGTGTTGCGGAAATAGTTGGAGATTTACGTCTTTATAGCTTTAAGTTGCTTTTTAATTTTTTTCAGCATTGGGCTTTTTTCTACAAAGTTTTACCAACAACTCTTGTTGCTGAAGATTATTTTAGTTATATGCGCTGAAATAAACTGTATCTTACAAGCGAGACCTCGGTTTGATGCATGAAGTTGGGGCTCCACTCCACGCCGTCGGCCGTGCCATTCTTTCTGGAAGATTGTTTAATTGATTAATTCTTTATTGTTGAATTAATTTTTGTTTTGTTTATTCTTTTATTTCGAGGATTATGGAATAAGCACTCGTGTGCTTTTTTTCATCCAGTCCCCGTGTGCATGCAGTTTTTGTAAATATTTGTCATCCGTTCCCACTGGCACACTCTGGCCTACTCTTCCGAAAAGCGGAACGGGTTTTAACATGTGCGCAAGATGTTCAGCGTGCGTTCGCACACGGGCACTCGGTTTATAGTCTCATCCGAAAGACTTTTGGGAAAGGGGAGGGTGGGAGGGGGAGTGGAGTGTAGTAGCACTGATGCTAACTCCAGAGGAAAAATCCTTTTGACCCATACCATGACCCGCCATGCATGCGCCTTGCAAGAATCAACCACACCCAGGTTTCAGGGTGGTGAAGTAACAAGCTCCTCGTCACCTTAGCCACCCCGCTTGCTGCGTGGTGCTAGCAGATTTACACTTGTAAATATAACTTATCCGTTATCAACAGCATATGAGATGTGTGTGTGTGTGTGGTGTATATATATATATATATATATATATATATATATATATATATATATATATATATATATGTGTGTGTGTGTGTATGTATATGTGTGTATGTATACACACACACTATCGGTTGAGTCATTGGATAGAGGGGGGGGTAGGGGGGGGGGGGAGAGAATTATCATGTAAGGGTTCGTATTTACTGAATCGACATTTATCTGTGGTTTTTTTCCCGTACCGATTTTAGCAAGATCTGTGCGCCTGCTTGTATTAAAAAAAAAAAAGTCATGTACAATTGTGTGTGCGTTTGCGCACCTGCACTCACACCCACACCCACTCAGATACTCACTCACACATACAATGGCTCACATTCTCACTCACCTACTCCCACGCAAACACACTCACACGCGCACACTCGTCGTGAGAGACAGATCGAGACAGACAGCGAATAAATCTAGCGCAAGCTGAACGTGGCTGAACATGAGAAGCCGAACAACACGAGGACGGACGTATGGGGTAGTGGGCGGTGACAGTGATTTCCTTTTGTCCTGTCTGGCACTGGCAGCCCATGGCAGACAATCTGTCATCCTTGTGTATCAATCCGCGCGCGCGCGCACATACACACACACACGCATTCACACTCGCACACTAACATGAAACACACACTCACTCACGCACACAAACACTCACACACAGGCGTACATGCACACACACACGCACGCGCGCGCACATACACACACGCACACGCATACACACATACTCTCTCTCACACACACATACTTTCACACACACACTCACACTTTCTCTCACACACACATTCTCTCTCTCTCACATACTCTCTCTCTCACACATACTCTCTCTCCACACACACACACACACCTCTCTCTCTTCTCTCTCTCTTCTCTCTCTATACACACACATTCTCTCTCTCTCTCACACACATACTCTCTCTCTCTCTCCCCTCAATCGTCCCATCTCAAGAGAAGAAGTATTGCTAGCCATAAGAAAACTGAAAAGTAGAAAAGCAGCAGGGCCAGATGGAATTATTGGTGAATTATTTAAATATTCAAATGAATATATAGTGGATTTCTTTATAAAGTTGTTTAATACACTGTTTGAGACTGGTCAGTTCCCTGAAAATTGGACAGTCTATTGTTTTACCTTTATACAAAAAAGGAAATGTTAATGATCCTAACAATTACAGGGGTATTTCACTTAGTGACATAAGTAGCAAAATTTTTAGCTCCATCATTAATAGAAGACTACAGGAATGGATAGAAGAAAATAACATTACTGGAGAGTGTCAAGCAGGATTTAAAAGGGGGTATTCGACACTAGATCACATGTTCACTTTATTAGCATTGATACAGAAACAGTTTTCATGCAACCGTAAGTTATATGTAGATTTTATAGATTTTGAAAAAGCTTTCGACTCCATTAACAGAAATCTACCTTGGCCCATTTTGCTAAAAAAACGGTATTAGAAGTAAACTCCATACATGTATTAAAAGAATGTATGACAATATAAAATGTAAAATAAGATGTGGTTCTAAATTGACAGATTACATTAGTTGCACAGCCGGAGTCAAGCAAGGAGATGTATGTAGCCCTATTTTATTTTCACTTTTCATAAATGAATTAGCATTACAAGTAATCAATAATGGAAAACATGGTGCTGTCTTGTCACATGATGCCTTGGAGTTGTTCATCCTGTTGTTAGCTGATGACGTAGTGCTGTTATCAGAGACTATTGTGGGGCTACAAAATCAGTTAAACAACCTGTATCACGCTTCCTTTTCACTTCAGTTGAAAGTAAATATGAAGAAAAGTAACATCATTGTGTTTCGCAAGGGAGGCTATTTGGGTATACGAGAAAGATGGACATATAATGGCAATCTGTTACCTGTGGTTAATGTTTATAAGTACTTAGGGATATTGTTTTCTACACGTCTGAGTTTCACTGCCGCTTGTAAGGACCTTTCTAGTAGGGCAAAGAATGCGTTGGTATATATAATGCAAAGGTTGTATACACTTAACAACAATTCTTTTGGGCTGTTTTGGGCTGTTAATGAAGCTATTTGACTCAGGTTCAACCAGTTCTTCAGTATGGGTCAGAATTATGGGGGCTGGACAAAGCAGCAGTTCACTGTGAATCCGTTCATTTGTTTGCAATGAAGAAATACTTAGGAGTTGATAGACGAACACCCAATGATATCATCTATGGTGAAACTAACAGATATCCTTTGTACATAAATTCTGCAGTTAACTGTATTCGTTATTGGATTAAGTTGCTACAAATGGAAGATCTGAGACTACCACATAAGGCTTATAAAATGTTGTATAATTTAGATGCAAGAGGAAAGACAAATTGGGTATCAAGGGTGCGTGTCTGTTTAAATGAAAATGGTTTTGGAGATGTGTGGTTGAATCAAGGTGTGGGTGATGCTTGTGTGTTCATTAAAGTTTTTCGTCAACGATTAATTGACTGCCGGTGGCAAAACTGGAACCATCACATTGATACTAGCCAAAGGTTTTAGTTTTATAGAACATACTGTAATGGTCATGACTTAAAATGCTTTTTACAACTTGACATGAATCGACAACTGAAACATATCACAGCAAAATTTAGACTCGGTATATCTGATCTGAATGTACATCGTTTAAGATACAGAACATATAATGATCATGATTTGTTATGTCCTTTATGCAATGTGTCACAAGAAGATGAAGTACACTTTGTTCTATGTTGCCAACAATTGCATGACCTTAGATTGAAATTTATTCAACAAAAATATTATAGGAAACCATGCTTGTTTAAATTGAATTTATTGATATCCTGTACAAATCTTGAAGTTATACAGAACTTTTCTTTATATTTGTACAAGGCTTTCAAAGTTAGAGAAATACTCACTTCGTGAAGTAACGTACAACTTCGTGATCAAACGACTTTTCACTGTATTTATGTTATGTATAATATTGTTCACATTCCCCTTCATAAGGGGCTGAGCCTATTTGAATAAATAATCTGCGTCTGCGTCTGCGTCTCTCTCTCTCACACACACATATATTCCTCTCTCTCTCTCTCTCTCTCTCTCACACACAACACACCACAACACATTCTCTCTCTCTCTCACACATACTCTCACACACACACACATACTCTCTCTCACACACACATACTCTCTCTCACACACACATACTCTCTCACACACACACATCTCTCTCTCTCACACACCACAACTACTCCCCCCCTCTCTCTCTCTCTCTCTCTCTTTCACACACACCAACACTAACATTCACCCACACCTTTGGGCCGGTGGAGGAGCAGGTGTGTGTGTGTGTGGGGGGGGGGGGGGGGGGGCATTCGCGAGGATGGGGATGATACCACTGATAACGGGCATTGCTGTTGTAGATAGATCTTGATGGGAGTTTTTCATATTGTTGATACTAGCAGTACATTTTTTTAAAAGTTGAAAGTGGTAACAGCAGCGTGTAAATTAAATTAGCAATTGTAGGTTTTGTAATGGCTGCAGCTGTCATGCTTTTGTTGTTGGTGTTTGTTTTTTGTCTGTTTTTTTAAATATTTTATAATCCTGTATCATGGACACCCCTCCTCCCAACACACACACACACACACACACACACACACACACACCACGCCTCTTGAAACCAACCCCCCACCCCCACCCCCTTTCAAAACTCAAAAACCGGATTATAAGCTTAGTAAAAAAAAACCAACACAACAACCCTGATAATATAGTAACAAGTGGGAAAGCCTACTGGGTTAAGCGTTATTCATGATTCTTTCAGATCCCTCCCTCTCCCACCATGCATGTCCCTGGGCACAGCTGGTTGTTAGGATTTATGACGGGGAAAAGAGATCCTCTGCTGCGGATGATTGTACAGCAGGACAACAGTGGTAAAGGAAGCGTGCCTGTGCTCACTCACAAACAGAAGTCTGGTAGATACCGGTTTTTATTTTTAATTTTTTTTTTACATTATGTCTCATTCCCTGATCAGTGTAGCTTTTTTTTGGTGGTTTTTTTGTTGGTTTAACCAGTCTTGAAAATCCGGGATGGTTGTTTTATTGTTACTTTTTGGGGTTTTAAGTTGCGGTTTTTGTGTTTTTTGTTTTTGTTTTTCGGTTTGTTGAGTATCTTATACATAGGTCTGACCTAGAGCAGCAGCATGTTTTAGGGAATCTTCAGGTCATGATGATAAAGCATGCGAACAATATTTGTTGGTTTCTTCTTTTATACACGTATCCTGTGTCGCTAAATCCAAAGACCGGCCTATTTTGTGATCTTGAAAAGATATGCTTTGAGGCCAGATCTGCGAGGTGTAGAGGCTGTATTTAAAACGGATCGCATGTGAAATGTGTTATCTAGGTATGTCTTCAGTGCTTGGGGAAGGGAGCACACAGGTAGGGCGAGCTCCACTTCTGTGAACAAGAAGCAACACCGGTGTCGAGGAATGGCTGGGTAACGCACTCGGAGCGAGTCTTATCATTTTTATCCAGTGAACGAACGGTGTTGCAAAGTGAAAGGAAAAAAACACAACTTATTGTGAATCGGCATTGCGTCCGAAATAAAACGTTTGCTAATTGATGTTTCGAACGAGTGAAAGTGGTGCTTGGGGACTGTCGGAAAGAAAATCCTGTGAAAAGAACAGTGGGGATGTACAAAACCAGCAGTGTTTTATTTAATACCTGATGCCAGTGAATTTACGTTTCAAAATGCCTGCGAGTGATCTGTGTCCCATAGAAAAAAAAAATTCCGTAAGCAAAACTGTGCGTGGGGGAAAAAGAATCGCTGAGAGTGAACCGTGTGTGGAGAGGAAAGACATTGCGGGCATAATGTGCCTTAGAGATCACACTTCCAGTCAGTAACCAGTGTACCAAAGACTAAGAACATCTCCCACGAGTGAACCACGTCTTTCACAAGAAAAGAACTTCTAAAAGTAAATACTCCATCATAGACCCAACACGAAAAGTGGTTCCTGCAGAGAAAGTGCCGGAGGGGGGGAGAAAAACATTGTTTGTTCCATGTGCCAAAGTGGAGAGGAAACAGTTATAGGCTAGCCAAAAGAGTCATGTAGAAAGAGTGATTTACAGATTTTTTGACTTGACCTCTCTTTTAGAATGTGCCTTACGAGAAAACATCCCTAGGCAAAGAAGAACATTTCATAAGCTTAGGGGGAAGAGCTTCACAGAGCAAGTGATGCCTTTAAACATATAGGAATAGTTGGAGACAGATAATCGACCCAAGAGTGCTCTAAGTGAAAACACAACTTAATGAAACCACAACCCAGCAGCGAAGCTATGTGTGACATGAGACTGGACTGGGGCGGCATGTGCTACCAAACCCCAAGGATAGTGTACGAAAAGCAGACGACAGATTCTTGCATGTTCTCCTCCTCGTCCACTCCAAGTTTCATCCCGCCCTTCCCCCCTCTCCACTGGGAGAGCAACAACAACAACAACATCACCACCACCAACAACGAAAACCACAAAAATGCCTTCACGGTCAGCGGCGGCGGAGGAGTGGAGAGGCTTAGGCCTGGAAACGGATGTTACTACGGTTACCAGAGGTACCCCGGTGTCTCCGGTCGGGTGGGATTCTTTAGGAGCAACGGGTGTGGTGGGGGTAGCCAGGAGTGGCGGGAGGGCGTGCTGATGCCGCAGAGGTGTGGTGGGGGAGTCGTGGGGGGCTCCCCTTCCTCCTCGTCCTCTTCCTCGCCCTCCTCTTCCTCCGGATTGTTCTCGTGTCTGGGCCTGGGCCACGAGGAGATGTTCTTTTCAGGTGTGTTGGTACAGGTGTGTGTTTGTGTGTGTGTGTGTGTGCGTGCGTGCGTGTGTGCGCGCGCCTGCCTGTCTGTCTGCCTGTCTGTCTGTCTGTCTGTCTGTCTGTCTTTATGTCTGAGCCATTGTGTAAACGTAATAGTGATTTCCTTTCTCCTGTCCTGCTGACTTCATCGTTGACGTCATCTCCATTTTCTGCCTTTACTTTGGTCTCTTTTTTTCTTTCTTTCTTTCCTTCTTTCCTGGGTGTTTTTTTCCTCTTAATGTCTTTTCATGTTCTGCTTTTCTTTCATTTTCTTTTTTTTCTGTCTTTCCCTCCCTCCTCCCCCCACTCTCTCTCTCTCCCTTTCCTTCCTTTTCTGTCTGTCTGTCTGTCTGAAAGACAGATACCATTCACAGCCAGTACCGCGGTTTAGACTGACGTGGGCAGACCACTCAGCATGTAGATGTCGGGCAGGGAGATGCCTGATCCCTCTGCCAGCTGATAGCCATCTGAACACACAGAAAGCCTGTCCACTATCGATTGCCGCGCTGTGGAGGAGATGACGTGCGGAAGCCGCAAAAACTAAGGAAAGGGGCTATCCATGATTTGTCAAACAGGCTGGCCATGATTTGTCACATGAGTGCTTATTCCATTATCCTCGATATAAAAGAATATTTTTAAAAAAACAATTAAAAAAAAACCCAGGCTGTCCATGATTTGTCATACAGGCTGCCCATGATTTGTCAAACAGGCTGTCCATGATTTGTCAAACAGGCTGCCCGTGATATGTCAAACAGGCTGTCCACAGGCTGTCCATGATTTGTCATACATGCTGTGCTGTCCATGATTTGTCAAACAGGCTGCCCATGATATGTCAAACAGGCTGTCCACAGGCTGTCCATGATTTGTCAAAAAGGCTGTGCTGTCCATGATTTGTCAAAAAGGCTGTGCTGTCCATGATTTGTCAAAAAGGCTGTCCATGATTTGTCAAACAGGCTGCCTATGATTTGTCAAACAGGCTGCCCATGATTTGTCAAACAGGCTGCCCATGAATTGTCAAACAGGTTGCCCATGATTTGTCAAACAGGCTGTCCACAGGCTATCCATGATTTGTCAAACAGGCTGTCCATGATTTGTCAAACAGTTTGTCCATGATTTGTCAAACAGGCTGTCCATGATAATGATGATTTGTCAAACAGGCTGTCCATCATTAGTCAAACAGGCTGTCCCTCATTTGTCAAACAGCCTAAGCTGTCCATGATTTGTCAAACAGGCTTTCCATGATTTGTCTAACAGGCTGTCCATGATTTGTCCTGACAGTCTAGTCTATCGTTCTTTTATTAGGCCCATCTTATGATTGTTGCTGCTGTGTCTGAGCGCTTTCGGCTTCTTCAGGGTGGGGAGGTGTGCGGCTTTCCCGCTCGCTTTACAGAAGATTATTACGTTATAGTTTTGCATGTTGTAATGAGTGTGGGTTATGTTATGAGTACTTTCATGTATCTACTTATTGTAGTACTGTTAAATTTCATGTGTGGAGGTGGGGGGGTGTTTGAAATACAGTCTTGAAAACACCAGCAGCATTGTATAATTGTAAGAAACTGTTTATGAAAACAAAATGGTGAAGAAAGTTACCAACAGTTGCAAAAACAAGACGATAAGGTGGGGGGGGGGGGGGGGGGGGGGGGGCACGGCAGAGAGAGGTGTGAGGTCAAAGACGTGCTCCTTGCTCAATGATGCCTCAGAGGCTATCATTGAGAGATTTTGCCCTGCAGAGGGATGTGTTCTCCTTTGACAAATCGTGTTCATGATGATGAAGTTGTGACTAGCCCGTTACCTGCACTGTTTCCCCCAGTTTTCCCCTTTCCTTACAGCAAGAAAGAGGGTGTCTTTTCATGTAATATATCCGATACTTACAGTCTTGCCTAATTTTGTTTGCTTTTTCCTTTATTTCTGTTAATGATGATAATATTTGTTTAAGGACATTGTTCATTTATTTTTCTTTAACGTATACGTAATCTGTTGTTGCTCATTTTCTTGTGTTGACTCGTGTATCCATCTGTATTTAGTACTGTCATTGCTTTTTGGTGGTGGGTTGCTTTTTTATTTGGTTATTTTGTTTTGTGGAGTCTGTATATTCTGTGTGAACTTTGTTGTTAACATTTTCATTCTTTGTTCTGCGGTATAACTTTGGATATACCAACCATGATAGTTATACAAACGAATAAAACAAAGAGCCAAACTTGTATGTAACGGATTCTGTATTCGTCTTCTTCGTCGAACGCTCAAACAGCAACTATTGTTGTCTGTTATATGAGCGAAAATGCGTCACGCTGCTGTTATGCGCCTGTCAAGTCAGGCCCAGCGCATCCGACTTCGGCTTAAAATGACTGATATCTTTTAAGTCTTTCTGGAAAAAAGGCAGGAGAATGGGTCTAGAAGGCAGAAAATAGACAAGAAGGTGACAGGAAGAAAAGGAAGGCAGAACATTTAATAGGGTTATAGAAAAGAGGAAATTTCTAGCACATCATTTTCAGAAGGTGGGGGATGCTATTTATACTGACAGGCTCCCCGGCATCCCCACGGGGTCAACTGTTTTCATCGATGTCAACATCGTTGTCGTCATCATCGCCGTCTTTCTTTTCTATCTTCGTCATTGCCACCATCATTGTGGTAGTGGTGCCTCTACCACCACTCGCCGGCACTTGTTTGAAACGGTCACCCACTGGGCGTGAAACATAACCACAACGCCCACAGAACGATTTGCAGCCGACATGGCTATAAAACATTGCAAAATGAGCGGAAAAGAAAGAGCAAGGATTATGTGCCTTTGCAAGTTTCTTTCTGTGCAGGAGAGAGCTAGAGAGAGAGAGAGAGAGAGAGAGAGAGAGAGAGAGAGAGAGGAGAGAGAGAGAGAGAGAGAGAGAGAGAGAGAGAGAGAAAGAACACACACACACACACTGAGGGGTGTTCTGTGTTTATGTCCGTTGTTCTTTTTGATCAGGATAGCCCGTAAATATCTTTCTTGGGCTCAGAACGTCTGCTCGACTGTGTCTAAGCTTTGATCACGACAGGGAGCTGTTGTAGTTCGCTTTTTTTCCCTCTCTTTCTTTTGGTTTATTAATTATTCTGTCTATGGTATTTGATGCCTTTATCCTTTCTGTTGAATTGAAACAAAGATGCAGGGAGCAAAGAAGACATTTGATCAACAAAGAAACTGTCTGA
>CM054134.1:98428124-98490624 GCA_028751875.1 Rapana venosa
ACCTCTGACATACCTATATTTAGTTGCCGCTTTTGTAAAATCTTTTACATATAATACTATCCTCGCGGAGGGAGGGGGAAGGGGGGAGCAACTAAAATTGCTTGAAACCGTAGCCTATTTTCTGACACGTTTCTCACTTTCCTACAGTTTTTATCTTGTTTTTCGAACTACAGTCTTCAATGTTTTCTGTTTGTTTGTTTTGGGTGGGGGTTAAAAATGATTTCGGGCAAAAGTTAGCACAGGGTGTGAATGTATCACTAGACTTTTTCAGAGACGACTTGCTGAAATTCCGTCCTTTTCGAGTGAACCCTCCTCTTCTTTCGGGAAGGTGTTTTCTTGATCTGATTGTTGTTAAAAACAACAACAACAACAACACGCACACACACACAACCAGAAAAGAAATCCCCACAAAAACAACAAACAAACAAACAAACAAACCCAAAGCAACAAAACTTTTAAAACCGAGACGTTGGATTCATCCACCTCTTCCATTTTGGTCTAAGCCCCTGTAGCGTTCTTTTCAAACTGATAGTATTGCCGACTCCTACTGTTTCTCAGATTGCTGTATGAACATTACACCAGCCTATATTTATACATGCTTATTTTCCAGAGTAGCTGTAGAAGCTTATGCATGGTGCTGTATATTTCGTCTTGTATGTTAGCATGGGTTAATGAAACCTAGGAGAATTGATCTGCTTAACCCACAGAACATGAGACCACGAAACGATGGATAAAGCGTGTGGTTGACCTACGGATCAAAACTTGATCACCACCAATACCTTTTCCACAAAAAATTTAAACCCACAACTTTTCTAGCATCAAGATAGGGTTAGGATGCGTGGGAGAATACCTCTGCTTGACACGATAATTTTGAGCATAAGCGTAGGCTTACGAATCAACTGGACCAACATGACATTGTTGATCGTAATGGTCAGGAAGTGTAGATAAAAGCATCAGCTTTATACCTAAATAAGCAGAAGGCTAGGAAGCAAATGAGCATGTATCCCTGAAGGCGCTTTGATTTGTCTTTGCAAGATATAGCGCTATGTAAGTTCCATTTATTATTATTATTATTATTATTAGGCGGAATGCAGCTACCTTAATGGTGGACAAAAATGGTTTGCATACGCGAAAATCTCACCATTGGTGAACCTCGGGGCTCTAGCCCAGGGACTTTAAAAACCCCCAGTATGAACCTGTGTCTTCTTGACATAACAGTAAGAAAGGATAAAGATTTAGCGCAGGAGAAGGCATCTTTGTGATCTGCATCATGGCCCAGACCCGAAGCTGTGCCCGTCATGGATGTGAGGAAAGTTGCAGGGCCTGCATTAAGATGATGATGTCATGCTTTATAAAGTGTTATGTTGAGATTGTCTCCATCATCCATGACGAGCTCTTGGTACAATGGTTTGTACTTTTCATTTTAAAAAACAAAACCCTCTGAAGTTGAAGTATCGTTACCTGTACGATAAAATACTTGAAAGAAAACAGCTATACACGCAAGACGTTTATCCAGTGAATAGTTATGGTCTCTCTGAGATTTTCTGGTGTCATTTGTAAGATACGTTCTGGATGACTCATAGGCTCCCACAAGAATACATTGACATAACCAGTGATCATAGGATCAAGAAGGCATCAACATGACCTACTTTAACATGGATCAAGAAGTGCATTAAACATGACCTACATTAACATGGCATCAAGAAGTGCATCAACATGACCTACATTAACATGGCATCAAGAAGTGCATCAACATGACCTACTTTAACATGGCATCAAGAAGTGCATCAACATGACCTACATTAACATGGCATCAAGAAGTGCATCAACATGACCTACATTAACATGGCATCAAGAAGTGCACAACATGACCTACATTAACATGGCATCAAGAAGTGCATCAACATGACCTACATTAACATGGCATCAAGAAGTGCATCAACATGACCTACATTAACATGGCATCAAGAAGTGCATCAATATGACCTACATTAACATGGCATCAAGGAGGGCAGGCAAACGCATCAACATGACCTATATTATCACAGAAGAATGCATCGGCATGACCTATATTATCACAGACCGGTATGACCTATAGTATCACAGAAGAATGCATTGGCATGATTTATATTATCACAGAAGAGTACATCATTGATCAACATGACCTATATTATCACAGAATAATGCATCGGCATGACCTATATTATCACAGAAGAATGCATCAATGTGACCTATATTATCACAGAAGAATGCCTCGACATAACCTATATTATCACAAGTTAAGAAGTTAATCAACTTTGACCTACATTAACACATGATTAGAGAGTGTATGAGAATACATCAAATTGACTTGCATCAACACAGGAATAGTAGAAGAATGTACTTACTAAATCTACAGGAAGAATGCATAATCTTGACCTTCATTCACACAGGCAGAGTGCATGTTCTTGACTTACATTCACACAGGAAGAACGCATATTCTTGACCTACATTCACACAGGAAGAACGCATATTCTTGCCTATATTCACACAGGAAGGATGCACACTCTTGACCTACATTCACACAGGAAGAATGCATCTGCTTGACCTACATTTACACAGAGTAGAAGAAGAATGCCTCGACGTTCAGAGAGGATAGGTAAACGCATCCATCACCCTGACCTACATCAACACAATCATTCTTCTTCTTCGAACGCTCATACAGCAACTATTGTCTGTTATATGAGCGAAAATGCGTCACGCTGCGGTTAAGCGCCTGACAAGTCAGGCCCAGCACATCCGACTTGGTTCTTCTTCTTCTTCTTCTTGGAACACTCAGACAGCAACTATTGTTGTCCCGTTATATATGCTTCGTTCAAAATGTGGAAGCTAAGGAGAAAGGACAGCGTGTGAGTGTGTGTGTGTGTGGGTGTGTGTGTGTGTGTGTGTGTGTGTGAGAGTGTGTGTATGTGTGTGTATGTGTGTGTGTGTGTGTGTGTGTTACTTCACGTGTCATGTTGGGGGTGATAAACTTTGGATTCTTCTGGCATGGTGCTAGGGCTGTGTTGGTGCTAGGCCTAACGCAGCCCCTCAGACTGATGAATCCCTCCTGTCAACCCCCCACTACCGCCACATCGCTCTGGGCCTGCCCCTGCCCCTGAGGAGAGACTGAGTAGCGACAGTAGTAATGGGGAAACAGCTTTCTGATAGATAAGACAGGGGTGACAGGCACGGCGCGCTGAGCTGATGCCATGGATGGAGTTTATTTATTTATTTATTTATCTTTTATTTCGAGGATAGTGGAATAAGCACTCATGCGCTTTTTTTTCTCTCATCTAGTCCCCGTGTGTATGTAGTTTTGTCAATTTTGTCATCCGTTCCCACCGGCACACAACGGCGCGGCCTGTTCTTTCGAAAAGCGGAACGGGTTTTAACGTGTGCGCAAGATGTTCTGCGTGCGTTCGCACACGGGACCTCGGTTTATAGTCTCATCGGAAGGACTTTTGGGGAGAGTGGAGTCGGCACTGATGTTAACTCCAGAGGAAAAATTCTCTCGAACGAGAATCGAACCCGGGTCAGCAGATCACGAATACATCATGCTAACCACCAGGCTATCCCGTCCCCCAAGGAGTGATGGAGGGGGGGGGGGGGGGATGGATGAAGAGAGAGAGAGAAATAGAGATATGGGGGAGAGAGAGAGGGGTGGGGGGTGGGGGTGTGAGAGATATAGGGGAGAGAGATAGGGGGGGGGGGGGGTGTGAGAGATATGGGAGAGAGAAATGAGAGATATGGGGAGAGAGATAGGGAAGGGAGAGATGTGGAGGGAGGGGGGAGAGAGAGAGAGAGAGAGAGAGAGAGAGAGAGAGGGGAGAGAGAGAGAGAGAGAGATGGGCAGAGAGAAAGAGACATGAAGAGAGAGAGAGGCAGATGTTGTGGTTGCAAAAGGATGTGAGCCTTTTTTTCTTCTTCTCTTTTTTTTGGAAAAGAAAAGACGTGTTGTTTGGTTTGCTGGATGGCTTACTGGGGTAATGTTTGTGGGTCCTCTCTTTTCCCCCCTGAGAAAACTAGCGGATAGAGCTTTGGTCTCATCCTTGATGATGAATTAGACGTTGCACCTCGAAACATAATGACACGTGTCAGTGTTCATGCAGCCGTCTGTTAACAGTGGGGGGGGGGGGTGGGTGGGGGGGGGGGGGGGGGGGGGGGGGGGGGGGGGGGGGGGGGGTCGTGGTATGGGGGTTGGGGTGGAGGGATAAGGGAGTCAGTTGGAGAGAGAGAAGGGGGGGAGGGGAGAGGAGGGAGGAGGGATGGAAGGAAAAGAAGGGGAGGGGGGGAGATCTAAGGGTAAAGAAACGGGATGAGAAACAAAACCTAAAGAAAGCTGGACTCTTATGACTGGCAGGAAAAGAGGGAGGGAGGAGGGGGGGGGGGGGGGGGGGGGGGGGGGGGGGGGGGAGAGAGAGAGAGAGAGTTGGACAAAAAGAAGGTAAATGGATAAAGAAAAATGTAAGGACAAAAATAAAGATAATCAGAAGGAAAGACTGACTCACTCTCTCTCTCGTTTAGAATAAAGTCCTTCGGATGAGACTATAAACCGAGGTCCCGTGTGCGAACGCACGCAGAACATCTTGCGCACAGGTTAAATCCTGTTCCGCTTTTCGTAAGAGTAGGCCATTGTGTGCCGGTGGGAATGGATGACAAAATTTACAAAACCGCATACACACGGGGATTGGATGTAAAAAAGCACATAAGTGCTTATTCCACTATCCTCGATATAAAAGAATAAATAATTTTAAAAAAATAAATAAGAATAAGAGACCCAATTATGGTTGTGCTGAATATTAAACAATGGTAGTCATAGTCATCTTTTTTATATATAATTTTTTGTTGTTGAGGAAACCAAGTTCAACGCTGTAGGTTGAAGACATACTGAGCGTGTTTATTTTTGGGTTTGTTGTTGTTTTGGTTAAGTTTTTTCAGACTGAGAGAGCAGGGGGATGGGCGAGCAGGGGAGGCGTGGGTGGAGGTGATAATGAATGATGTGAGTGTCTTCAGCACTGGTGGGGGGAAACCTGGCTACCTCAGAATCGACACATGAGAAGAAGATATTGTTTTTGTTCGTGATGATGTTGTTGTTGCTGCTGCTGTTGTCATTGTTTTTCTTCCTCCTCCTCCTCCTCTTTCTTCTTTTCCTCTTTGTATTTTTCTTCCTTCCTTCCTTTATTCTTTCTTTTTTTTGCTTTTGTTCTTTCTTTCTTTTTATTTGTCCTTCTTTCTCTCTTTTCTCATCTTTCGCCTTCTTTCTCTTCCTTTCTTCTTTCTCTTCCTTCTTCAACCCCTGTCGTCATTCCTTTTTCACATCTGAAGGCGCGAGCGCGCTTGTGTATGTGTCTGTGTGTCTGTCTCTGTTTGTGTGTGTGTCTGTGTCTGTATGCGAGCTTCTATGCGCGAGCGAATACGTGTGTGCATCATTGTGCGCGCTTGCGCTTACGTGTGCGAGTGTCGGCACAATAAGATAGTAACAATTATGCAATGGAGACGTGTTGAGTTAAGATGGCGTGAAATGATAGGACGAGTACACCTATTCCGCAAGACGTGTTGAGTTCAGATGGCCTGAAATGAAAGGAGGAGTACACCTATTCCGCAACATGATAGGCAATCGGGGGAAAGGAAAAAAGAAAGAAACAAACAAACGGAAAGGAGGCAGTGGGAACAGTGTTCGGGTATTGTTTGTCACGCGTCTTCTTGCTGATAACCGGCCATCAACTCCCGTCGGCAAACTTTCCCTGGGTCGCAGGGTGTGTGTGTGTGTGTGTGTGTGTGTGTGTGTGTGTGTGTATGTATGTATGTATGTGGAGCGTGAAAGGACTCACGCTGAGTAGGTGAAATACACACACACACACTTTTGCTCAAAGCTATGATTAAACCCCCGCCACCCCCACCCCCCGCGCAAAAAGTAACCCCCCCCCCCTCCACAAAAACAAATAAGTCCCCAACCATCCAACCTCCCCCCCCCCCCCTCCCCCATTTCGTACTTTTTCCATTACAAAAAGCACGAAAAGTACAACAACAACAACAAAAGAGAACAAAACCGAAATAATAACTTACAACAACATTGCAGTGAAGTCATGCCTTCTCTAAAGCCTGGCAAGCAGTTTGTTTTCACCTGCTTTTCAAAATCGATGCCAAGAAATGGAGAGTTCAAAATAGTTTTAAAGACAGATGGGAAGAACGATAAAGATAACATGGGGGTAAAAGGAAAGAGGGGAGGGGGGGGATAGAATAAAAAAACAAAATTCAAAAGTAAAATCGTCGAAGAGAGAGAGAGAGAGAGAGAGGGTTTGTGTATGTGTGTGTATGTGAAAGGAGAGAGAGTGAGAGAGAGAGAGAGAGAGTCATATCTTATTTTTTTTATTTAATTTTTTGTTTCGAAGATGAAGGAAATTGGACACACATGTGCTGCCTTTTTTTTTTTTTTTGCAGTGGGTTGTTTTTTCTTCTTTTTTAAAATATATTATACATGTAGTCCCCGTGTGCTTGCGATTTCATTAATTTTGTCATCCGTTCCTACTGGCACACAATTGTCGGCCTTCTTTTCCAAAAGGCGGAACAGTTAACGTGTACACAAGATGTTCTCCGTGTGTTCGCGCACGGGGCCTTGGTTTATAGTCATGTCCGAAGAGAGAAACTGCACGGAGAGAGAGAGAGGGGGGGGGGGAGAGAGAGAGAGAGAGAGAGAGAGAGAGAGAGGAGAGAGAGAGAGAGGAGAGAGAGAAAGAGAGAGAGAGGAGGGGGGGGGAGAGAGAGAGAGAGAGGGGGGGGGAGAGAGAGAGAGAGGGGGGGAGAGAGAGAGGGGGGGAGAGAGAGAGGGGGGGAGAGAGAGAGAGAGGGGGGGGAGAGAAAGAGAGGAGAGGGGAGAGAGAGAGAGAGAGAGAGAGAGAGAGAGATGCAAATAGATGTTCTTTTTGTCGCAAGTTTGTCAAGGCTTTCGTTCATTTTAAAATCACTATGTGCGTGCGCATGTATGTATGTGGACTGGTGGAAGGGGAGAGAGAAGGGGTGGGGTGGGGGGGGGGATGGGAGAGAGAGTAGGTGGGATAGGAAAATAAACCATTTTTGTATTGAAATGTATTCAATCTCATGCATACAGTTGCATTTTTTTTCTCAGAATAACTGTAGCATGATATATTCAATTCAGTATTATGGGTAAGTTTCCTTCGGATGAGACTATAAACCGACGTCTCGTGTGCGAACGCACACTGAACATCCTGCGCACACGTTAAATACTGTTCCGCCTTTGGGAAGAGTAGGCCGGCCATTTGTGCCTTTGGGAACGGATGATAATGTACAAAACTACATGTACGCGGGGGAACTGGGTTGATAAATAAAAAAGCACGCGAGTGAGTATTCCATTATTTCGAGATATAAGAATTAAAAAGATAAATGCATTTGTCATCATAAGGTTTACTTGCTTATAAACAGACATATATGGCGTTTGTTCCCCAGTTATACACGCAATATTTAACAGTCGTGCCACTGGTTGTGTCAATAAATACGACGCAGTGACCTGTGAAAATAAATAGGGGAGGGAAATGGAGGAAAAAGAAGCGAAAAGGAAAGAAAAAATTAACCCCCTAAAAAGTACACATGTAAGTCTGTTTATTGAATATATTTTTTCATGTCAAGGATAATGGAACTATAAACCCCCCTGCTCAAGTGCTTTTTTTTTACATCCTGTCCCCGTGGTTTTTTTGTCAATTTTGTCATCAGTTCCATCGGGCACACACATGGACCAAACTTCTTTCGATAAGCGGGAACAGGATTTAACGTTGTGGCAAGATGTTCTGCGTGCCGTTCGCACACAGGGCCTCGGTTTATAGTCTCCATCGGAGGACTTTTGGGGGATGTGTGAGTATGCACTGATGTTATACTCCAGGGGAAAATTCCCCAGTGAACGTGATTCGAACCCGGGTTGTCAGATTGCGAGCGCAATGTTCTAACCACTGGGCTATCCCGTCCCCATCTGGCATCGTGACTATGTTTGACGGGATTCGAACCCGGGTTGTCAGATTGCGAGCGCAATGTTCTAACCACTAGGCTATCCCGTCCCCGTCTTCCATCGTGATTAATGTTTTGTGGAGTGGTGTAAGCGGTCGACGAAACGCTTATGGTAGGTATCATACATGACAAAATGGCGCAGGGACTTCAGTGTCTTATCATGTCGTCTGATTAGCTAGCCGATCATCTGCAGGTGCAACGTGTACTTGTATGACACTGGATGGTAGATGAAGTACGTTACCCCCCCCCCCCCACCCACACCACCGCTGTGTCTCTAGGTAGGTCTGTTCACACGGGCTTATATTATTGTGGGCACATTTATTTTCGTTAAGAGGTGCATTACCACACGGTTGGATACCGTGGGCCTGCATGTGTATACGTGATGAGTGAATGGAGAGTTAGAGAGAGAGAGAAGAGATGAGAGAGAGTGAGGAGAGCGAGAGAGAGTGTTGATGTAGAGAGAGAGAGAGAGTGTGTTTCTGCGTTCTTTGCATCTTGTCTGTGTCTAATATATACTCTGTCCAGACATTCAACATGAAAGCATCAACACAAAACAAAACATTTGGGGGTTTTAGGGACCTATAATAGATAACAGAAGGGGGGGATAAAGTGGAAAAGACCTGGCGGTATGATAGCGTTGAAAATGAGACTTTTTAGAATTGTATGCTTTTGTATACGATTTTTGAAGCGTTATCTCTACACACAACAACACACACAAACTCACACAATCGGGTTGTGAAGGAAAGCGATTTTTCCTGTAATAACGAAGAACGATTCTTCAGGGTTGAGCTTTTGAATAAATGTGCTACTTTTAGCTTAGCTTCATTATTAATAATATCTTAGTGTTCTTGTCATATTTTAATTCCGTGATTTTGTCCTTTGTTTATGCTGTCGTATGTTAGTCTCTGTATGTCTGGTAGTCTGTCTGTCTGTTGGTCTGTCTCTGAGTAGTTGGGGCCTTAGTACTCAACGTAACAGCGCAGGTGTGCGCTGGATTTTGCGTATATGCCTAGAGAAGATAACCCTCTGCTTTTGCTTTTGTACTGTTCGCTGTCTGGTCCAGTCTTAGGGTTTGTATCCCCTTTACTGTGTCTCCTTGGTCGTTGTGCTGCAATTCACGCGGAGTGTTTACTGGTTCTCCTAGATAAGTGTGTGTGTGTGTGTGGGGGTGTCGTGTGTTGTGTGTGTGCTGTGTGTTGTGTGGTTTGCGTTCGTATTTACACCACCGGGTTAAGTCTGACACTAATGGGTGTGCAGATCGGTTGGTCACCTCCGTGTTTGGGTGCCCAGGATTTGGGTTGCGGTGCGGGGGCTGCACTCCGTTATAGTGCTGCATCATTCCGTATGCGAGAGGGAGGGTGGAGTGGGAGTAGGTGTGGTCGAGACGTCTGGGTGGGCGGGGATGGGTTGGGTTGGTACGGGTGGAGTGTCTTAATTTTGGAGGTCTGCGGGTGTTGGCTAGGGGGTGTGGAGAGGGGGGGGGGGGGGTGGGGGGGGGGGGATGGGGGTTGGGGGGTGTGAGGGGGGTGTGGTCAGTGTGGGGGGGTGTGCGGTGGGGGGAGGGTTTTGAGTGGGGTGTGGAGGACGGGGGGTGTGGGGGTGGGGAGGGGGGGGGGGGGTGGGTGGGGGGTGGGGAGGTGAGGGTGAGTGTGGTGGCGGTATTGGGGGGGCATTAGATGTTTTTAAATTTTTTTTTTTTTTTTCTCTTTTTTTTTTTTTTCTATTTTGTTTCTTTCTTGTTTTTGTCACATTTTTTTTCTTTTAGTGTTTTTTTTTTTTTTTTTTTTTTTTATTTTTTATTTTTTATCTTACTTTTTTTATTTTTGGGGGTTATTTTATCGATCGCTTTGGGCAGAAGGATTGATGCACTGCAGGAGATATAGGGTGGTGGTGGTTGTTCTTATGGATATTTCCCCCTCTGGCCTCCCCTATGCCTATAGGGGAAAGTAAACTGAAAACAGCTGTGTTTGTGCTCTCCATCCCTCTTCTGGGTCTATGTGTGGCCGTCACTTGTCAGATGTATTTCTTGTCCTGTTCTTTTGCTCTTGTCTCTCTGTCTCTGTCGGTCTGTCTCTCTCACTCTCTCTCTCTCTCTCCCTTCTCTCTCTCTCTCTTTCTCTCTCAGTCTCTCAGTGCATTCTCTCTCTCCTCACACCACACACACACAACACACCCGCGCGCGCGCACACACTTCTCTCCTGCTTTCTCTCTCTCCACACACTGTCTCACTCTGTGCATATCTCTGTCTTTCTCTCTTCTCTCTCTCTCTCTCTCTCTATCTTCTCTCTCTCTCTCTCTCTCTTCTCCTGCATATCTATCTCTCACTCTCTGTCTCTCTCTCTCCACTGCATTATCTCTCTCTCTGTCTCAGTCTCTCTCTCTCTCTCTGTGCATATCTCTCTCTTCTGCATATCTCTCTCTGTCTGTCTGTTGTCTCTCTCTCTCTGCATATCTCTCTCTCTGCATTCTCTCTCTCTGTCTCTCTCTCTTCTGCATATTCTCTCTCTCTCTCTGTTATCTCTCTCTCTCTCTGTGCATATCTCTGTCTCTCTCTCTCTGTCTCTCTCTCTCTGTCTCTCTCTCTCTCTGCGCAGATCTCTCTCTCTCACTCTCTTTCTCTCTCTATGTGCATCTCTCTCTCTCTATATATCTCTCTGTGCATCTTCTCTCCTCTCTCTCTACTCTCTCTTCTTCTCTCTCCTCTCTCTCTCTCTATCTCAAAGGCAAGTGTACATTATGCAGACTCGCGGAGCTGCGCGACTTTGCTACATTAACAGAAAGTGCACAGATAATGACATTTACTTTTAAAAAAAATTTTTTTAAAGGACAACAAAAAACGGACTTGGTAGTCCTTATCGACCTCACCACACATGAGTATAGTGATAATCAATACACAATATGCTTAGAAGCTGGTCATTTTATGGAGTGAAGACTGTTTACACGTAGGTTAGTGAGGAGTTGTTTAGTGTGTGTGTGTGTGTTGTGTGTGGGTGAAACTGATAATAGGGGGCAGGGAAAACCTGCGCTGCTTTTACCGATGTTGTAAAAAGCTATATCTGGGTTGAAAAGTGAGGGGGAGATAAAACCACACACAAGCCGCAACGTGCGATAAACACCATTTTAATACACGCCTACGTGTAAAAAAAAAACGGGGGGGGGGGGGGGGTGGGGAGGTGGATAGTGGCAGCAGGTTTGGTTTTGGGGTTCGCCTGTTTTACAAAGTAAAACTTTGGGGTTCTGGGTTCTTTCCCAGGACTTTGCCTTTTCTTACCAGTTTGACGGGAAAATCGAATGAATGTGAAAAAGTCTCTTCTGGGGAGACTTTTTAATAATCGCACGTCGTGTGAGTGTGTGTGTGTGTATTTTATTTTTTCTTTTATATCGAGGATTTGGGAATTAGCACTAATGTACCTTTTTACTTCTAGTCCCCGTGTGTCTGCGGATTGTGAATTCTGTAATCTGTTCCCACCGGACACATATGGCTACTTTACGTAAAGGAGGAACAGATTTTTACATTATGTGCGCAATGACGTTCTCTGTTGTGTGTGTGTGTGTTGTGTGTGCGCGCGTGGAGCGCAGAGAATTCTCTCTCTCTGTTATCTCTTTATGTCTCTCTTTATGTCTCTCATGTCCCTATCCCCCCCCTCCCCCCCCCCCCCCACCCCCATCCATTCAAGTGTGTGTGTGGTGTGTGTGTGTTAAAGATGCGGTGATATCATCAGTGTGCGGACCTTGTGATGGTAAACTTGACGCGGGGCCCTCTCTCTCGGGCAGTTAAGTTAATGTGTCGTGGTGATAGTGAAACCATTCGGACTTGTGGAACGGCCGTAACTGAACTTGGGACGAGTTTATGACACAGCTGTAGCGTAGTCTGTTGTGCTCATGCTTCTTATAACTGGCTCTACTGCCCCTCAAGCGTTCCTTCTTCTTTGCTGTGTCATTTCTTTTTACTAGGATACGAACGATTACAGGTTGAAGCGTTTGTTTCCGATTCTCTCTCTCTCTCTTCTTCCTCTCTCTCTCCTCTCTCTCATCTCTCTACTCTCTCTCTCTCTCTATCTCTCTCTCTCCTCCTTCTCTCTATCTCATCTCTCTCACTCTCTGTGTGTGTGTGTGTTTTTTGTTGCGCGTGTGATAGTGTAGTGAGTCCTTTCGGTTGAGACTAGAAAACCGAGGCCCGTGTTCGAAACGCATGCAGAACATCTTGCGCACACGTTATTCATGTTCCGCTTTTTTTCGGAAGAGGTAGGCCGTGTGTGCCAGTGGTACGGATGACAAAATTTACAAACGCATACACACGTTGGACTTGATGTAAAAAAGCACATGTATGTGATTATTGGTTATCCTCGATATAAAACAATAAATAAATAATAAAAGAGTAAATATAAATAAGAGTAATTATATATAAACACCCTTTCTCCATCTCACTTTCAGGGGTTTTTGAAGTATTTGCGGCGCGAGGCGTGCTTATAATGCTTCCAAGTGTGTGTCGTGTGTGTGTGTGTGTGTGTGTGTGGTGTGTGTGTGTGTGTTGTGTGTGTGTTGTGTGTGTGTGTAAAAGAGTAAATAAATTAAATCAAGAGTAAATAAAATAAATAAAACCTTCTCATCTCCTCAGGGTTTTTGAAGTATTTTGCGAAGCGACTGCGTGCTTATATGCTTCCACGGACTGTGTGTGTGTGTGTGTGTTTGTGTGTGTGTGTGTGTGCTGTAGTGTCCTCACGGTATATTATGCAGTGATGAACATTTTTTTTCATTCTTCTTTTTTCTTTTTTTATAATTGTACCCCAAATATGATTTTTTATTACAAAAAGTACTTGAGGAAAACAAGAGCAGTAGGCTTTTAAAATTAACTTTTCAGCTTTAGGTGACTACTTTTATATTCTCGCTCACTCTCTCTCTCCTCTCTCTCTCTCTCTCTCTCTCTCTCTCTCTCTCTCTCTCTCGTCTCGCTACACACACTCACACACTACTCACACACCACACACACACACACCACACACACCCACACAACCTGACATTACACAAATCTTTTATAGGGGGGGGGGGGGGGGGACCGGAGCTAATTGCAGAAACTGCCATGATCTGACCCTTGAGTGTCGGTTCTGGATGAGCCATACATAGTTTGAGGTCTTGGCCTTCCATGGTAATGCTCGGCCATCCCCGAGTGGCATGACAGCAGGGATATGGGCAGTGTAGTGGTCAGAGCCTTGACCTGGGGCATCAGGCGGCGCGGGTTCCAGCCACCCTCTAGACACCCGTTGGAGAGGATTGTCCCCTTGTACCGACTCCACTCCCCCCAAAAGTCCTTCGGAGGAGACTAGATACCCGTGGTCATATGTATATATACACGAACGTGCGCAATACAGTTTGTTTGTATGTATGTATAGGTTTGTCGTCGTGTCCGACGATGACTCAAAACAACAGAGGTGGCAGCTGTGTTGGAAACTGGGCTGAAATTTGATTTATAGTGGAGATGCCTTGCCCACAGCACATCCCACTCTCTCGGCCAAGTGGGGCTATTAGGACTGTCGCGTTTGGAGATGCTCTCCAAAGGCCAACCAGCCCAGGGCTGCAGAACATAAGGACTGTGCCGAGGTCGTCAAGCCTCCTAGTCAGAGAGTCATAGTCGATCATAAAGATATACTGTAAAGTGGATTCACATGAGTGGGAAAAGCCACTGACCATGTACGTTTAGAACCCGTTTCTGCTATTCTGGGAGTTAGGTCTTTGCGTGATGTTGGAAGGTTGATGGCTTTTTTTTTTTTTAAAACGCATGCAACACTGGTGTATTTGTTTAGACATCACCCCGATATCAAAATGGCGGCTCCTTATTGGTGGGCAAAAAATCGGTCGCGTTCGCAAATCTGACATCGATGAAACTTGGAGCTCTCCCCGTTGACCGATAAAAGCCCCCAAACCTATATAGGGGGCGGTGGGGTAACATCTTATCAAAATAAGCATGCGGGCACCCGTCCATTGAAGGCAGCCGAACTGTTGTCACTTCGAAGACTTGTGATGAGAACTGAAACTGAAGTTAATGGTACTGGTTTTGTGTGATTCAAAACATGAAAGTTATGATAGTGGTTTTGTGTGATTCAAAACATGAAAGTTATGATAGTGGTTTTGTGTGATTCAAAACATGAAAGTTATGATAGTGGTTTTGTGTGATTCAAAACATGAAAGTTACGGTACCGGTTTTGTGTGTGATATAAAACATGAAAGTTATGGTAGTGGTTTTGTGTGATATAAAACACGAAAGTCATGGTAATGGTTTTGTGTGTGTGATATAAAACACGAAAGTTATAGTAATGGTTTTATGTGTGATATATACAGGAAAGTTATAGAAATGGTTTTGTGTCTTGTATCCTTAGTTGCATTTTTGTGTGTGTGGCAGGATCCTGCTGGACGGTGATGGAGGGATGCTGGGGGGTGGTGGGCACCAACTAGACCTCTCCATGGATCAGGGCAATGTCCTCCCCGCCCCATACCGGGTGTACAAGCCACTGTGTGGTCTGCAACGATGGTCTTCGGGGTACCACTACGGTGTCAGTTCCTGTGAGGGGTGTAAGGTGAGGTGCTTTTTGTTTTCGTTTCCTTGTACGGTTGGTTGGATGGTTAGTTGGTTGGCTGGTGGGTTTTACGGTAGGTTTTATTTTTTAGTCGGTCTCAGTAGGTGTTATGAGAAACAGGAATGTTCCATACAAGTGGTATGTGTAAGTGAGTGGTGTGGTGTGAGAGTGTGTATATGGGTGTGTGAGAGAGAAAGTGAGTGGAGAGTGAGAGAGAATGAGAACACTGAACTGAACACTGAAATGAGTAATGTTCATTGGCTTGGACCACTATTACATTGTTGGGCTTGGCGTTAGATCATTGGGTTCTTCATATCATTGGCAAAGCAAATGCACAAACAAATGATAATGATTTATGACTGATTAGAAAGAAAAAACACCAACATTAGTCATAGCCTAATAATGCAAAAAAGATTTATGTCAGTAAAACAGGTCATGACTAAATACAAAAGAAAAACACATTTATTTTCTATTTCTTGATTAATAACCTTAAATCAAGCATAACCCAATTTAGAAAGAAGGATGCTGTCTATAACGTTAGCAGTTTTCCAATCAAGTATTTGCGCCACTTTATTTTCCTTTTGTTATAGAAGAAAATGTAGTTAGACAAAACTAGTATGTACTCATATTTCTTACGTTGAAATATCTGTCAATGGTCATTGATAATTTGCTTTAAAAACTTTTCTCTTAAGTTTGATTACATGTAATTCATAGAAAGTGGGGCTTCATTTCAAAGTTCGTTTTCAATTGGACACAATTTATCTCGGTATTATCACTTATATCTTTAACATTATTGTTAAGAGGTAAAACATTAAACTCTTGCTTGTGCAATTGCTTAAGAATGCAGTAGACATCTTTATGTTTTAAAATACTGCTCTTTTACAAAATATTTTAACGATCTATACATTATACCTCTCTTATGAGAGAGAGAACTCTGAACTCTGAAAATGATTTTATTTGCCACATTGGCTTAGGCCACCAATACAATTAGAAAGAAAATAAGATAAAATATCTTATATTACTGCTCCATCTATATTCTACAATCATTGGTTAAATTGTGAATCATAATGGTACATTCATACCCTACTACATGTTCATATTTTATGGACAGTTGTCAACTCACATTTTACATTTCCATTTACTGAAATCATCAGAGTCGAGGACATTGTATTAAAAAGGGGAGATGCAGAAAAATAATCTATGTTATGCCACTAATCTTGATATTAGGATTATAACAAGGGAGAACATGTTTAAATGGTTTACCAGTCGTACATCATTAGGATTGGTTACCATATAGATTTAAGTATTTTCTTCGCCTATTGCTTGCATAAAAAAACACCAAAAAAAACAAATATTTAGATTAAATAGTATCTGTGGTAGATCAGTGGCTCTAAAGCAACATGTTCAGAGGAAGTTTCTTTTGGAATCTTTTTAGAAATTTGACTTTATATCTTGCATACGTAGCACAAAATAACCACAAATGTTTTTCATTTTCGATCTGATTTTGCAATATGGACAGGAATTTATCATGATCAGTTTCACTATTTCGATGTACATTGTTATTCTGGTGGGAGTACATTTAACTCTACTGCGGTGATGGCAACCTGATAACAATAATATTCCCTTATCTAGAATATACTTTCTTTTCGAATATAGTCTTAAATGATCTATAAGGTTGATATATATCACGATCTCTTAAGTTTCCTGACCACTCTTGATAAACATTTCGTTGAGCCTCTGTTAATATGATTAGAAACTTTTTCACATCCCCAACCACCTGCTGCAAACCAAACGATGTTAAATCAGTTAAGCATAAGATTTCTCTTATTTTCGAAACCCTGCACTGTTTTCGGAATTGTTCTAGCTGCAACAGCATTTGTTACGCGTTTATATGGTAACGTTATTATTCATTCGTAATAATTTAACCAGTATCTAATGCAAGCAGTGTATGAATTTTACATTAGAGAGGCTATATACTCAATTTCCATATTTCATTGTTGTTTGGTGTTTTGGTTGGTACACCTACATAACCTTTTGAATGCCTCATGTGACTTTTTATATGTTCTAACGGTTTTTTTCCCCATACTTCAGCAGCATTTAATAGCATATATTGGCTGTATTTTGTGTATCAAAAATGTTGAAAAAGTATTTACTGTCAGAGAGAGAGAGAGAGAGAGAGATATGTGGCTGTACTTTTGTGGGTGCGAGTGCTGTTGTGAACACCCCTGGTGTGTATGTGTGTGTTTAGTGCGTGTTGGTTTGTCCCGTCTGTTTGTCTGGGTTTTAGATACGCTTGTGTGTATGGTTGGTGTTGTCATCGCTGTGTTTTGTCGTTGATATGAAAGTTATGTGTCGGGACGTAGCTCATACTCTTGCCCTTCCGCGGCGGCTCCCCCCCCCTCCCCCCTATCCTATCCTCCCCCTTCCTTAGACTTCTCTTTCTCCTTGCGTAACGTTTACGCTATTATTAGTTGAAATCTTCATGCGCTCTATGAATCATCTGTCTATTCATTCTTTCATTGATTTGTCCACCACAGCGAAAAATAATGTATATATTACACATAAACCACACCACGACATCCCCTCCCATTACACACACCGCGCGCGTGCACACACTCACACACACACTCGCACTCTCTCTCTCTCTCTCTCTCTCTCTCTCTCTCTCTTCTCTCTCTCTCTCTCTCTCTCTCTTCCACACACACACACACACGCACATGACACACTCAACACTCTCTCACTCACACATAACACCACACACACCCCCCAACACACATTCACTCACTCACACAAACAAAAAGATCCACAGGTAGATAGTTATTCACCAGCCTGCACAAATATGAAGCCAGTGCGTTCATCAGCGGCGCGGAGTTAATGTTTTTGCCTTTTTGGCACCTGTTTAGCATCAGCATCAGCTTCGAATCAACCCTCAGCGCGAGGTAGAGGCTGCGGAGCAGACGACGGGTAGTTGTCAGGGGAAAAAAGAGATTATATTATATGTATGTACATGTGCGCAGAAGAATGGCTTTGTGTTGCAAGCTGGAGTTGTGGTTTTCTTCTTCTGATGAAATATCGTGTCTCCCCCCCCCCCCCCCCCCCCCCCCCCCCTCCCCCCCCCCCCCCCACTTTCCACCTCCTCCACCCACTAAAGATCCCTCTGCGCCACCCTCCGCCCTTTGCGCCCCGTCCCCCCCCCCCCCCCCCCCCCCCCCCCCCCCCTTCCTTTATGGAAGAATGTCTTCTTTAGTTGTAGTTTTTTTTTTTCTCTTCTTCTTTCTCTCTCTCTCTCTCTCTCTCTCTCTCTCTCTCTCTCTCTCTCTCTCTCTCTCTCTCTCTCATCTCTCTCTTCCCCTCCCTCCCCTCTCCCTCTCTCTCCCTCCTCTCTCCCCCTCTCCCTCCCCCCCCGTCTCTCTCTGTTGTCTTTTTCTTTGGGCTCTTTCCTCCTTTTTCTTCTTCGTTGGAACTCCTTCTGTCACTCCTGCACCCCTTTCTCTCACCCTCAACTCTTCTTTTCTCCCCCCCCCCCCCCCTTCCCCTCTTTTTGTCCTCCTCCTCTTCGTTCTTCATCTTTCGTTTTTTCCCCGCCACCTCCTTCTACTTACTTCTCCTCTTATTCTCCTCCTCGCCTCCTTTGTTTTCTCCTTGGCCTCAACCTAACCAGGTTGCTGGAAAGGTCCTGGCGGAGGTTTTTACGTACGTGCAGTGCTGTTTTGGTGACTGGTTTTCTTAGAGATTCTGAAGGTGTAACTGCTGTCCAAGTCTGGGACCAATAAAAACTTATACTTCTCTTCTCTCTCTCTCCTCTCTCTCCCTCTCTCTCTCGCTCTCTCTCTACTCTCTCTCGCTCTCTCTCTCTCTCTCTCTCTTCTCTTCTCTCTCTCTCTTAGCTCTCTCTCCCTCCCTTCCCTTCTCTCCCCATCTCTCTTTTCTCTATTTGCGTGCTGTTTGTGATCTTTCTCTCTCTTTTCTTCTCTTTCTTCGAAGAGGGGGGAGGGGGGGGGGGTGGGGGGGGGGGGGGTTTTTTGCAATATGTAGTTTTGCTAGGCGAATTCTTTGTCTCTAGAAAACGGACTCTTTTTATTAACATTTATCCCAGTCAGTTTGCATTTTCAGCGTGGTTTTGTTTTTGTGTGTATGACTTGTTCGAAGAAATGATGGTCGGGATATAGTTTCGTTTTAAGATTAATTGTTCTTATAGCCTGGGGTTTTTGTTTGTGTGTTTGTTTCTTTTTTTTTTTTCTTTTTTTCTTTTTTTTTTGGAGGGGGGGAGGCGGGGCGGTATTATAGAGGGGGATTTTTTGCTGTTTGTCTTTTACCCCCTTTTTTTTAAATTATGTTTTATTGTTGTTAATCCATTACGAAAAGTCGTTTTTATATCTTTTGTAGATCTGAGGTCCCTAAAGCTGACTGTACGTATGTTGGTAGTATGCTATTTATTAAGACTGGGGGTTTGGGGGGGGGGGGGGGATTGTGGTGTTTTTTTGGTTACTTGGGTCTTGTTTTGTTGGGTGTTGCCTTTTTCAGGTACGTTGGCATGATTTGTTTTTCTTAAATATCTGTCGTGTAAGGAAAAAGGTATTGTGTGCCGTTAACCATCATATTTCAGTTATCATCATAATCTATTTGGGGGGGGGGGGGGGGGCAGGTTTCATCCTTTTAAGTTAAGCAGCGTCGTAGGTGGTTACCTGTTGGTTGGGTGACCGTTTGCGCGCCTTGGCTTCAGTACAGTTCCCCCAGTTCACCCAGCTGTAAATGGGTACCTGCCCTCTTTAGGGTCAGGGAAGGTAAAGCAGCGAGGGAGAGGAGATGGGCGCCGCCCTCAATATGCTGGCCCCTGGAGAAGCTGAGGTCTCTGACGCCTCGCTCCCCTACGACCTTATAGGTTATGGGACACCTTTACCTTACCTTTATGTTGTATGGGTTACTTTTTTGTGATTTCCATTGATTTTGTGACAGTATAGATGACCAGGTTATTACCAAAAATCCCCAACAAACAAAATCCAAGATACAAAAAGAAAACCAAACCAAAACAACCTATACCCCCTCCCCTCCAAAAAGAGAGAGAAAAACCCAACCAACAAAACAGAAATCCAATTAAAAGCAAACAAAACCTCCAACCTCCCCCTCCCTGACGTCACTGGACTGAACGTAAGGGTGACGTACGTGCGTGGGTTTCAGGGGTTCTTCCGACGCAGTGTGCAGAAGAACATGCAGTACACGTGTCACAAGGACCAGTCCTGTCCCATCAACAAGGTCACCCGCAACCGCTGCCAGTTCTGTCGTCTGCAGAAATGCCTGGCTATGGGCATGTCCAAAGAAGGTGAGTAATCTTCTCTGTGTGTGTGTGTTTGTGTGTGTGTGTGTGTGTAGTGTGTGTTGGGTGTGAATGTGGGTGTGTGTTTATCAAGTCAAAATTTTTTTCCAGAATGGTACAGATGTATAAGCAATGCATTTGACTTTTTTTTCATCAGCCATCTAAGAACTAAATTTCTCAATGATTATACTGATAATACTACATTATTGCCATCCTTTACCAAGTGATATTAAACAAAAAACAGTGTAAAAAGAGGGATAAAATCGCATAAATAAGATATATACTTTGAAAAATACAATTTTCCAAAATACATATACACGCACACATAATACTCATACACACCTGCTTCCGCGCGTGCGTTGAACCTCACGTACTCACATCTTTAAATAAAGAATGTTTTATGAATTAAAGAAAAGAAAATCATAAACTTCAGGACTAAATTACGTCACACTTGTTTTCATCCTTTTTTAACTTTATACTTAGATAATAAAATGGCTACAGGAAGAAAACGTTAAGATAAAATACTGTTTAATATTCTTTCGTTTATACTTTAGATAATAAAAAGGTACAGAAACAATATACGTTAGAAATTACGAGGCTTTTGTTGCGTCATTACTGACAATATTGCATTTCAATTACCTCTACCTCCTTCTCTCCGCCAACCCAGCAAAAGTGTGCTTATATGCGCTCATAATCTTCACAATTAGCGCTTTTTAAAATAATTATATTTTCACTCAATAACTATCAAACAACAAGATATGTCAAATAAGTCAAGATAATGATTATTATAATTGCTGATTAAATAATAACAACAATCAACAATCACCATGATGACAACAATATAATAAATAATCCCCATCTCACATGAACAACATACTTAACGATGTGGGTTGTGGTGTGTGCTGTGTGTGTGTGTGTGTGATATTGTGTGTGTGTGTTTGTGTGTGTGGAAAGAGAGAGAGAGAGAGAGAGCGATGTGGAGAGAGTAGAGAGAGAGAGGATGGGTGAGAGAGAATGTGAGAGAGAACGCGAGGTCGAGGGTATTGATACCAGGTTGGTGTTTAAATTTTCTTCTACATCTTAGGTTGAGGTGTGCCCAGAGATAATTGCTCATCTTCCACCAAAGCATTTTCACTATTTTCCTGGAAAGAATTTCTTTTATTCAATCACGTTCTTTTATTTCCCCCCTTCGTGTTTGGACTTGACTTGGTCCTTGTTAACGGCTTGTTCGGAGCGTGATTGTTTCTACTAGTATAGATCAGGTATGATTGACAGCCAACATGGTTTCTGGAAATTCCTAGTGGCAGTTAAACATGGATCATATGGTGCTACGTATCAGGATGATGCATTTTCAGGCAGCTGCTGTGTGGGTGTGTAATGTGTGTATGCGTGTTATGGTTGTTGCGTGTATGCGTGCGCGCGTGTGTGTATGTATGTGTATGTGTCTGTGAGTACAGTATATATGTCGTCTGGGGACGCGCGTGCGCGTGGGTGTGTGTGTGTGTTTGTGAGACACATCCCAAACAAAACGGGTTTTGCTCTCCTGCAAGGATGTATAGAGTTTTAGAATAAGCTGAAGACAAAAGTAAGCGTCGCTGCCAGAAGAAAAAGCGAGAAAAGGATAGCTGCATGGTGTTCCTGCTAAATTCTGATGCTTAGTCTTATCTTTGGCATCATTTCTAAACTATTCTTAACGTTGGCTTCATTTTTAATCTATTCTTATCATTGGCTTCATTTCTAAACTATTCTTATCATTGGCTTCATTTCTAAACTATTCTTATCATTGGCTTCATTTTTAATCTATTCTTATCATTGGCTTCATTTTTAATCTATTCTTATCATTGGCATAATTTTTTAACTATTCTTATCTTTGGCATCGTTTTTAAACTCTTTTAATCTTTGGCATCAGTTTTAAACCCGCATCACACTTTGTTCACGTAGACAAGCGCTGATGGACAAAAGCATAGCACGTGTTCTGACTTGCTCGTACGCGTGTATGCACAGATGCTTGTGGGCGCGTGCACGCACACAGAAAGAGAGAGAGACAGAGAGAGAGAGACAGAGAGAGAGCACATGCCTTGCCATACCATACCTGCATCCATACATCAATTCATATTCTACTTCGTTGACGTTGACGTGTCACCTTCCGTAAATCGAATTTCATTTCATGGAAAGCGCCTTAATCCTGTCTCCCCGACTTACGATTTGCTGACAGAACATACAAACATCAACTTATATTTTTTTAAAAAACAACAACACCGCCCTGTGCTGTCAGCCAAGTGTGGTTTAGAGCTAATTGCACCGCTAGAAAAGAGCAAACCGAATCGATAAATACGCGTTATTGTGATTGTGAATCATCGACAGCTGTATGCCGTGTTCGTGGAAAAACGGGCCCCTCACATGAACGCAGGAAAAATACTTTTCTTTTCTACAGGCGAAAAAAATCAATGCTAATATCGAACTTGGGTTAGGTTTTTGTTGTTTTTTTGCCTGTGCGCCGTGGAAAGCAGTATTTTACCATTTCCTTCGGACAGGCGAGGAAATAAATTAATGTGTTTTGCAGGTTGCGCAGATTAGGGTAAGAAGAACTTGTTTTGACAGTTGAAGGAACAGGAAAAGGCGCCAGGTATATAAGAGGTGCGAAAACCGCTCACCCACGCATTTGCTTGCTGACCGTCGCAATATGTTTTGATTTGACAGCCAGAGCTGTTCTTGTGATGGCTAAGGCCAGAGCTGTTCTTGTGATGGCTAAGGCCAGAGCTGTTCTTGTGATAGATAAGGCCAGACCTGTTCTTGTGATGGCTAAGGGATAAGGCCAGACCTGTTCTTATGTTGCGATAAGGCCAGACCTGTTCTTTTAAATATATTTACATGTATTAGTCCCCGTTGTGTCTGTGCTTGCGATTTCATTAATTTTGTCATCCGTTCCTACTGGCACACAATTGTCAGGCCTTCATTTCCATAAGGCGGAACAGTTACGTGTACACAAGATGTTCTCCGGTGTGTTCGCGCACGAGGCCTTGGTTATAGTCATGTCCGAAGAGAGAAACTGCCAGGAGAGAGGAGAGAGGGGGGGGGGGGAGTTGAGAGAGAAGAGAGAGAGAGAGAGAGATGATGGAGAGAGAGAAGACGAGGAGGGAAGATGAGAAAGAGACGAGAGAGTGAGGGGGGGGAGAGTGGAGAGAAGAGAGAGAAGGGGGGGGGGAGAGATGGAGGAGAGATGAGAGCAGGGGGGCGGAGAGAGGGGGGGAGAGTGAGAGGGGGGGAGAGAGAGAGAGAGGGGGGGGAGAAAGAGATGAGAGGGGAGAGATGAGTAGAGACGAGAGAGAGAGAGGAGTGATGCAATAGATGTTCTTTTTGTCGCAAGTTTTTCAAGGCTTTCGTTCTTTTTAAAATACTATGTGCGTGCGCATGTATGTATGTGGACTGGTGGAAGGGGGAGAGAGAAGGGGTGGGGTTGGGGGGGGCGGGTGGGTGAGAGAGTAAGGTGGATGGAAAATTTAACCATTTTCTGTATTGAAATGTATTCAATCTCATGCATTCAGTTGCATTTTTTTTCTCAGAATATCTGTTGCATGATATATTCATTCAGTTTTATGGGTAAGTTTCTTCGGATGGGTCTATAAACGACGTCTGTGTGCGAACGCACACTGAAATCCTGAGCAACCGTAATTCTGTTCCGCCTTTGGGAAGAGTTTGGCGGCCATTTGTGCCTTTTGGAAACGGTTGATTGATAATGTACAAAAACTACATGTACGCGGGGGAACTGGGTTGATAAATAAAAAAGCACGCGAGTGAGTATTCCATTATTTCGAGATATAAGAATTAAAAAGATAAATGCATTTGTCATCATAAGGTTTACTTGCTTATAAACAGACATATATGGCGTTTGTTCCCCAGTTATACACGCAATATTTAACAGTCGTGCCACTGGTTGTGTCAATAAATACGACGCAGTGACCTGTGAAAATAAATAGGGGAGGGAAATGGAGGAAAAAGAAGCGAAAAGGAAAGAAAAAATTAACCCCCTAAAAAGTACACATGTAAGTCTGTTTATTGAATATATTTTTTCATGTCAAGGATAATGGAACTATAAACCCCCCTGCTCAAGTGCTTTTTTTTTACATCCTGTCCCCGTGGTTTTTTTGTCAATTTTGTCATCAGTTCCCACGGGCACACAATGGACAACTCTTTCGAAAAGCGGGAACAGGATTTAACGTGTGCGCAAGATGTTCTGCGTGCGTTCGCACACAGGGCCTCGGTTTATAGTCTCATCCGGAGGACTTTTGGGGAGAGTGGAGTCTGCACTGATGTTAACTCCAGGGGGAAAATCCCCATTGAACGTGATTCGAACCCGGGTTGTCAGATTGCGAGCGCAATGTTCTAACCACTGGGCTATCCCGTCCCCATCTGGCATCGTGACTATGTTTGACGGGATTCGAACCCGGGTTGTCAGATTGCGAGCGCAATGTTCTAACCACTAGGCTATCCCGTCCCCGTCTTCCATCGTGACTTAATGTTTGTGGCGTGGTGTAAGCGGTCGACGAAACGCTATATGGTAAGGATATCCTACATGACAAAATGGCGCAGCGGACTTCAGTGTCTTCTCATGTCGTCTGAATAGCTAGACCCCGATCATCTGCAGGTGCAACGTGTACTTGTATGACACTGGATGGTAGATGAAGTACGTTACCCCCCCCCCCCCACCCACACCACCGCTGTGTCTCTAGGTAGGTCTGTTCACACGGGCTTATATTATTGTGGGCACATTTATTTTCGTTAAGAGGTGCATTACCACACGGTTGGATACCGTGGGCCTGCATGTGTATACGTGATGAGTGAATGGAGAGTTAGAGAGAGAGAGAAGAGATGAGAGAGAGTGAGGAGAGCGAGAGAGAGTGTTGATGTAGAGAGAGAGAGAGAGTGTGTTTCTGCGTTCTTTGCATCTTGTCTGTGTCTAATATATACTCTGTCCAGACATTCAACATGAAAGCATCAACACAAAACAAAACATTTGGGGGTTTTAGGGACCTATAATAGATAACAGAAGGGGGGGATAAAGTGGAAAAGACCTGGCGGTATGATAGCGTTGAAAATGAGACTTTTTAGAATTGTATGCTTTTGTATACGATTTTTGAAGCGTTATCTCTACACACAACAACACACACAAACTCACACAATCGGGTTGTGAAGGAAAGCGATTTTTCCTGTAATAACGAAGAACGATTCTTCAGGGTTGAGCTTTTGAATAAATGTGCTACTTTTAGCTTAGCTTCATTATTAATAATATCTTAGTGTTCTTGTCATATTTTAATTCCGTGATTTTGTCCTTTGTTTATGCTGTCGTATGTTAGTCTCTGTATGTCTGGTAGTCTGTCTGTCTGTTGGTCTGTCTCTGAGTAGTTGGGGCCTTAGTACTCAACGTAACAGCGCAGGTGTGCGCTGGATTTTGCGTATATGCCTAGAGAAGATAACCCTCTGCTTTTGCTTTTGTACTGTTCGCTGTCTGGTCCAGTCTTAGGGTTTGTATCCCCTTTACTGTGTCTCCTTGGTCGTTGTGCTGCAATTCACGCGGAGTGTTTACTGGTTCTCCTAGATAAGTGTGTGTGTGTGTGTGGGGGTGTCGTGTGTTGTGTGTGTGCTGTGTGTTGTGTGGTTTGCGTTCGTATTTACACCACCGGGTTAAGTCTGACACTAATGGGTGTGCAGATCGGTTGGTCACCTCCGTGTTTGGGTGCCCAGGATTTGGGTTGCGGTGCGGGGGCTGCACTCCGTTATAGTGCTGCATCATTCCGTATGCGAGAGGGAGGGTGGAGTGGGAGTAGGTGTGGTCGAGACGTCTGGGTGGGCGGGGATGGGTTGGGTTGGTACGGGTGGAGTGTCTTAATTTTGGAGGTCTGCGGGTGTTGGCTAGGGGGTGTGGAGAGGGGGGGGGGGGGGTGGGGGGGGGGGGATGGGGGTTGGGGGGTGTGAGGGGGGTGTGGTCAGTGTGGGGGGGTGTGCGGTGGGGGGAGGGTTTTGAGTGGGGTGTGGAGGACGGGGGGTGTGGGGGTGGGGAGGGGGGGGGGGGGTGGGTGGGGGGTGGGGAGGTGAGGGTGAGTGTGGTGGCGGTATTGGGGGGGCATTAGATGTTTTTAAATTTTTTTTTTTTTTTTCTCTTTTTTTTTTTTTTCTATTTTGTTTCTTTCTTGTTTTTGTCACATTTTTTTTCTTTTAGTGTTTTTTTTTTTTTTTTTTTTTTTTATTTTTTATTTTTTATCTTACTTTTTTTATTTTTGGGGGTTATTTTATCGATCGCTTTGGGCAGAAGGATTGATGCACTGCAGGAGATATAGGGTGGTGGTGGTTGTTCTTATGGATATTTCCCCCTCTGGCCTCCCCTATGCCTATAGGGGAAAGTAAACTGAAAACAGCTGTGTTTGTGCTCTCCATCCCTCTTCTGGGTCTATGTGTGGCCGTCACTTGTCAGATGTATTTCTTGTCCTGTTCTTTTGCTCTTGTCTCTCTGTCTCTGTCGGTCTGTCTCTCTCACTCTCTCTCTCTCTCTCCCTTCTCTCTCTCTCTCTTTCTCTCTCAGTCTCTCAGTGCATTCTCTCTCTCCTCACACCACACACACACAACACACCCGCGCGCGCGCACACACTTCTCTCCTGCTTTCTCTCTCTCCACACACTGTCTCACTCTGTGCATATCTCTGTCTTTCTCTCTTCTCTCTCTCTCTCTCTCTCTATCTTCTCTCTCTCTCTCTCTCTCTTCTCCTGCATATCTATCTCTCACTCTCTGTCTCTCTCTCTCCACTGCATTATCTCTCTCTCTGTCTCAGTCTCTCTCTCTCTCTCTGTGCATATCTCTCTCTTCTGCATATCTCTCTCTGTCTGTCTGTTGTCTCTCTCTCTCTGCATATCTCTCTCTCTGCATTCTCTCTCTCTGTCTCTCTCTCTTCTGCATATTCTCTCTCTCTCTCTGTTATCTCTCTCTCTCTCTGTGCATATCTCTGTCTCTCTCTCTCTGTCTCTCTCTCTCTGTCTCTCTCTCTCTCTGCGCAGATCTCTCTCTCTCACTCTCTTTCTCTCTCTATGTGCATCTCTCTCTCTCTATATATCTCTCTGTGCATCTTCTCTCCTCTCTCTCTACTCTCTCTTCTTCTCTCTCCTCTCTCTCTCTCTATCTCAAAGGCAAGTGTACATTATGCAGACTCGCGGAGCTGCGCGACTTTGCTACATTAACAGAAAGTGCACAGATAATGACATTTACTTTTAAAAAAAATTTTTTTAAAGGACAACAAAAAACGGACTTGGTAGTCCTTATCGACCTCACCACACATGAGTATAGTGATAATCAATACACAATATGCTTAGAAGCTGGTCATTTTATGGAGTGAAGACTGTTTACACGTAGGTTAGTGAGGAGTTGTTTAGTGTGTGTGTGTGTGTTGTGTGTGGGTGAAACTGATAATAGGGGGCAGGGAAAACCTGCGCTGCTTTTACCGATGTTGTAAAAAGCTATATCTGGGTTGAAAAGTGAGGGGGAGATAAAACCACACACAAGCCGCAACGTGCGATAAACACCATTTTAATACACGCCTACGTGTAAAAAAAAAACGGGGGGGGGGGGGGGGTGGGGAGGTGGATAGTGGCAGCAGGTTTGGTTTTGGGGTTCGCCTGTTTTACAAAGTAAAACTTTGGGGTTCTGGGTTCTTTCCCAGGACTTTGCCTTTTCTTACCAGTTTGACGGGAAAATCGAATGAATGTGAAAAAGTCTCTTCTGGGGAGACTTTTTAATAATCGCACGTCGTGTGAGTGTGTGTGTGTGTATTTTATTTTTTCTTTTATATCGAGGATTTGGGAATTAGCACTAATGTACCTTTTTACTTCTAGTCCCCGTGTGTCTGCGGATTGTGAATTCTGTAATCTGTTCCCACCGGACACATATGGCTACTTTACGTAAAGGAGGAACAGATTTTTACATTATGTGCGCAATGACGTTCTCTGTTGTGTGTGTGTGTGTTGTGTGTGCGCGCGTGGAGCGCAGAGAATTCTCTCTCTCTGTTATCTCTTTATGTCTCTCTTTATGTCTCTCATGTCCCTATCCCCCCCCTCCCCCCCCCCCCCCACCCCCATCCATTCAAGTGTGTGTGTGGTGTGTGTGTGTTAAAGATGCGGTGATATCATCAGTGTGCGGACCTTGTGATGGTAAACTTGACGCGGGGCCCTCTCTCTCGGGCAGTTAAGTTAATGTGTCGTGGTGATAGTGAAACCATTCGGACTTGTGGAACGGCCGTAACTGAACTTGGGACGAGTTTATGACACAGCTGTAGCGTAGTCTGTTGTGCTCATGCTTCTTATAACTGGCTCTACTGCCCCTCAAGCGTTCCTTCTTCTTTGCTGTGTCATTTCTTTTTACTAGGATACGAACGATTACAGGTTGAAGCGTTTGTTTCCGATTCTCTCTCTCTCTCTTCTTCCTCTCTCTCTCCTCTCTCTCATCTCTCTACTCTCTCTCTCTCTCTATCTCTCTCTCTCCTCCTTCTCTCTATCTCATCTCTCTCACTCTCTGTGTGTGTGTGTGTTTTTTGTTGCGCGTGTGATAGTGTAGTGAGTCCTTTCGGTTGAGACTAGAAAACCGAGGCCCGTGTTCGAAACGCATGCAGAACATCTTGCGCACACGTTATTCATGTTCCGCTTTTTTTCGGAAGAGGTAGGCCGTGTGTGCCAGTGGTACGGATGACAAAATTTACAAACGCATACACACGTTGGACTTGATGTAAAAAAGCACATGTATGTGATTATTGGTTATCCTCGATATAAAACAATAAATAAATAATAAAAGAGTAAATATAAATAAGAGTAATTATATATAAACACCCTTTCTCCATCTCACTTTCAGGGGTTTTTGAAGTATTTGCGGCGCGAGGCGTGCTTATAATGCTTCCAAGTGTGTGTCGTGTGTGTGTGTGTGTGTGTGTGTGGTGTGTGTGTGTGTGTTGTGTGTGTGTTGTGTGTGTGTGTAAAAGAGTAAATAAATTAAATCAAGAGTAAATAAAATAAATAAAACCTTCTCATCTCCTCAGGGTTTTTGAAGTATTTTGCGAAGCGACTGCGTGCTTATATGCTTCCACGGACTGTGTGTGTGTGTGTGTGTTTGTGTGTGTGTGTGTGTGCTGTAGTGTCCTCACGGTATATTATGCAGTGATGAACATTTTTTTTCATTCTTCTTTTTTCTTTTTTTATAATTGTACCCCAAATATGATTTTTTATTACAAAAAGTACTTGAGGAAAACAAGAGCAGTAGGCTTTTAAAATTAACTTTTCAGCTTTAGGTGACTACTTTTATATTCTCGCTCACTCTCTCTCTCCTCTCTCTCTCTCTCTCTCTCTCTCTCTCTCTCTCTCTCTCTCGTCTCGCTACACACACTCACACACTACTCACACACCACACACACACACACCACACACACCCACACAACCTGACATTACACAAATCTTTTATAGGGGGGGGGGGGGGGGGACCGGAGCTAATTGCAGAAACTGCCATGATCTGACCCTTGAGTGTCGGTTCTGGATGAGCCATACATAGTTTGAGGTCTTGGCCTTCCATGGTAATGCTCGGCCATCCCCGAGTGGCATGACAGCAGGGATATGGGCAGTGTAGTGGTCAGAGCCTTGACCTGGGGCATCAGGCGGCGCGGGTTCCAGCCACCCTCTAGACACCCGTTGGAGAGGATTGTCCCCTTGTACCGACTCCACTCCCCCCAAAAGTCCTTCGGAGGAGACTAGATACCCGTGGTCATATGTATATATACACGAACGTGCGCAATACAGTTTGTATGTATGTATGTATGTTTGTCCGTCGTGTCCGACGATGACCTTCAAAACAACAGAGGTGGCAGCTGTGTTGGAAACTGGGCTGAAATTTGATTTATAGTGGAGATGCCTTGCCCACAGCACATCCCACTCTCTCGGCCAAGTGGGGCTATTAGGACTGTCGCGTTTGGAGATGCTCTCCAAAGGCCAACCAGCCCAGGGCTGCAGAACATAAGGACTGTGCCGAGGTCGTCAAGCCTCCTAGTCAGAGAGTCATAGTCGATCATAAAGATATACTGTAAAGTGGATTCACATGAGTGGGAAAAGCCACTGACCATGTACGTTTAGAACCCGTTTCTGCTATTCTGGGAGTTAGGTCTTTGCGTGATGTTGGAAGGTTGATGGCTTTTTTTTTTTTTAAAACGCATGCAACACTGGTGTATTTGTTTAGACATCACCCCGATATCAAAATGGCGGCTCCTTATTGGTGGGCAAAAAATCGGTCGCGTTCGCAAATCTGACATCGATGAAACTTGGAGCTCTCCCCGTTGACCGATAAAAGCCCCCAAACCTATATAGGGGGCGGTGGGGTAACATCTTATCAAAATAAGCATGCGGGCACCCGTCCATTGAAGGCAGCCGAACTGTTGTCACTTCGAAGACTTGTGATGAGAACTGTAATGAAGTTTATTTTGGTACTGTTTTGGTGTGATTCAAAAACTATGGAAAGTTTTGATAGTGGTTTTTGTGTGATTCAAACTATGAAAGTTATGATAGTGGTTTTGTGTGATTCAAAACATGAAAGTTATGATAGTGGTTTTGTGTGATTCAAAACATGAAAGTTACGGTACCGGTTTTGTGTGTGATATAAAACATGAAAGTTATGGTAGTGGTTTTGTGTGATATAAAACACGAAAGTCATGGTAATGGTTTTGTGTGTGTGATATAAAACACGAAAGTTATAGTAATGGTTTTATGTGTGATTATTCAGGAAGTTTATTGAAATGGTTTTGTGTCTTGTATCCTTAGTTGCATTTTTGTGTGTGTGGCAGGATCCTGCTGGACGGTGATGGAGGGATGCTGGGGGGTGGTGGGCACCAACTAGACCTCTCCATGGATCAGGGCAATGTCCTCCCCGCCCCATACCGGGTGTACAAGCCACTGTGTGGTCTGCAACGATGGTCTTCGGGGTACCACTACGGTGGCAGTTCCTGTGAGGGGTGTAAGGTGAGGTGCTTTTTGTTTTCGTTTCGCTGGTCGGGTTGGTTGGATGGTTAGTTGGTTGGCTGGTGGGTTTTACGTAGTTTTATTTTTTAGTCGGTCTCAGTAGTGTTATGAGAAGCAGGAATGTTCCATACAAGTGGTATGTGTAAGTGAGTGGTGTGGTGTGAGAGTGTGTATATGGGTGTGTGAGAGAGAAAGTGAGTGGAGAGTGAGAGAGAATGAGAACACTGAACTGAACACTGAAATGAGTAATGTTCATTGGCTTGGACCACTATTACATTGTTGGGCTTGGCGTTAGATCATTGGGTTCTTCATATCATTGGCAAAGCAAATGCACAAACAAATGATAATGATTTATGACTGATTAGAAAGAAAAAACACCAACATTAGTCATAGCCTAATAATGCAAAAAAGATTTATGTCAGTAAAACAGGTCATGACTAAATACAAAAGAAAAACACATTTATTTTCTATTTCTTGATTAATAACCTTAAATCAAGCATAACCCATTCCTCTGTAAGAACTTTGAATGAGACTAAAAACTGTAATTTGAGATCCTGTGACTACACACAGAAAATCTTATGCATATGGAAATAACCCATGTTCGTTTTTCATAAAAGAGTAGGCTAGGAAGAGGCTGGTGGTATGGATAATAGGAATATACCCAGCATGCATTTTTGCAACCTTCAGAGAGATGGGCTACGCCGGGAACAACTTGTCCAAGACACAGTGCCTGATATAATGTGAGTGCCCTGCCTCATAACTCGACTTCCCAATGCAGGGAGAGGTCAAGGCCATTTACCTCATAGCCGCATGTTCGGGTTTTGTTGTGGGGTGAACGCGGGAATAAACTGCTCGCGTGTCTAAAAGCATATTACGATAATTTGGTCAGTTAAGCTCCTCTGATTCGGCCATTATCTTTTTATTTTATTTTATTCTTTTATATTGAGGATAATGGAATAAGCATTTATGTGCTTTTTTACATATAGTCAGATTAAGATGTTGAATGAAGTGTAAGTTTGTCAGATCTCACAGCACGTTTAGTTCATTTATGGTGAGTTATCTCTTTACAGATATACCTTGTCTGACGGCATGTTCGTGAGATAAGATTCTAAGATGCACGAAAGTGCATTTAAACATCTTAATATCAATTCTGATGCCGTGTTATATACTTTGGGTGGATTACACCTCAAGTGTCAAGTCGGCCCGTGTAATTTAGCAGTGTGTTATTAAGATAAATCATAAGTTAAAACTCACAATGAAATGTGAGTTGATGGATTCGGGTAAGTGTTGACATGAGGAGGGTTATTTTCACGGAAGTGCCAGCCTGTCTAATCTAGCAGCGTATTTAGATTGCACTGTGTGCCAAGTTAATAAAATGTCAGACCTGAAGCATGTTGATAAAACTTTTACGAGTTCACTGAAATGAACGACGTGCCAGTCTTCTTCAGCCAGCGTATTTAGACACTGTACTAAAAGTGACAATTATGAAGTGTCATACGACATTAAAATGGCAGCTTGACATAATTATATTCGGAGATAAAAGAGGGTTAAACGGTTATGGTGACTGCGTGTCGTGTTGGACGTTATGAAGCGTTACACATCGGTGATGTGTCAGTCAGTGTAATCATATGTTTAAACATTTTGGGGTGTGTAATAATCATGCTTTAGGTCAGTCTGTGTGTCTACACCATAGTGAGATTTATTTGCATTGATATGCCATTCTGTCTTGTATGGTTACACGCCTTGAGGAATTGTAGCGCTGTGTCAGAAGTAGGGGGGTTGACTTTAAATTTTCAAAGAATCACAGTCTGCTAACTGCAGAAAGCCAAATCAGATTCTGCAGCAACAACAACAGAAAATGGTTATGTTATCAAATGAACAAGTTCTTGCAGAGAGGAGGATGCAACCTAATGAATCTGGGTATGGCTGTGGCGGGGGATTGAAATGAGCGACGTGTTAGGAAGGGACGGGAACGTCACAGAATATGAGGCAGCAAAAAGAAACACGTTCTTTCAGAGATGTTACGAGTTTCGATAATAGAACATTAAAGAATATCTCAATGAAATCAAGAATAGAGCATTCGTACCAGACTTACGTGATGTAAACCCCGACAATTTAGAGGACGTTGGAAAGTGCTGCGTTATACAGTTGTCTGATCAAGAGAGACTGAGCGCTTTGATTTGTTGCTTTACAAGATTCAGCGCTATATAAATTCCATACATTATTATTATTATTAGAGATCAGTATACAACTGGGGAAAGATGAGACCTGTATCTCTAAATTCGTTCTTCCCCGTAACGAGGCTATTCTTGATTTGTTTGGTGGACCTTTTTGTTTGGTTTTGTTGTGGGGTTTTTTCAGTAGGTTACTAATATTTCGCATTCTTTACATATTCCAAAGAAGGGGAAGGATACTTATTAACTGCGAAGAAGCGACTTGGCAGCGGTAGAGGTCACCTTTGCTGTCTGGCCTCCTGGCATTTCAACGCTGAAAGTTGTGTGTAAGGATTGTTAACTAGCGCTGTGTGTGTGGGCTAGAGTTGTCACGAGCGTTGAAAACGAAGAGAAAACAAAAAGCTCTCCCAGGCCTTGTGAAAATGTACGATGAGCAGATGCTTCCCGATGACTACTACTGTACGTCATTTCTGGCTGCCTCGTTATCGGAAACGATCTCGTCAGTGGAAAACAAAAAGCAACGAAAGCAGCGCTTAGCAACGGTGATAAGTGGTCGGAAGTGACAAAAAATATGGTGTGAAAGTGCCAGGATGTGCATAGTTAACAAGTTCCACCTTTTTTTTTAAAAGATAAATCAGTGAGGTTGATGTACGACGTTTTTGTCTTTTAAAAAAAAAATCTGAAATATATTTTTTAAAAACAGATTTCTAAAAATAAATGAAAAACATAAATTAACATTTAAAAATGTGTTAGTGAGTACGTATTTTGCTGAATAAAACTGCTAGGCATCTTGGTTTCAACATTGTTTATTCGAAATACATGTAAGCAGACAACTTTTCAGCAGGGTAAAGGGATCAAGCTATGGCTTGTTTTAAGCCCCGCCCCATGATAAATGTACATTCTTGCTTATGTATGCAAAGTGGCTTTTACATTTTACACATACATAAAAAAAAGTGACGTTTTCACACATACAACAACTACACGAAAAAAAGAAGAAAAACATGAGTAATACGAAAGTGCAGAAGGCGAAAAAAGTGACGAAAGGTACACAAGCATGAAGCACACATCATCAGCTACGTGTGTGATAAATTACTTACATTTATTGTATTGTATCGCCTCTCTTCTAGGTACATTTGTCAGTGGGGGGTTATAAAATACCCAGGCGCGACATACGCTGAATGTTCTCAGTGCAGCATTATCATGGAGTCTGACAAAGATGGAGTGTAAGCATGTGCGGCTGCCGAGTGAAGAAAAATTATAGGCAGAACATCAATTCAAGTTGACGGCAGCCGTCTCAACTTGGCACAAACATTGACTTAATAAACTGGCAACAGAACCAGTTAATCAAATTACTCATTCTAAGCCAGCGTAGATCATAGCTAGAGGTGTTGGAAGTAATAAACCAGACGCATCATGAAATCTGAAATGGTGTGTGTGCGGCATCGGGGTGGTGGGTGGGCACGTATCCAAAAGTAACACACGACTGGGAAGGCACCAAACGGGTTTTTTGCGCTCGGGAAACGTGGAAGACAAATAAACACTGACTTTAATATGAGGCAACAAACTGCCTGAAGAGTATCAGGCTGTAGCATAAAAGATGCTCTGTGGAAGCAGACGACAGGTTGATGGTTTCAAAACAGTCCTCGTGGAAAGGAGACAAGAGCTGCTGTTAACGAAAGAGGAAACGAACGGTTATCCTGACACTGACATGCGAAAAGCTGCTAAGACAGATTAACACAACTGTGTCAGGCAGTCTGTCTGTTACATAGAACAAAGAAAACTATAAAAGACGCTGGGGGCTTGTGCTGAAATAGTTTGCAAATGTTGTTTGTATGTTATTCATAAAACAGAAGAGAAAGCAGTGTGAAGCTGACTTTGTTAGAGTAAAAGAGCTTACCCAGCATGCACCGTGCTTCCTGGAGAGGAATGAACTCTGCCAGGTTCAGCTTGCCTGAGATGCGCTGCTTGGAAGAGTCAGGGCAGCTCATGACGAGCTCAAAAGGGTTGGTGAGAAGTGGAGGCAGAGCCTACAGTTTGATTATAAGGAAGGTGGCAGGATGGTCAAGACGTTTGCCTTCCAACAAGTAAACCGTGAGGTTCTGGGTTCGATTCCCAGCCTCACCCTTTCTTCCCAGTTTGACAAAAAAATCGAACTGAATGTGAAAGCCCTTCGGATGAGACTATAAACTGAGGCCCCGTGTGCGAACGCATGCAGAACATCTTGCGCACACGTTAAATCCTGTACCGCTTTTCGAAAGAGTAGGCCATAGTGTGCCGATGGGAACAGATGACAAAATTTACAAAACCGCATTATCCTCGATATGAAATAATAAATTTTTAAAAAAATTTAATTTAAATCATGTCCTCTGAGCGCTTTGATTTGTTGCTTTACAAGATTCAGCGCTATATAAATTCCATACATTATTATTATTATTAAAGAGGTTGAATCGTGCAGTTACTGCTGCTGGGAAATGGGTTAGAGTGCTGCGTGGTTGATGGGCCGTGTACAAGACTGTTAACACCCAGCAGAGAAGGATATACAAAGCATTTTCAAGGTGTAGAACTGTGATGTTTTACGTCTGTTGGGTGTGTGTGTGTACACAGAGAACACATTTTTGAGATAATAGAACTTTGATATTTTTAAGTCTTTGTGCTACATACAGAACATTTTAAAGGTGTGGTACTTTGATGTTTGATGTCTGTGTAATATAATTATTCATTTTTTTCATATTATATGATTCCACCAAGATCAAGAATATCTCAATGCGTTTCGTTTTCTCAAGTAATACATAAAAGATAGCATGTTTGCTGCAGATACACTTTACGTGACAGAATGCATGTTTGCTGCAGATACACTTTATACATGACAGACAGAATGCATGTTTGCTGCAGATACACTTTACATGACAGACAGAATGCATGTTAGCTGCAGATACACTTTACATGACGGACAGAATGCATGTTAGCTGCAGATACACTTTACATGACAGACAGAATGCATGTTAGCTGCTGCAGATACACTTTACATGACAGACAGAATGCATGTTTGCTGCAGATACACTTTACATGACGGACAGGATGCATTTTTTCTGCAGATACACTTTATACATGACGGACAGAATGCATGTTAGCTGCAGATACTGCGGATCTGAGCGCTTTGATTTGTTGCTTTACAAGATTCAGCGCTATATAAATTCCATACATTATTATTATTATTATTATCTGTGAGCGGTACAGTGCAGAGAAGGACATGGTTCACTTCACATGACCGACAGAGTGCATGTTTGCTGCAGATACACTTTACATGACAGACAGAATGCATGTTAGCTGCAGATACACTTTACATGACGGACAGAATGCACGTTAGCTGCAGATACACTTTACATGACAGACAGAATGCATGTTTGCTGCAGATACTGCGGATCTGTGAGCGGTACAGTGCAGAGAAGGACATGGTTCACTTCACATGACCGACAGAATGCATGTTTGCTGCAGATACACTTTACATGACAGACAGAATGCATGTTTGCTGCAGATACACTTGACATGACTGACAGAATGCATGTTTGCTGCAGATACTGCGGATCTGTGAGCGGTACAGTGCAGAGAAGGACATGGTTCACTTCGCGGACGGCACGTGGCTGCGGCTGGAGGAGGTGGAGCAGGGAGGGTTCGGCCCTCTCACCTCCAAAATCTTCCTCCTGGCCCGGCAGCTGCACGGGCTGCAGTGTGACCAGACCGAGTTCGCCATGCTGGGCAGCGTGTGTCTCATCAGCGGAGGTAGGTGCCCTCACCTTACTGCGTGTACACTATGACAATTATACTGTGGTGGCCACATGTACCGGGGGGAAAGGAAGCCTGTAGCCTCTCTTTTTCAGTATTTGACACCTAAAGATTCAGGCTCCACCTTACTTCACAGTTGGGCAAAGTGGAGGATGATGCTCTGCCTTGTTGCATTCCAAGAGTATATTTATGACTTTTTGTGTGTGAGAGTGTGTGTGTTATTTCTTTCTGTTTTCTTTTTTTTTTATAGGGGGAGGGGGAATATTTTGTGGTTTGAGCGTCGGACTTGATGAAGTGACAGAAAGCTGAGAACACAGGTTCGCGTCACTGCTGAAGAGTGTGTTAGAGGACAGGAGGTTTATGTTTGCCTTGGAGTTCATGTTGCTTCTGATTCCGTCCCTGGCAGTATCCACCTTGTTGCCTCTGCGCGGTGGAAGAGTCTTGGACATATGAAACCTGCATCTTTATGTGAGTAGTGGTCAGCTTTTCAGTGGACGGAAAGAAAGCGCGGACATTGCCGTATGTCCTTGCCGCGGACATTGCCGTATGTCCTTGCCGCGGACATTGTCGTATGCCCTTGCAGCTCTTTCAGATCATGAAACCGTAAGCAGAGAGGTCCCGTATGTGAATGCGTGGAGGATGTACTGCGTTCACATGAGCCCATCTACCTTTCGTAGTGCGGCCAGCCATAGTGGCTGGTATGGGTGATGCCAACATAACCCAGGATGCTATTGGCGACATGGAGAGGGGTGGGGTCTGTCAGGTTGAACTTGACTAAGGCACAGTGCTGGAAAGTTGCGGAGTGGTGCTCAGATCTTTTTCTGGGAGCTAGAGGAAGAGAGTGGGGACAGGATAGCTCAGTGGTCGGAGCACTCGCTTTCCCCCAGCCGAGTTAAGCAGCGTCGAGCGTGGTTACCACTTGGATGGATGACCGTTTGCGCGCCTTGCCTTCAGTACAGTCCCCCAAATCATCCAGCTGTAAATAGGTACCTGCCTCTTTAAGAGTCGGGAAAGGTAAGGCAGCGAAGGAGAGGAGATTGGCGCCGACCTCAATACACTTGCCCCTGGAGAAGTGAGGTCTCTGATGCCTTTCTGCCCTACGACCTTATAGGTTATGGGACACCTTTACCTTTCTAGGGGAAGAGAGAAGGAAAGTCAGGTCCAGGATTGGTTATAAACAGACTGTTGTTGAAGTCCAGGTTTACGGTCAAGATAGATAATCTCCACTTGACAGTTCAACAAGGACAGGGATGGCAGGAGGACTCATGCAGACTCAGTCAAGGACAGGGATGGCAGGAGGACTCATGCAGACTCAGTCAAGGACAGGGATGGCAGGACTCATGCAGACTCAGTCAAGGACAGGGATGGCAGGAGGACTCATGCAGACTCAGTCAAGGACAGGGATGGCAGAACTCATGCAGACTCAGTCAAGGACAGGGATGGCAGGACTCATGCAGACTCAGTCAAGGACAGGGATGGCAGGAGGACTCATGCAGACTCAGTCAAGGACAGGGATGGCAGGAGGACTCATGCAGACTCAGTCAAGGACAGGGATGGCAGGACTCATGCAGACTCATTCGCCTACAGCTTGCCCACAGCGCCTGTGCCAGGGTCAACAACTGGATAGGAGAAACAGACTGGGGGTTTATTTATTTATTTATATATTATTTATTTTATTCTTTTATATCAAGGATAATGGAATAAGCACTTATGTGCTTTTTTACATCCAGTCCACGTGTGTATGCGGTTTTCTAAATTGTCATCTGTTCCCACCGGCACACAATGGCCTACTCTTACGAAAAGCGGAACAGGATTTTAACGTGTGCGCAAGATGTTCTGCGTACGTTCGCACACGGGGCCTCGGTTTAGAGTCTTATCCGAAGGACTTTTGGGGAGAGTGGAGTCTACACTGGCGTTAACTCCAGAGGAAAATATCCCCTTGAACGGGAATCGAACCCGCGTTGTCAGATTGCAAGCTCAATGTTCTAACCACAAGGGTTTCCCGTCCCCGTCGGGGAGTAAGTCGTTCTGAAATATTTTCAGTTATTTCATGAGGCGGGCTGGAGAGGAAATGACAAAATGCGCGTGTGAAAGATGTATATTGAATAACTGTTTGATCCTGTACATACACACACACGCTAGCACGCACGCCAACAATGAACCTCATCAATAAATCTGTTTATTTAGATTTTATTTTTTAAGATTTATTCCTTTTCAGTATATTCAGTGTTCATGCTTAGCATTCCATAATGAGCTAGTTGAACTCAAGACTGGGTTTTTAGAATCATATTTCATGAGACGGAATACGTTATGTAGGGCAGACTGATGTTTACGTCGCGGTCTGGCGGGCGGTTAGTTTGTTGGTTCAGTGCAGAAGCGGAAGGCATTAATTATGTTGATGGATAGAACGAAGTATGAGAGGGAAGGAGACAGAGTAACGTTGCGGGTCAACATCCCGACCTTTCTCCCCTCCTGTCATGTCCTTCTTTCTTTCCGCTTCCTCCTCTTCTGGTCTTTGTGACTTGACTTCAATCTCTCCTCCTCCCCCCCCCCCCCCCTTGAATTCCGCTCATCTCTTGCTCCAGTTAAAAGACAGGATATTTTATATCTTAATTTTTTTGTCTCCAGTGTCGCCCCCAGCAAAAAAAAAAAAAAAAAAAAAGGGAGGGGGTAGAAGGGCTATGACCCAAAACTTCTGCTGATCTTTCTTTCTTTCTTACCAGTCTTGGTTTGCCTTCTTTTGTCGATAACAATCTTATGATAGCATCTATTTTTTGTTGATATGACCTAGTATGTATGTATGTGTGTGTGTGGTTGATATGGTCCATGATATGTGTTTCGTTGATACACTAGCGTCTTTGTCATAAGAGGTAGATATCTCGTTTTGTGCCATGGAGCGTTTGCGTCAGTATACCCCGTGTTGATGCTTAGGGCTCTCAGCTACCCCCAGCTCTGGAAATTAACTCTCTCTCTTTCTCTCTCCCTCGTTTATTTTCCTCATCTCTTTGTGTCTGGTGTTTCTATTGTCCTCCTTCTCTCTTGCATGTTTCTTTTTCTTCCTGGTCCATTTCCTAAACAGTGGGTCGGTGGTCTAGAGAAATGGGAAATCAAATGTCCGCTGGAACTGTGCTATATATATAACCTCAAGAAGGTGGAAGCTATCTATAACCTCAAGAAGGTGGATCGGACGGTGGTAAGGTTGCTGCTATCCTATCGATCCTGTGTGGCAGATCGCTCGGGTCTTGAGGACGTGGAGAAGATCGAGCAGATGCAGGAGCCGCTACTGGAGGCCCTCAAACACTACGTCCGCTCCCGCAGACCCGACCAACCTCACGTCTTCCCCAAGCTGCTCATCAAACTCACCGACCTTCGCAGCATTAGCGTCAAAGGTGAGAGAGAGAGAGAGAAGCGTGTGTGTGTGTGTGTGTGTGTGTGTGTGTGTGTGTGTGTGTGGTGTGTTTGACAAAGAGATAGAAGAATGTGTGTGTTTGACAGAGAGAGAGAGAAGTATGTGTGTGTTTGACACACAGAGAGAGAAGTATGTGTGTGTTTGACACACAGAGAGAGAAGTATAATAATAATAATAATAATAATATATGGAATTTATATAGCGCTGAATCTTGTAAAAAACAAACAAATCGAAGCGCTTGCACTCAATCATTTACAGGCATGCAACTCTCCTTAAACATAATGAGCAACAGATTTCAAATCTATGCGCACGCAAACGCGCACGCACGCACACACACACCACACACACACACACCACACACACACACACACACACACACACACACACACACACACCCCACACACGGAACAACACTTAGAAGGGAAAGATGCTGTTGAAAATTAGGGACAGATATGTGGGGGGAAAGTCTCAGGTAGGAAATAAGTGTGTTTTGAGGCTGGATTTGAAGGAATAAAGGGGAGCCTTTTGACGAAGTGAAAGAGGGAGGTCATTCCAGGTGGATGGACCAGAAACAGGAAGGAGCGACGGCCAACAGTGGTTTGTTTGAATCTGGGTGTTCGAAAGCACAAAGTATCTGCGGCTGAACGAAGGGAACGGGATGGAGTGTACGGGTGAAGACAGTTACAGAGATAAGAGGGTGCAGATTTGTGGAACATTTGAAACAGAGGGTATTGATTTTATACTCCAGTCTTTGTGAGACAGGCAACCAGTGAAGAGATCGCAGAAGAGGAGTGATGTGTTCAGAAAATTTTTTTTCTAAGGACCAGTCGAGCTGCAGGTTTTGTATGCGTTGAAGAGAGTGGATAGATGATGCTGGTAGGCCAGCCAAAAGAGAATTACATAGTCTAAACTGAAAGAATAAGAGATGTGACAAGCTTGGAAGTTGCATCAGTGGACAGATACTTGCGAATCGCGTTTATGCGCCGTAATTGATAGTACAAGACTGGCAGGTCTGGGTGATGAATTTTTTCATAGAGAATGTGTTGCAAGAACTACTCCCTAAATACTTCACAGAGTTGGACAAAGGAACTGCGTATTGCCGAATTCTATTGAAGTTTTTGTGGGTAGAGGAAAGTTTATGTTGGGGCCCTATGAGCATGGCTTCGGTTTTATCGGCATTAAGTTGTAACTGTTTGAGTCACCAGTTTTGAAAGTCTTGAAGGCAGTAGACATATTGGGCAGGAGGGAGGCAAGTTTTCAACAGTATCACTGCACTGAAGTTGAGTATCATCGGCATAGAAATGATGATCAATAGGGTGGTTGTTTATTATATGTGAGAGTGGAGCAGTGTAGAGATAAAGAGAACAGGGCCCTGGACTGATCCTGCGGACTCCACATTCCATTTTGACAGGTTTTGATTGAATTTTGTTTACAATAACTTTCTGGAACCGGTCTGTGAGGGATGAAGTAAACCAGGTGAGGGCTGTGGGCCCTTAATACCAAACGTATTTTGGAGGCGAAAAGAAGAATTGAGTGATCTATGGTATCAAAGGCTGCAGATAAGTCAAGAAGAGTGAGGAGGGAGATTTTTCCTGCTTCAGAAGCAAGTAGAAGTGTATCTAAATATGGACTAGGGTGGTTTCGGTGCTGTGGTTGGGCGATAGGCAGACTGAAAAGTGGAAGAAGATCATTGGAATGAAGGTGACTGTTGAGCTGTTTGAGAACAACTTTTTCTTGTACTTTAGAGACAAAGGGTAAGTTTTGAGACAGGCCTATAATTGTTCAGAATGTTGGATCAAGGTCGTGCTATTTCAGTAGAGGGTGAATATTGCTGTTTTAAGAGCTGATGGAAAATTTCCCGACTGAAGAGATGAGTTTACTATTTTAGTGATAAAAAGGGACAAGTTGTGGAAGGCATTGTGAGAAAACAGGAGCAGGTATGGATCAAGGTCGCATGATTTTATAGTCATTTTTCCCTTCAGAATTGTCATGATTTCTTTTTCCTTGTGGGATGGAAGGAAAAGAGGAGTGCCAGTGAACTGGGGGTCAGGAGGCGCAGGCTGGAATTGAGTTTGATCAAGTCTGGAGCGTATGTTTCGAACTTTGTCTGAAAAGAAGGCAGAAAATATGGATGGAAGTTCAGACAGGCTGTGGGTGTTAGGCAGAGGAGTTGTTTTTGCAGATCCAAGGAGATTTGAGGTGAGGGAAAAAAAGAGATTTTATGGATGTAGCACAGAGAATTTGGGAAGAGTAGTAGTCTGTCTTTGCTGAATGGATTAAGAGTTTGACTTTGTTTATTTGTTTTCGGAAAAGCTGTTTTTTGATTTCGGTTTTTGACTTCCCCCACTGCCGTTCTGGTTGCCGGCGTTGCGCTTCGCTATCAAAATGTCTTGGGTATACCATGGCGCACAGGGGGTGTCAGGAGGAGATGATCAGTAGGAGGTGCATGCTCATCAAGCAGTTTGGGGGAGAATAGGTTATAGTGATCAAGAGGTCAGTGTGGTCAAGAGGTTTGTGAAAAAACGTTCCGAAGCTTGGGAAAGAAGGTATGGGAAAATTTCCTAAGGCTTAAATTCGAACGAGTAACATATTTCTTCTTTCTGACAGGTTTTGTGATGTTGAGATGGAAAGAATGGGCGGAAGATCAGAATGCAGTTCGTCGGTGACAGAAACAGATGTGACAAGATTGATTTAAGCATTAGTAATCAGCCGTCTAAAAAATGACCAGATCTGTGCGTTGCTTCGTTTACCAGTTGAGAGAGAGAATGGTTGGACAGAGAAGAGAAAGACGTTTGACATCTGGAGAAGACTGGTTTTTCGAAATGGAAGTTGAAGTCACCAAGAATTATAGTTTAGTGGGAGAGAGGCTGTAGTGGTCGAGGAGTTTACTGAAATTCTTTGGGGAAAAAGAGATGTTAGGTTGTTTTTACGGCTGGGCGGTTTGACGGTTTAAAAGGGAGCAGATAGTAAAAGAGTGGCCAGGTAGGTTTAGATTGATTTCGCAAACTTCAAAAGATTCATGTGAGAATTGAAGGTTGTGACTGAAAGAAAAAGATGGTTCCAAAATGTCTTTGAGAATGATGGCAATCCCACCTCCTCGAGAGAGTCGGGGGAAAGAAATGGTTTTATAAACCAGGAGGAGTCAGCTGTTTTATTTTTGGCTCATGGCCATGTGGTTTAAGCCAAGTTTCGGTGAGGAAGGTTAAGTCAATGTTTTTTTCAGAGATGAAATCAGATATGTAGTCGGCTTTTCCATTTGGACAGACAGACTGCACATTGAACAAACAAACTTGAAGGAGATCTGAAGGAGGTGGAAAGGTTGAAGATGAAAGTGGTGAGTTTGGACAAGCATCAGAGGAAGAGGACGAAGGCGATGGCGGAGATGCGGCTAGCGGAAGAACAGACAAGAGTTTGGATGGTGAATCAGGAGTAGAAGATGGTGAAAGAACTGTGCTGATCAGGGGATTCGGTTTTTGAAACACATCATGATATACATCATAATCATCAGAACAAAAAACATTATCACAGTTACAAACAACAGAACAATCAAAAGCTGAAGGGGCGGGTGGACGGCAGCATGGGGAAGAAGCGTTGTCAGGGGTGACAGAAGTGACGTCAGAGGTGAGGGGGGAGACACGGGAGAGGGAAGCCCACCACTGGCGATGACGTCGGCCTGCCCGTGTTCCCCGTCTGGTTTTGCGGCGATTAATGCCTAAGTGTGTTAAAAACTGCTTAATATCAGGAGCAAGCGTGTACTGTTTTTGACAATTCTCAGGTGCGAGCATAGCTCTAATGTCCGCGGCTTTCACTGCCATGGTAGCAGAACAACACACACTAGACTTGATTGATGGGGGTGGTGTCAGTTCGTGAATCACGTGCAATTTGTTGAACGGCAGTAGGGTCAGATTAAAATGGGTTACGAAGACCAGCACAGTCAGGTAAACACAATTCATAAGTCGAATCGAAATTTTGAACAATTCAAACAAAGATGAAAATTATACATCGAAATATCTCAAAAAGTAGATAATAACAAGAAAAATGTTCTGACCAAATAACTCAGGGTGAAAACACGAACAAGAAGATGTAAAAATTTCTTGAAAGGAACCAGAAAAAACACACACACATCCAGCATTCAAACACAGAGCCACACACAGTGCCGCCGACAGGCGCAAAGGCAGATCACACATGTGTGTGTTTGACAGAGAGAGAGAGAAGTATGTGTGTGTTTGACAGAGAGAGAAGTATGTGTGTGTTTGACAGAGAGAGAGAAAGAGAGAAGTATGTGTGTGTTTGACAGAAAGAGAGAGAGAAGTATGTGTGTGTTTGACAGAGAGAGAGAGAGAAGTATGTGTGTTTGACACAGAGAGAAAGTATGTGTGAGAGAGAAGTATGCGTGTGTTTGACACAGAGAGAGAGAAGTATGTGTGTGTTTGACACAGAGAGAGAAGTATGTGTGTGTTTTGACAGAGAGAGAGAGAAGTATGTGTGTTTGACACAGAGAAGAGAGAAGTATGTGAGTGTTTGACAAGGAGATAGAGAAGTATGTGTGTGTTTGACAAGGAGATAGAGAAGTATGTGAGTGTTTGACAAGGAGATAGAGAAGTATGTGTGTGTTTGACACAGAGAGAAGTATGTGTGTGTTTGACACAGAGAGAGAGAAGTATGTGTGTGTTTGACACAGAGAGAGAGAAGTATGTGTGTGTTTGACACAGAGAGAGAAGTATGGGTGTGTTTGACATAGAGAGAGAGAAGTATGTGTGTGTTTGACACAGAGAGAGAGAAGTATGTGTGTGTTTGACAGAGAGAGAGAGAAGTATGTGAGTGTTTGACAAGGAGAGAGAGAGAAATATGTGTGTGTTTGACACAGACAGAGAGAGAGAAGTATGTGTGTGTTTGACACAGACAGAGAGAGAGAAGTATGTGTGTGTTTGACAGAGAGAGAGAGAGATTAGAGAGAGAGAAGCGTGTGTGTGTGTTTGACAAAGAGATAGAGAGAAGTATGTGTGTGTTTGACACAGAGAGAGAGAGAGAGAAGTATGTGTGTGTTTGACACAGAGAAAGAGAAGTATGTGTGTGTTTGACACAGAGAGAGAGAGAAGTATGGGTGTGTTTGACAAAGAGAGAGAGAGAGAGAGAGAAGTATGGGTGTGTTTGACAGAGAGAGAGAAGTATCTGTGTGTTTGACAGAGAGAAGTATCTGTGTGTTTGACAAGGAGATAGAGAATGTGTGTGTGTGTATGAGAGATAGAATAATATGTGTGAGCGTGTTAGGTGTGTGTGTGGGAGAGAAGTGAGTGAGAGAGAGAGAAAGACAGAGGCAGAGAGATATGCATGTGTGTATAATATTTTGTGTGCATACACTCTGCGCGTGTGTCTTTGAGGTTGTGTGTGTGTGTGTGGGCATACTCTGTATAAATAAAACTCTTTGTGAGAGTCAATGTCTGTGTGGTATACTGCATCTGTGTGTTGGGGGAAGAGGAGGGGTAAGGAAAGGAGGCGGTCAGAGACAGTCGATGGTAGGGACTGACTGACCACCTTATGACGTTGATTGACGTCAACAATGCATGCAAGCCTTGTGGGGGGATGGATGGATATAGGTTTCCCGTCTGTACAGATATCGAGGAAATGAGTTGGGTACACAGCTTATAGTACTCCTCCTTTCATCTCTGTATTTGATTAAATTTGGGAAGGAGGTGGTGGGGGGGGGGGGGGGGGGCGCAGACAAGACGGGGAGGGAGGGAGGGAGGGGGAAGGTTATCTATGTTTGCACGACATCTAGGTTGTATCGTTTATTCTATCTGTCTCATTCAGTGTGTCTTTCCATGTCTCTGTCTTTCTGCCTGCGTATGTGCGTGCGTGTGTGTGTGTTGTGTCTCATTGAACAATGAACTAGTAATTATAATGCCAGAAACCATTTAATTATTCATTGTTTCCTCCCTCCCTCCCGCTCTCTCACACACACACCTCTCCTGTCTTTCTCTCTCTCTCTCTCTCTCTCTCTCTCTCTCTCTCTCTCTCTCTCTCTCTCTCTCTCTCTCTCTCTCCTCCCCTCCTCCTCTCTCTTTCTGTATCTCTGTCTGTCTGTGTGTGTGTCTCTCTCTCTCTCTCTCTCTCTCTCTCTCTCTCTCTCTCTCTCTCTCTCTCTCTCTCTCCCTCCCTCCCTCTCACTCTCTCTCTGTTTCTGTCTGTATCTGTCTTTCTGACTCTCTCTGTCTTTGTCTCTCTCTGTCTTTGTCTCTCTCTCTCTCTCTGTCTCTGTCTCTGTGTGAACACATCAGAAAAGATACCCATGGAATCCAGTTTTCAGGCAGTGGTCCAAGACATCAGTGATAAAAGCTATCTTGTTCCTTGCCTGTGTCATGTCGTGTCATGTCGTGTCGTGTCGTGTACCTCAGTCAAACCTTTTCTTGTCAGCATGCTTAGTGTCCCTAAATAGAACGTGTGGCTTCATGTCTGGCACACATGCATGTGCGTACGCAGATGACAGAATCTACAAAACCGCATACACACGGGGACTGGATGTAAAAAGCACATAAGTGCTTATTCCATTATCCTCGATATAAAAGAATGAAATAAATAAATAAACTCTTGCACGCGCACACATAATGCACACAGACATGCGCACAACCACGCACGCACGCACCATTATTTTTTTATATATATAGATAGATGGCTTGATGAAAAAAAGCAACTGCACTGGTTATTCATTGTACCATCTATCTGAAAATAAAAGTTGGACTTTGTCGCGCGTGCGCGCGCACACACACACATACACGCGCACGCACGCATGCACACATTCACACGTACATACGCGCGCACGAACACACACACGCACACGCACGCACGCACATGCAGTAACTTTTAACTATTTAACGCATCAAAACTGATCAATATTTCAAGCCCCCCTCGACTCTCCAGTAGCCCACATCCGTGTCAGTCATCTGAGCCATCTCATGTCAGTGTGAGGCTTTTCGAGGTCTCTGTCCAGCCACCGGCCCTGTGATATTGTGTCTGTTATGCTGTCATTTGGAGGTAAATGGTGGAAATATAGACATAGAGGTCACGAGGTTGATGTCAAAACACACGGACGGGAATAGAGATTGATTTATTTATTTATTCTTTATTTCGAGGATAATGGAATAAGCATTCATTGCTTTTTTCATCAAGTCCCCGCGTGTATGCAGTTTGTAAATGTTGTCATCCGTCCCCACCGGCACACAATGGCCTACTCTTCCGAAAAGCGGAACTGGTTTTAACGTGTGCGCAAGATGTTCTGCGTGCGTTCGCACACGGGACCTCGGTTTATAGTCTAATCCGAAGGACTGTTGGGGAGAGTGGAGCCGGCACTGATTTTAACTCCAGAGGAAAAAGCCTCTTGAACGAGATTCGAACCCGGGTTAGCAGATCACGAATGCATCACTCTAACCACCAGGCTATCCCGTTCCGAGAGAGAGAGAGAGGGAGACTCAAACTCAAAACTCAAACTCAAATGACTTAGTTGCATAGATAGGGTATATTCATTGCAATGAGGAAACAGATTTATGGCATATATATGATTGCCCTGACAATGATTCCTTATCATGGAATTTGTTGCCATTTAGTTAAAAAAAGCACACAAGAAAGAAATATTTCAAGCACATTTTGCAGAACATTTGCTTCTTTACAGCAGTCACGATATATCTGGAGAAAAATAGTCTTTTTCAACAGTTCCATACAAAACCACTGGCTCTTCGTCTCGCAGTGCATGTGCCAAACAGTCCATGCTTTCCTTCGATTCCTGGAGGGCTATGAAAATTTCTTTGCCAAAATCTCGTGTCTGTGGCTGTCGTGGTTCACGACGTCCACTGCCCCCTGTCTCCACGTGCTGGGTGGGTGCTGTCTGCACAGTGTGAAGCGGCTGTGTTGCCTCTCTTGTCAACGTGGGACCTGTCGCTTTCGCAGATGACAGTTTCAACACTGTCACAACCACACACTGTTCGCCACAGTCTGTCACATTCCATTCCCCATTAGCAAGTGTCACACACAGTCTGTGTGTCGGCATAGCATGGTGCCATGTCGATGGATGGGTTATCGTGCCTTGTGACAGTCAGGGAATGGGCTACAGAGGGAGGGGATTTGTTATCATACGCGAACCCCTTATCACAGTTGTTGATGGTGTATAACAGACTGGGTGGGGTTGGAAAAAACAAAATCGAAGGGGACGAAATATTGGGACTTGCCTTTCTTTCTCGCTCCATTCTGTGCTCCCCCGTTCTTCTCCTGTCCCTGTTCACCTGGGATATAGATTTTCTTCTGTACCCGGCACTGTGATCTTCAGTGGCAGGGGGCTGGTTTGCATTTGTTGTTGTTGTCAGCCTGAGAATTACAGTTGTTTGATTACCTCTGCCGTTATTTTGAATGAAGACAGGGCGTTGTCCTGCAGAGCTGCATTCAATATCGCTTCTAAAGTAGACGGGAGTCCTTCCACAGGCATGTTGTACGTGAAACTGTGAAAAACTTGATATTTTAACGAACTGCTGTGGAGAGATGCGTCTTGCTGGTTTCCGAGCAAGGGAAGCTACTGAGAGAGAGAGAGAGAGAGAGAGAGAGTAAAAGGCTACACACCGGTATTAATTTGGGGGTCACGTAGTATCTTCTATAGTGTGGAGTGGGGAAAAATGTTGGTGATTTTCACAGATTTTTTTAAGCATGAAAAAATGGACTGTGCTCTTGTTTTTTGGATTGAGGACATAGAGCAATACCAGGTAGTCACGAGAAAGTTGGAAATAACCATCAAATGAGGTTTTCCTGTATTCCTACAGCGTTGACCCCGCGCATGCATACTGCGGTAAGGAAGCTAGCAGACGACAAAGGACTGAGGGGGTACAGTGTTTGCTGAAAAATTAAAAAAAATTCAAACCTACCAAATTTGTTCAAAATCACATGAGTTTTGAGTCAGAGGCTAGTCTTTCACAAAAAGGGGTTTTTATTTCTGTGGATGCCTTAGTACGTGCGGTATGAATAATGGTTACATAGAAAAACAGAAGGAAAAGAGTGATTTTTTAATACCGGTGTGCAGCCTGTATAGGGTACCTTGGCATGCAGGCCTGACACAGTGATACACTAGGACCAGGCATGGTACGTTGCTTTCGCGGAAATCCGCGAAATGAAAAAAGAGAGGGGGGAGACAGTGAAACCGGGAAGACCTGTTAAGGGATGTAACTCTTCCATTCCGATCACTTCCCTTCTCTGCTTTACATCGCGAGTCATCACTTGGTAGCAAATGAACTTGCTCTGTGGAAAGAAGGGGGCCATGTGCACAAAGTATCAAACGGTGTCGGGTTTCATGAAAGGGAAGACCAGCAGCGCTATAAGGAGCGTGAAGTGCTCATCCCACTGTAATTTTCTCTCTCTCTCTCTCTCTCTCTCTCTCTCTCTCTCTCTCTCACTCACACATACACAGACGCAGCTACTGTAAATTGTTCAGACATATCAGGCTACATGACGGCTGCAGACTGTGGCAGTGTGTTGGCCACATTCCAGTGTTAAATCGGGACCTGTGCTTGCTGAAAAGTTGGCATAGAGGCAGCATGGCGGCACGCCGGGGTAACAGACAGACAGACAGACAATACCAACCAACCCAGCTCTACCTTGCTCACTGGCTGTTGTCAAACACCAAGGTGCAAACGCTCGCTGTGCCCTTTCCTTACCCCCCTCTGCCACCTGCAGGTTGCCTCCTTTTCGTCGCAGTTATTCACATGTGCTTGCAGGTGCAACACTGTATTTTGGACTGTGGTGGTTGTGGGGGGATAGGGGTGCGCGCGCGCGCGCGTGTGTGTGTGTGGGTGTTCTTTAGGGAATAAACCGGTGTTTTTTTTTTAAGTGAACAATCATATATAACTAGGGGAGGAGTCCATTCTCTTCACGTCTAGGTAATGTAGACATACATGCATATAATATGCTTTTGTGTGTGTGTGTCCCATAACTAATTACAATAGCTAACTTACAGGAGAAGAAAATATAACTTCAGCAATTAGTATCATTAATCGCTGAGAGCCATATTATAGTACTTATTGAGTATTGGTGGGGTTTTTTTTCATGAATGTGTATGGCAATTGATATCGTGAAGAGAGATGTACTATGGACGTTATGCTGACCTTGTGTTGATTTTTTAATTATATCATGTGCTACTACCCAACACTGCCCCCCTCCCCTCCCTAAAATTAGTGTTACATCTAGAGTTAATTGAGTAGTATAGTTTAAAATGTTGTGTTGCTGTAAACTTAACTCTGTAGTGTCTAAAATTATTGACGGACACAAGTTTGAACACTTAATTATCATAAAAACCACGAAATATTCAAAAGTGTTCCAAAAGCTAAATAATAAAAAAAAAACCAACCCAAACCAACAACCAACCAACAAAACCCCCCACCAATTAACAGATAAAGTTGTATCACACCAAATAGCACAAATCAGCATCACACTTTGAGGCAAACCGTTTCCTACCACTTACGCACAAAGCACATGGCTGTAGTAGTCTGACAGTCCAGCTTCTCTGTGTTCAGGAGGGTTGTGCTGCTGTGTTGCAGGCGCTGAGCGGGTGCTACACCTGAGGCTGGAGATCCCGGGAACGCTACCCCCTCTGGTGATCGAGATGCTGGACCGGCAAGAGAACGTGTGCATCCCCTGACATAGGCCTCCTCTAGACCCTCGTCTTCCTCCTGTCCCCGCTCCTCCTCCTCCTGTCCAATCCTCTCTTGGAAAGCGCAGCTCTGCAGACATCCCATGGACTTGTGACTGAAGTCTCGGATTGCTTCTCTGTGTGGACCCGTCAGTGCAGCAGTAGAGGTGGTGTTGGTGGTGACCCGTGGCAGCAGACGGTGTGTTAACAGGTGACAGTGACATCTTACAGCACGCTTGGCAGACAGGGAAATCTGTAGCGACACTGCACTGACTGCCATTGAAAGTAGCTAGCTGGGCGCTGAAAGGTTTCCATTAGGAAGGAACTGCTTCTGAAAGGAAAGGCTAATTAATGCGTTTGATGAGAGATTTGATGTCTAATTTATCGAGGACTGAATGGTGGTGTTCTGTGATACCGAACTCGCCGCAACGCTGTGTTATGTTGGGCATCTGTCCAAACAGGGTCTTGTCTCAACTTTTCTAACAGCCGCTCCCGTTGGTGACTGGTCTGCTTGGAACTGTAGACGTGTCATCTGTAAGTTGGCTTGCCATAATGAACATTGTCGTCAAGGCATAGGGCAGAACTGGATGTATTTTTGTCGGTTGCACAAACCACAGGATGAGATTGCTTTTACCCAGGGAGTGTGTTCTACTCGTTCTGTTCGTGTAATGTTGAGGCTGGCTTTTCCTGACTCTCAGAACGGGAGCTTAGGGAAATATTCGAGGGGAGCTTGCTGCACATTGTGCAAGGCACTGGTGTCTGCACAGAACTCGCAGCTTATTGGCATATGCACAGCACTTGCTCAGTGATACAATGACACGGTGTGTCCTCTTCCATTCAAAAATGCTTTGTGCGGCCATAGGACCTGGATGTGTATGAGTGCATCATGTATTATGATTATATCAAGGGCTCATTCTTCTCTCAAGCCATGGGCACGAACAGTGATCAAAAGCAGCTACATTGCAAAGAGAGGCAGCAGACTGAAACAGGCTGGGCTGACGGCAGAACAACTCTTCTGAGTTCTGGACCCATGACTTCTCCAACATCCCACTTCTCTTGTCTCTTTAGTAAAAGGTCCTTTCAGTGGAAATGGTGATTTTAGACGAAGTATACCCTTTGAGGAACCTGACCTGGGAAGGTGTTGAAGCATGTCCAACAGGCCAACACAAGTTGAACACAAGGGAAGAGTCCTTTCAGCTTGCATGGAAATTCTCAGTGGGTTTTTTATCAGAGCATAGAAAAAAAGGCATGCATATCGTCAGTTTGAATCACGATCCTGCTTGTACAAGACTGCTTCCCAAAAATGGGTAGATAGAGGTATGTTTTTATGTAGCATTTGCTTTAGCAGGTTTTGTTATCACACACATACACCACGCGTGCACAGACAAAAAGCCGTAGCATCAGTAGATACAGCTACACAGATAAGTAAGATGCGCTGGCGCCAACAGAATTCATACTGAGAGTTGAAGTGTTGGAGGAATGTTATGGCAGCTCTTGAAAAACTGTTCGATTTCAAGCAGCGCTCTGTGAAGAATCACACACAGTGCAAGATTGCGCGCCGTGTATGCTGCCAACTGCACACCAGATTTGTTCATTGTAGGACGATCCATGTATCCCTTGAATTTTCTTATTAAACTTTGGAAGTAGTTATGTATATGCCAGAGTGTGGATGTGTTTGTGTGTATATATATATACATATATACATATATATATATAAATTGTCAGTTATTTTTTTCATTTCTCATCGTAGTGTCTGAATAAGCTGTCGTTTCTTTTGGAGTGAGTGACGTGCGACCAGATTCTGTTAACTTTATTCATTCATGTCATTGTTGGGAGAAGATGTTTGAACTGCTTGTTGTTGTATTTATAAATGGAATGACCAAGTTTTGTGTAAGGCCCGCCAGATCTGGACTGACAGTTGGAGCCATGGGCGTTCCCTTGGGGCAAGAGGGGTCTTCATCCTGATGGAAAACCAGGCAAGAATTTATGCCTGCTGCTACTGCGCTGGCGGCTGAGAGAGAGAGAGAGAGAGAGAGAGAGAGAGAGAGAGAGAGAGAGAGAGAGAGAGAAGTGTTTTGTGACAGTTGTACAGAGAGGACAGATCCTCAGACAGCCTGATGTCTTCAGGGCAAAGACAGTGACTGCCCTTGTGTATAGGTAACCAGTGGTCTGTCATCACTGACCGTTAGTATCATACAGTTTGAAACCGGTTTTCTTCTTACGACGGTGATTTTTGTGGAAAGACTGTAATCTTCCTACTGAGGCCATCTTGTTATGTTGTGGGACATGGCAGCTGCCTGAGAGGGGGGTGTGTATGGAAATGGAACGATAATTTATTATAACTGCCGTGCTCTGCCGTGTGTCCGTAGATCGGCCAACTGCTGACTCCATGGCGCAAAGTTGTTTTTTGCTGTAGTGCTCGGTGCGATCATGATCATAATAAAACATAACCTGTTTCATAGCTTACTGCTGAATGCATACTGATTGTTTTCCACTAGGTCTCGGTGCGATATCCTTTTACCTGTGTACGAAGAGGAGAAGAACAACACGTCTGGTGTCTGACACCTGCCTGCATTGGCTGTCTGAGATAAATAAATTGAATTGATGCTCTCGGTGCCGTCTGTCTACATTTGTTAACAAGTCTGTCTTGTGGCTGTGCCTCCTTGCATAATGTCTCCTGTATAATGTGATAACCGCTATACTGTAGCCAGAGCAACTATCTTACATAACAACAGCTATTAAAAAAGGCTTAAGCAAGGACTATAGCCAAACTCATAGCCCATTACACAGACATCGCTTCTTTGGTTGTAGCTTCACACAGTTACTACACAAATCGTAGCTTCTGATACTTATATTCCAAGGTGTTCACTATTGAATCATACTCCAACATAGACGTTGTTTTGGTTGTGCTATGTTGCTAGCCTAACACGCAGTTATTACGCAGACATCGTTTATGATATTTATTTTCCAAGGCTTTGATATTGAATCGCAAGCTGTATAGACAGGCAGATTGTTCTCACCCCCAGCTGGTATCATGTTAGTGAAATTGAACCATCTTTTTCCATCTTCACTTTTTTAAAATGACAACTTTCAGAAGGTTACTCGCATTCATTAAGACAAGATAGTTTTGGAAGATGTTTACGTTACAGCCATGGGAGAAGAAAATCATCAGTACTTTTAGGAATGACCCTTGTGTCATCTGAAGTCATGAAAGGTGGAGACAGCCATACAGGACGAGGACTGTACAGGAGGAGAGGACTTTCTAAAGGTATTGATTGTTGAAACCCGGTGAGGAGGGTGGGGTGGTACAACGTACATACATGTGTATAATCATGATGATGTCTGGAGCCTACTCCAGCAGTTTGCACTGAAGGACGAAGGGATCTCAGATCTGAAGTCACTACTTTTATCCTGAATTGATTTACTGAGTGTCAGTGTGTGCTTGTATGTTGATCGCTCTTTTTGTATTATGCTACCTTTGTGTGTCTCTCTCTGTCAATCTCTCTTTCTCTCTGTCTTTCTCTGTATCTCTGTCTGCGTCTCTCTCTCTCTTAACTTCTCTCTCTCTCTCTCTCTCTCTCTCTGACTCTCTCTCTGATATCAGACTTTCTTGAGATTGAAGTTTGTTGACTTCCTGTAGTGTTGTTGCTGCTTTTGCTCATTTCTATTTTGATGTAACACTGTCATTGCTGTAAATTTGTGACCATGCCGACTTTCGTGTGACGACAGATTAGATCCGTGACTGTGTATGCGTCAGTACGTGCTTGTGACCGATTATATGTGTGGGAGTGGATTATGGCTTTGGTTGTCGTTTTGACGGTTGCTTTTTGAACACTCCGATGGTGTGGGTATGTATGTATGTATGTAGCTGTGTACAGCAGTGTATGTCAAGACTGTTGTTATCCGTGTAGGTGTGGTCACTTTGTAAGTTTGTGACAGCGTAGACTTTGACAGCGTAGTATTTGGACTGTAGAAATTGCAACAAACAAGGTGCTTATGTGACCAAGACGTAAATTTATATAACCACAAGAACAACTACTGCTACTACTTCTCACCGTGACTTTGACTATATAACAATAATCTGTATATCTGTGTACACAATCATAATGTATCCTGCTAGTTTGATTGCATAGTAGTTATTAATTTTTTTTTAAAAATTGATTGTGGGAGCGTCTTACACAGGGTAAAAAAAAAAGTTCTTGTTGGGATGTATGGTTTGTAATAAAAGATAAGAACCTGACGTTTCGGGTCAAACACTTCTCTGTAAACACGGCAGCAAGGCACAATACAAAGTCTTGCAACTACAGGGTTTTTCCCTCCCTCGGCTAGAGCTGGGAGCTTCACCCAGGGTGAGATGTTGCCTTTGCACTCGTTCACCCAGCATTGTGCATACTGATACAAATTAAAATACACATCCTGTGCCTACTAGCGCGAACAGCCTACCTACCCTTCCGAAGGCAGGGTGAGCTTTTAATGTGCGCAAAGTGTTCAGCGTGTGTTTGCACAGGACCTCAGTTTATACCGTCATCCGGAAGACTTGGGGAGTGGATTCAACTTCAGGGAAAAATCCCTTTACGCTTCAAACGGGTATCTTGACGGTGACTCGAACCCGAGCCGTCAGGTCAGGAGCGCAACGCTCTGACCGCCAGGGTTCGTTCCCCTCTCCCCCCAATTCACAAATACACTTGAAGAAGGTTCTTCACTTGGCGTCTCTCTCTCAAGTCCTTTGAGGAGTTGTTGGGGCCCTGCACTGCTTTCTAACTTTCCTGCCCCATATCTTGGGCCTGTTGAACCCGATTCAGTCAAAACCCTCCAGGTATGCATGCTTGGCATGTCTGCGTTATCCGTATCCCTGGCCATAGCTGCCCTGTACTTCTAAAGATGGGTGGATCTGGAACGTGTGCTCAATGCCTTGTGCGTATGTATGCTCATAGGACCTTGGTTCATTGTCTCATGTAAAGAACTTGCTGGGGGCTAGAGAGGAAACCAATGCCAGCTCATTGGGGAGAAGACTTGACACTTAACGTCAACGTTCACTGGAATCCGTACCTCAGCTTGCTGGAACATGCTTGATGCTCTAACAACTAGGCTTCCACGCCCTCTGAAGAAGACAGTGATATAAAACGTCCTGTTCCTTCAGCGTAGTGATGTGTCACCCAAATTGAGGAAGAGGTAGCAGGGGAAACGAATACAGATGATCAGTTTACAGCCTTTGATCATCTTAGAAATAATTTGTCACAGATTCTTTGAAAACAGTCTTTTAACTTTCAGAGACGGTAATCAAAGTACCCTTCATCTTTATGAAAATAATTTCTCTAAGATTCCCTGAAAAAACCCCCATCCGAAACTAAGATCTTTCAATGACAGTATTTGGGGAACCTTTCATCATTATCAAAATGATTTCTCAAACATTCAGTTTGGGGGCCGGTGGTGGGAATCTGAAAATAGCATATCTTTTAGTGACGGTGTTTGGGATACTGTTTGTCATTATGAAAGTGGTTTCTCAGAGATTCATTGAATACAAAATCCAAAACTATCACATCCTTCAGGAACAGTATGTCGACAGCTTGGAAATCGGTATCGTAATTCTGACACACCACACCGTGACTATCAGCCCCTGAATCCCTATCTTCAGACGTCACTGAGGTGGTGTGTACTTCACCATCCATCCCCATTGTTTTATGGATACCTATCATTCTCAGAGGGGGGGCGGGATGGCCTGGTGGTTAGAGCGTTGAGCTCGTGATCTGACGGCCCTGGTTCCAGCCACCACCGAGATTTTCTCCCTGGAGTTGATAATAATCTAACCTTACTCATCTCCCCTGAAAGTCCCTCAGATGAGACTATAAACCGAGGTCCCGTGTGCGAACTCACGCAGAACATCTTGTGCCCAGGAACGAAAAAATAAATATTTTAAAAGCAGATGTACTGTTGGCGTTCGTCAGAGCAAATTTACAGTCGTGTGGTCTGTCACTTCATACTATCGTTTTAAAAGGGGTGATGGAAAAGTAAGGGCAGGAACGTATTCCAGTAATGAAATACTCAGAGACATGGCCTAAGCCAGAAGCTTTGTTAGTTACTGGTGTGAATTGTGTGCCAAGGCTTAGAATAAAATGATGTTATACTTTCAAATTTTCGTGCTGTGTTGTGATTGTCTTCAATCATGACAGATTTTTTGCATAAAATTTGTACTCTCCTTTATCTAAAAAGAGGACAAGATCGTCTGAAATCAAAGTATAGCTACATTCATGGCCAGGCAATTGAAAGCAAACACAGATATTTCTCATTTGGTCTCACAGTGATTCCCAGGTGGGATGAGAGTGACTAGAGTGCATGCATATTCTGGGTAATTTCCAGGGTGTCAAACTTAAAACTGGAGAACAAACAAGTTAAACGGCTAAAAATGAAAAGGAAACCACTTGTTTTATGTAAGCTATAAATGTTTAGGGAGCTACTGCAAGTAGGAGGAGATTTGGCCCTGTTAAGAATTTGTTTTATCATGTATAGTTGTTGACGAAATAGACTTGTTTGTGAGGGTTTGCGACATTTCCATTGAAAACTTAGCACTTCTATATTTATTTATTCAGTGTGTGCAAGATTGCTTTTATAACTGCAGATCACTTTTTTCCCTGTAACTTTTTTTGCTTTATGTTATACTTATGTTTAGTGGGGGGGGGGGGGGGGGGGGGGGGGGGGTTCAACCACAGTCTTTGTTGTTGTGTGAACTTCGATTTGCGTTCATTTTTACCGTTTGGTCTCTTTATCATGCCTTCATTTTAGGCTTTATTTCACAGATGATATATTATACTGTGTTGTCTGATGCTGATATTCACATTTTTTTTAGCAATATTGGGGTTTGTTTGAAAAGCCACTTTTGAGTGGGTTTGCGCAAAAAGAGGAGACTGGACCTCACAGTTTGACCAAGTCTTGTGCAGCGTTGTGGTGGTCAAACCACACACAGGCGGTCAAGTTTGTGTGGCGGGTTTCCAACCAAACGGAATTAATGTTGGCATACAAATATGGCATCGTTTTGTTCAGTATTCAGTCAGTAATTAGGGCAAGCTTATTCCAGACTTCAGGATCATCATGAATGTTTTGAATAAAATGCTCTGTATGATTTCTGAATATCTGTGGAAATCGATGTATATAGTCATTACAAATTGATGTATGTCCTCGTGAAATTGAAGTTTTCTGTGTGAAGTTCTCCGTGTGAAGTGTTTGAAGACAAATTCGTGTCCGTGTGAAAAAGATTTAAGTGGATATGAGACTTCATTATTGATGTATCATTGTTTCTGAAAAAAGGGGGATGTATGTGTTGTATTAAAAAAAAAAGATGATGTAAAGAACATAAACGATTTCACTGTTTGTTTGATGAGGGAAACCTGTTGCTCTTGAGTATGAGGTGGTTGATATGAGTGTATTCAGTGGTTAACTCCGTGAATAAACGTCTGAAGAACACGTGTGTGTGTGTGTGTTTGATTAAGGGTGATCAGTACTGTGGTGAATGAGAGAACTTCCCTGCTCATTCATCGTTTACAACTGCTTTTCTTCAGCTTTCATGAGTTTAATATGTTTTAACAAACACGCTCTCTCTCGCTCTCTTTCTCTCTCTCTCTCTCTCTCTCTCTTTCTCTCTCTCTCTCTCTCGCTCTCTTTCTCTCTCTCTCTCTCTCTCTCTCTCTCTTTCTCTCTCTCTCTTTCTCTCTCTCTCTCTCAAACACGCACACACACACATCCCTTCACCTTCACCTGTTCTGTAGTCCTGTATTCCGTGGGGGCACCACTGAAGATTTTGCAAACAGCTTCATCCACTCCCGTGGTCTTCTGTTTTCTGTAGCAAATCGTTCCACTCAAGGCCAGTCGACTCTCTGATGTTGTCTTCCCATCGTTTTCTCTGTCTGCCTCTTCGTCTCCCTCCTTGTACTGTTCCCTGTAGGACAGTCTTGGCTTGTCCATATATATATATATATAGAGAGAGAGAGAGAGAGAGAGATATAGATAGATAGATATCTATATATAGATATATATATTCCTCTCCTGCTGTTCCCACGCCGCTTATTTTATACTCCCCGCCACGGCCGTACCCAGATTCGTTATGTGTCATCCTCAGGGTCGGAAGTCCACTTTCACCCCATCAATATCAAGGCCGCCGTGGGGCCACCAGCCAGAGGGTCCTGCCCTACTGCTTGGTCACTTTGGTGGTTTTCAGTGGTGCATGTTCTGAGCTAACATACGCAGGACACCTGCTAAGCCCCCTACTAACAACAGTATTAATTCCCAGTCATGGAGCCAGTCTGAGTGAGTTGCACACCCGAGGTGGCGACCACCACAACGTCCCTCCAACGACCACCCCCGTGAACCTCCAACCCCAAAGGCTTTGACACAAACTCGCCACAGGCACAGAAGTGTAATAGGAAACCCAGTCTGAGGTCAGGTCACCATGATACAGGGGAACTGGGGCCACCGTATTTGAGGCAATTTTTATTATTACATGATGATCGATGATAATGGGGGTGATGTAAAGATGCTGCTATGAAAGTGCATGTGCTTCGACACTACTTGACGGTTGTACTCTACGCTTACTATCATAATATACCCCAGCGTCAAACCAGGCCCGAGAGATACAGACACCTGCAGTGTTGGTCAGATAATTTGAGCAACACTCTCAAACTCGCATCCGTAAAGTGGATGAAGCTCAACTGTATGGTCCCATTCATCCCAATAAGCCCACAGCAAAATCACTCTGGGTAGGAGCCGGCCGGAGTCCGAAAAATCCCTATGACTCGAGGGATTCGAACGCGCGACCTTCCAGTCCGTAACCCAAGACGCTAACCACTGCACCACGGCGGCTGGTTACTTTATTTTTGGGCCAAACCCCACACCTTGTAACGTTTTCATTTGCTTCACAAAAAGCAAAGCTCCCCACGCTCTTTTCAGAGTTCAGGTATTCTCCCCCGCGCGTTGCATGCGTGCGTACGTGTGTGCGTGTGTTTGTGTGTGTTTGTGTGTATGTGTGTGCGCGCGCGTGTGTGTGTGTGTACGTGTGTGTGTGTGTGTGTGTTTAGCCATGTATAAATTGTTAAAACCCAGCCACAAGAGAAGGAGGTTCATATCACACACATGCTATTGCACCTCGCATTTCTCCACTTCTAGCTCTTCTTTGCTGGCAGTTGAGCGCTGTGAAGATTCTCATGCCCTCCACCCCACCCCAACCACAAAAAAACAGATAAAAAACCCCCAAGAACAACAAAAAACAAAACCTTTTAATTTTTTTATTATTAAACTGTTCATTATAGAGGTCACCAAGTATTGAGCAGAAATACACATGCCCCTCTTGCTCGAGCGCGTGCACACACACACACGCACGCACACACACACACACACACATACACACGCACACATACAACATACACACAACACACACATACAACACGCACACACACACACACACATACACACGCACACATACACACAACACACACATACAACACGCACACATACAACACACACACACACGCGCGCGCACTCACATACACACACAGAGGCGCGCACGCGCGTACAATTTTCCACGCTAAACCTCTCGCCGTACTGCGCTGACCAGAAATAGCTGGCTTGCTCTCTGCGCTTCCCACCTGTTTTGGTTTTGTTTTGTTTTATCGACATTAAGATGATAGCAGAGTGCTGGTGAGTGTGACAGGCATGCGGCTAAGTGCCCTCTGCAAACCCTCCAATATCAGCGGAACTAAAAACCAGACAATAATTTATGACAAACTTGATTCCAGAACTGTGCTGGAGAGTGGCTAGCATTAATTTTTAAACTCTGCAATTTGGCCACAAATCGGGAACCTGAATGGCACACAGATAACCACGTAGAGAGAGAGAGAGGGAGGGGAGAGAGAGAGAGAGAGAGAGAGAGAGAGCGGGCGCAAAATAATTATGAAACATAACATTGAAGAGACGAACCCATTTCATTCGGAAAGCGAGAGGTTCTTGGGGTTAATTTACATCTTAGCTGGATTTTTCTCTCCTCGACTACACTTGAATATGACAAGTGGTCTGGGTGTGTGTTTGTTTTGTGGGTATAAAGATAAACAGAGGACGGGTATAGCATGTCCTTAGCAATCGCACACAACGTAGGTTGGGCGAAAAAACACCCAGGACTCGGAGAACATTATAATTTTGGCATACAAACACCAATGCTTTGAAGTGCAACGTAATGTAAGTGAGTTTAATAGAACAGGACACGATACAAAACAAGGAGAAAGAAACAACAAACAAAACGATGGTAGTGTGTGTGTGTGTGTGTGTGTGTGTGTGTGTGTCTGTGTGTGTCTGTGTGTGTGTGTATGTGTGTGTGTGTGTCTGTGTGTGTGTGTGTGTGTCTGTGTGTGTGTTGTTGTGTGTTGTGTGTGTGTGTCGTGTGTGTGTGTGTCTGTGTGTGTGTGTGAGCGAGAGAGAGAGGAGAGAGAGAGTGTGTGTGTGTGTGTGTGTGTGTGTGTGTGTGTGTGTGTGGAGAGAGAATCCAGAGTTATGGTGGCAGATGCCGGGGTTTTGTTTTGCTTTGCTTTGTTGTATTTAAGACAGCTTTGGCCACACTCACACCCATCATTTAACCAGTCATGATGTTTTGCAGTTTATAGCTTTGCCGACCACGGAGACCATTTCACTTCAGGCCTATAATTATAATTATGCTCATTGAGAATTAAAGCTCACATTAAAAAAAAATTGCACAACTATTCATACAACTGCACAACTATTCACAAATACACTTGCAGACAGGAAACCAAAGGAAAAAAATTAAAATAATGGATGGCGCTGCTCTTGTGGCGACGCGTTCTCCCCACAGAGAGAAAAGCCCGAATTTCACGCAGCTGTGGCTTAAACTGGTATAAAATGAAAGAAACATAAATAAATAAATAAAAATCAGAATAAGTGTGAACGCCCTGATTAAAAACAAACAACCCTTCATCCGCACCTCATTTCGGCGGCTTAGCAAGCAGACACATTGGGGTCAGTCAGCCTAGCGAGTTCATCGTGCTGGGAAAGAAAGAACTGCAGAACTGACGATCTTAAGTGAATAGGTACAATTTTTAAAAAAAAAATTTTTTAAAGCAACTAGCAATTAAAGCCTCAATATCAAGACTACACGGCCTAAACTTTATAAAAATAAAAAAAAAGGAGAAAAACACCCACATGATTTTGATGAACACACACACGAACGCACGCACACACGCGCGCGCGCGCACACACATACACACACACACACATCGCGCGCACTCACAGTCGACAGACAGACGAACACACACAGAGAACATCTTGCGCACGCGTTAAATCCTGTTCCGCTTTTCGGAAATGGCCATTGTGTGCCGGTAGGAACGGATGACAAAATTGACAAAACTGCATACACACGGAGACGAGGTAAAAAAGCACATGAGTGCTTATTCCATTTTCTTCGAAATAAAAGAATAAAATAAAACACACAGACACGCACACACCCACACACCACCACCACCATGCACAC
>CM054134.1:98495624-98513124 GCA_028751875.1 Rapana venosa
GCATTTCTACCCCTTAGGTACAGCCTGAGTTATCTCCTCCTGCCCAGCTGTGCAGCCAGGTGTGCATGAAAGCACAGGCATGCTGAGAAAACAAGTGCTACCTTCTGAACTAAAAGATGGATCACCTTCAAACTCCACAGCGGTAATGTCATGTAAATAAGCTACCAGTGGACCAATTTTCAGGGCTATTGAGTGAAAAAAATGTGTTTGTTTGTTTGTTTGAAGAGTCTATGACACTTTCTAAAACAAAAAGTTTCGCCAGTCTTTATTAATTTTCATGCTCTGTTTTGCAGCTGGTTCTGGCAACATGCAGCACTTTCGTCTTTGGGAGTTGAAAGATCGCAGCATTCTTTTCTAGCTGAAAATAAAAAAATGAATTTTAAAAAGCTTGGTAAAAAGAGTTCAAAAGTGAGTCACTATAGTTATCAAAGCAAACAGTTCACTTAAATAAAATCTGTCGGGCATCCCTTCATTATTTACTGGCGTGTCGCATCAGTCAAACTGTTTCCCCTAATGCATTTCTAAGCGCTTTGTTTTCACGCTGCAGTCCTTTTTTCAATCGGAGGACTGAAACTCCCTAAGTATTAGAAGGTCATTACACTCAACAAACTTTTTTTTTGGTGCTGGCAACGATCTCAAAGATCAAAACAGACAGCTTGGAGAAGGGTGGTAGCCGAGTGGTTAAAAACGTGGAACTCCTGATCTGACGGTAACTGAGGGCACGGGTTCAAGAATCTGCTAGGGTGGCTGTTCAAAGGGTAACCCCCACCCCCACCCCACCTCACACACACACACACACACACACACACACACACACACGCGCTGATATCATTACCATCCCTCCCCTCGCATCCTCCATCACCACCGCCACGCTGATATCATTACCATCCCTCCCCTCGCTTCCTCCACCACCACCGCCACGCTGATATCATTACCATCCCTCCCCTCGCATCCTCCACCACCACCGCCACGCTGATATCATTACCATCCCTCCCCTCGCATCCTCCATCACCACCACCACGCTGATATCATTACCATCCCTCCCCTCGCATCCTCCATCACCACCACCACGCTGATATCATTACCATCCCTCCCCTCGCTTCCTCCACCACCACCACACCACCACCACACCACCACCACACCACCACCACCACCACCACACCACCACCACACCACCACGCTGATATCATTACCATCCCTCCCTCGCTTCCTCCACCACCACCACCACGCTGATATCATTACCATCCCTCCCCTCGCTTCCTCACACCACCACCACCACCACCACCACCACCACCACCACCACCACGCTGATATCATTACTGACTCGACTCCACTCAGATAGAAACTGAGATCCTTTACGCAAACACAATCATGCACATCATCTCCCAAACTTTTTCTGTTTTCAAACCCCCGCCCATATTTTGTTGAAGCACAGGTCAGTCATGAGCAATGGCCGGACGTGGCTGACCACAACACACAGGCCTGTTCCCTGCTGCTGTCTGCATGGAGACAGTGCGGTCACCTTGCCCACCTGACACTGCCCAACACTGCACTGCACTGCAGTGTCTGGATGACCCTGTCAACACTTCACTTCACTGCAGTGTCTGGATGACCCTGTCAACACTTCACTTCACTGCAGTGTCTGGATGACCCTGTCAACACTTCACTTCACTGCAGTGTCTGGATGACCCCCTGTCAACACTTCACTGCACTGCAGTGTCTGGATGACCCTGTCAACACTTCACTGCACTGCAGTGTCTGGATGACCCCTGTCAACACTTCACCGCAGTGTCTGGATGACCCCTGTCAACACTTCACTGCAGTGTCTGGATGACCCCTGTCAACACTTCACTGCAGTGTCTGGATGGCCCCCTGTCAACACTTCACTGCAGTGTCTGGATGACCCCTGTCAACACCTCACTGCAGTGTCTTAATTAATGACTCCTGTTAACACTTCACTGCAGTGTCTGGATGACTCCTGTCAACACTTCACTGCAGTGTCTGGATGACCCCTGTCAACACCTCACTGCAGTGTCTTAATTAATGACTCCTGTTAACACTTCACTGCAGTGTCTGGATGACTCCTGTCAACACTTCACTGCAGTGTCTGGATGACCCCTGTCAACACTTCCCTGCAGTGTCTTAATGACTCCTGTCAACACTTCACTGCAGTGTCATAATTAATGACTCCTGTCAACACTTCACTGCAGTGTGTTAATTAATTACCCCTGTCAACACTTCACTGCAGTGTCTTAATTAATGACCCCTGTCAACACTTCACTGCAGTGTCATAATTAATTACCCCTGTCAACACTTCACTGCAGTGTCTTAATTAATGACTCCTGCCAACACTTCACTGCAGTGTCTTAATTAATGACCCCTGTCAACACTTCACTGCAGTGTCTTAATTAATTACTCCTGTCAACACTTCACTGCAGTGTCTTAATTAATGACTCCTGTCAACACTTCACTGCAGTGTCTTAATTAATGACTCCTGTCAACACTTCACTGCAGTGTCTTAATGACTCCTGTCAACACTTCACTGCAGTGTCTTCATGACTCCTGTCAACACTTCACTGCAGTGTCTTAATGACTCCTGTCAACACTTCACTGCAGTGTCTTAATGACTCCTGTCAACACTTCACTGCAGTGTCTTAATTAATGACTCCTGTCAACACTTCACTGCAGTGTCTGGATGACCCTGTCAACACTTCACTGCAGTGCCTGGATGACCCTGTCAACACTTCACTGCAGTGTCTGGATGACCCTGTCAACACTTCACTGCAGTGTCCTAATAACTCCTGTCAACACTTCACTGCAAAGTCTTAATTAATGACTCCTGTCAACACTTCACTGTAGAGTCTTTATTAATGACTCCTGTCAACACTTCACTGCAGTGTCTGGATGACCATGTCAACACTTCACTGCAGTGTCTGGATGACCCCTGTCAACACTTCACTTCAGTGTCTTAATTAATGACCCCTGTCAACACTTCACTTCAGTGTCTTAATGACTCATGTCAACACTTCACTGCAGTGTCATAATTAATGACCCATGTCAACACTTCACTTCAGTGTCTTAATTAATGACCCCTGTCAACACTTCACTGCAGTGTCTTTATTAATGACTCCTGTCAACACTTCAATGCAGTGTCTTAATTAATGACTCCTGTCAACACTTCACTGCAGTGTCTTCATGACTCCTGTCAACACTTCACTGCAGTGTCTTAATTAATGACTCCTGTCAACACTTCACTGCAGTGTCTTAATTAATGACTCCTGTCAACACTTCACTGCAGTGTCTTCATGACTCCTGTCAACACTTCACTGCAGTGTCTTAATTAATGACCCCTGTCAACACTTCACTGCAGTGTCTTAATGACTCCTGTCAACACTTCACGGCAGTGTCTTAATTAATGACTCCTGTCAACACTTCACTGCAGTGTCTTAATGACTCCTGTCAAGACTTCACTGCAGTGTCTTAATGACTCCTGTCAACACTTCACTGCAGAGTCTTAATGACTCCTCAGGAAGTTGAGAGACAGAGACAGAGAAAGAGACAGACAAACAGACAAACAGTCAGACAGACAGATAGACAGACAGACAGACAGACAGACAGACAGGTGTTACTCTCTGGCTCTTTTATTTCCCACCCCTTCCTTGTGTATCTGCATTCCAGGCAATGGCGGGTCCCTGCTTGACTCCCATTCCATTCTCTGCAACTGTAACACAACACACACACACACACACACACACCACACACACACACACACACACACACACACACACACACACACACACACACACATATCACAGAGCGAAAGATAGAGAGAGAGGGGGGGGAGGGGGGGAGTGGACAGAGAGAGAGTAGAGGAAAGCATACAGAATCAATTACCATAGTCTCTTAAAGTTTTAAAAAGTCATAATTCCATCAAAAATGTATGAAGAACACCTATTTTGTTGAAATCTTTGATCGCCCCCCCCCCCTCCCCTCTCTCTCTCTCTCTCTCTCTCTCTCTCCTCTCTCTCTCTCTCTCTCTCTCTCTCTCTCTCTCTCTCTCTCTCTCTCTCAAAAACATCATAAATTCCAAATCAAATAAAGTAGACTGCATTGATATTTCAGGTCACAAAGATAAATTTTATTATCCCCTGTAAACATCATTAATCTTCAATTTATTGAGTGTTTTACTACACTTCACCCAATTTGATGTACCTAACACACAGTGTTGTTAAAATATCTTAATACATCTTCATACCAATTGATTTCAGGCGATAATGCAGCTGTGGGTGTATGTCTTCTGCAGATGTGCAGGCAATGCATTTGTCTGTGGTGAGGAAATAAAGAAAAGTAGGTTAAAGAATTTTTTTTAAAAGGGGGGGGGGGATTATTTCTGACAATCATTGATGACATTTTATGTCCAGATAGATTTGGATGGGCTTTTATTATTACTATTATTATTTCGCCCGCCTTACCCACCCCCCCTCCCCCCTTACACACACCTACCCCATATTGTCTTGCTTTAATCTTCCCGTTACTATCACTTGTCTGCCACTTAATTCATCTTTCTGCCATTTTAACATTCTATCTTTTTTTCCCTAATGTTCTCTCCTCATTTTTACTATGTCCTGTGTTATGACTGTTTGTCTCTGTCCTTTTGACCATCTGTCCTTTTGTATGTGTGTGTGTGTGTGTGTGTGTGTGTGTGTGTGTGTGTGTGTGTGTGTGTGTGTGTGTGTGTGTGTGTGTGTGTGTGTGTGTGTGTGTGTGGGCGCGCGCGCGCGCGCGCGCGCGTGTGCACTCCTACTCTACAGTCATTCTCCTAGCTTTCTGTTGTTCAACTTTCTTTAAGTGTGGTATGAAGACAGATGCTGCAGGTATGATTATCACTAACACAATGTTTAGGGGTTTTCTTCAATATGTTTATAGGGTTTTCTTCAATATGTTTATGGGATTTTCTTCAATATGTTTATGGGTTTCTTTTTCATACATTTCTCCTTTGAGTTGTTGTTAATTTAGTTTCAATGCATTTTTATGGTTATGCAGGGTTGCGTGTAAAAATGAAATTGCCAAGCTTATTTTATTTATTTCTGGAAATAAATTTGACACCATTCAATTCAAATCTCTCTCTCTCTCTCTCTCTCTCTCTCTCTCTCTCTCTCTCTCTCTCTCTCTCTCTCTCTCTCTCTCTCTCTCCGTTTCAGTAATTTGAATGAATATAGACTGAATGGATATCATTACTGATGGACAAGCTGATGTTAACATAGGTAATCTTCGGTACATCAATTTTTGTGAAAAATCAATTTTCATCCAGTTGTATGTAACCAACACAGATCAAATATACATCTTAATGAAGCTCAGAACAAGCTGAGAAGATAATACCTGTCAATCAACAGGCCAACAAAACAAAGGAGGGAGTTTCATTTCCTTAATGAGGGTGTTTTACAGCATGAGCATAAAAAGAATTCACCACTAACGATTAATGCCTGAGTCCAGGAATATAATATGGAAGGTAGGCCTACTAGGTATCAATAAATTAAGATGGAGTTGCATAGATAGTTATCAAGCTGAATTTTTTTTAATGGAGAAAATAATACTTATTTGACTGTTTTGAAGAGAGACAGCAGACGGGAGGACAGAAAGCAGCTAGGTGTTCTTCATGCACATCACTTTCAGTCATGCTTACCAGTTAAGGACATGGTTATATTGTATTGAATTATGATGTGTATTGTTATATTGTGTTGAGTTATGATGTGTATTGTTATATTGTGTTGAATTATAATGTACTTGTTTTACTGTGTTCAATGTCTCTACGACATTGATGACAATAATTAATTTCTGATTCTGATTCAAACATACATGTATGTTTGTCCGTCGTGTCCGACGATGACCTCCAAAACAGCAGAGGAGGCAGCTGCTGTTTTGGAAACTGGGCAGAAATTTGATTATAGTGGAGATGCCTTGCCCACAGCACATCCCCACTCTCTCGGCCAAGTGAGCATAAGGACAGTCAGCGTTGGAGATGCTCTCCAAAGGCCAACCAGCCCCTAGGGCTGCAGCACGTAAGGACTGTGCAAGTCAAGCCTCCTAGTCAGAGAGTCATAGTTGATCACTAAAGACTAAACTGTAAAGTGGAATTCCATGAGTGGGGAAGAAAGCCACTGGTCATACAGCCTCTCACCTTGCTGTTGCCCCCAGCGTCAACATACATACATACATACATACATACATACATACATACATATATACATACATATACACATACAAACACACACACAAACGCACACATACATACACGCGCACACACACACACACACACACACACACATGTCTGTCTGTCTGTCTCTCTCTCTCTCTCTATTTCTCTCTCTCTAACTGTCACACACACTCACACACACACACACACATTTTCAGCTTCATACACACACACTCACACACAGCAGGAACAACAATAACAACAACACTTATTTTAAATGGGAAGACCAAGAGAACTGTAGAAAAAAAACAAACACAACCACAACACGAATTTCTCTGTGAGATAATAAAGTAACTGAAGTGAATTTAAAACCAAAAGAGAAAGAAAAGGTTGCCTGCCTCTCTTCTCTCGCGGAAGATTCTCCAGGGAATTGCCAGAAGTCCCGGAATCTTCCTGGTAAAAGCTGACCCTCTCTCCCATCACTGTCAGCAGCAGCAGGCAAGTCAGCAGCAAAGTCGCACGTGCCTTCATCCTCCTCTGTCAGTGTCTGGAACTGATGGTCAGAGCTGTCATCTTCTTTACTACTGTTATCATCTTGGCTCTCTCTCTCTCTCTCTCTCTCTCTCTCTCTCTCTCTCTCTCTCTCTCTCTCTCTCTCTCTCTTTCTCTAACTGATGAATATACCACCCAAGAACGGCTTGACTGTTGGTGACTTCAAAGGTTATACCCGTTGGGATTATTTGAAATTGACCGAAGGGGAGATCAAAGTCTGACAAACAGAAAAGTAATGTTACACTATAGATCTTGTGGTGACTGAACAGTGGTAAATAATGAGCCTGCGATAAGGCAACATGCAGCAGATAATCAAACACACAGACAAATCTGATGACGATAGTTCTCCAAGGTAAGGCTGAGGGCAAAAGGAAAAGAGGCAGACAGCCAGCATCCTACATCGCCAACATCACTGAGATCAGTGGTCTGGGAGGACTACAGGAGATTGCACAACTCAGCAGAGATAGAGAAAGATGGCGAACCTTGGTAGCATTGCATGGGGCTCCTACCATCGACAGCAGTGATGGAGACAGTTGAGTTGAGCTGAGTTGAGTTTATTCTATTTAAGGAACAGCAGAGATTTCCAGCATTGGTCAACAACACCATGGTACTGCTGTTATCATCATGTCTTACGTCCCAGCAAAGAGTTCCAATCCAATCTAGGAAATGAAAACAGCAAGAAGAAAACCCACCTGGTTTACCTGAAATTCTGCAGACAAACACGTATGCAAGGTGTGCAAAATGCTGTTTTGTTTGCTATCCAGTAGTGCCAGCGATGATAGTTACTGCTGGTGCTGTTGTTGGCAATGGAGCCTGGAACATAAAAGTTCCAGCAACTTACTTCATTTCTCTTTTACTGTGTACGTTCCCACCACCACCACCAAGAAGAAGAAGAAGAAGAAGAACAACAACAACAACAACAACAACAACAACAACAACATAATAATAATAATAAAATAATAATAATAATAATAATAAAATAATAATAATAATAAAAATAATATAATAATAATAGTAATAATGATGATGATGATGATGATGATGATGATGACGACGACGACGACGACAACAAAAACAACAACGACGACGACGACGACGATGATGATGATAATAATAATAATAACCAAACTGAAATTAATGCTGATCATGAAATTGAAAAACTTTTTTTTCAAATTCAAAAAGTTTAACAGCACAAAATATGTTCAAACTTGTAGGTCATATATGCGTTTAAGAGTTCTTTTATCTACATTGTTATGCCAAAGAAGATCTACTCTGTAATAACTGAAAGAAAGAAAACACATAATCCCCTGGGGCATGAGAGATTACCAACGTTCAGGTAACTAAGAATGTAAATGCATATGGTGAAAATGGAAGCTCAGAACTAAAACAATAATGAAAGGTTGTAAACCTCAGTTCACTACACTGAGCCCTGGGTCAGGGAAAACATGAGGGGCCTCCCTCAAGAGCACAGGTATGTGGAAACCTGTACCTGATTAAAACAGTCGGGGCAACACCAGGTGCCAACAATGGGCTAGCTTTTCCTCTGGTCTCCTGTTGACAATGCCCAGTCCAGCCAGCAAGCACGTGGTTCCAGCTCTCACTTCTTTCTTGAATAAGCTGTCACATGCAGCTGTCCCACTGCGCATGTGCAAACATGTTCACGACCCTACACGTCCAATGGGGCTTGGGAAGAGATGCGCATGCGCACAAGTAGAGAAGTTGCTTCCAGTATATAAAGGGGTGAGGCTAACAGACAACATGTGAATTCTGTGTCTATGGAAACACATGAAAGTTTAAGTTGTAGCATTCAGAATTGATTGAATCTTCCCAAAGAAAAGTCTCACCAACTGACATTTTCTTCTTTTGTTTGGTTGGGTAAGTAGCTTAGGGATTTTTTCCCTTCTTTTTCTGTTTTTCTTTTTAATTTGTTTTGGTTGGGTTTTTTGGGGGGGTTAATGGCTTATTAAAGTATGGTGTGTGTGTGTGTTGGGGGTTGGGGATGCCTTTTGTTGATGGTGGGTTTTGCAAACTTTGGCTTGTGTTCATTTCCTGATCCAAGGTGGTGACAAAGGCTTGAAGACAATGTTGATCAAGCAGTGAGGATGAGCAAGTGTTGTTTGTTTATGATACTTTGTTGACAGAGTCATGTAACCTTTAAAGGACTTTGGTGATTTTCTGTTTGACTAGCATCGTGGACGTTATCTGTAAAACAAGGGGGATAATTATGCAAAAATGTCGAGATGTTACCTCTCCTCGGTGGACAACTGACACAGATGACTGGGCGGGGAAAGGGGGGAGGGAGGTCTTTGAAAAATCACTTATTTAAAAAGTGTACACTGAAAATAAAACCAAATCATTGAAACTGAAGTGACCAATGGGGGATTTAAAAACCCTTTCTCTCTTTTTCCTGTTTTTTAAAAAAAATACTCGTTTTGATTTAAAGGGGTGATTTCCTGAACACAAAATTTGTTTTTATAGTGAACAGTTCTGTTTCATGCATCATTTCTTCCAGTTGAGAATAGAAAAACTCAGAAGAGCTGTCGGTGACAGTTTCCAAAGCTGTGTTGCTTCACCAAAACCTGTAAAGTTCAGATTTGGTAAGGTAATAACTAACACATGTGCAGGCTAGCAGTAATTACTTTACTGTTCCCAGTTTGCCCTAGCAGTTGCTTTCCCCCCAAATACGGTTTAACTATAGTAAGCAGGTAGGTCTACTAATGGTTGATTATCTGCTGCATGCTGCATTAAAGCAGACTCAGGCTTTACCACTGTTCAGCCACCACAAGATCCATGGTGTAACATTACTCTTCTGTTTGTCACTCTTTTATCTCCCCTTTAGTCATTTTGAAATAATCCCAACAGGTTGAATAACCTTTAAAGTCACTAACAGTCAAGCCGTTCTTGGGTGGTATATTCATCATTTAAAGAGAGAGAGAGAGAGGGTATAATTATTCATCACTGAGAGAGAGAGGAGTATTCATCATTGAGAGAGAGGTATATTCATCATCATCATCATCGAGAGAGAGAGAGAGAGATAAAGAGAGAGAGAGACAGATATAGAGAGACAGACAGAGACAAACAGACAGAGACAGACACACAGAGACAGACAGGAAGAAAGAGACATAGATAGATAGATAGATAGATAGATAGATAGAGAGAGAGAGAGAGAGAGAGAGAGAGAGAGAGAGAGAGAGAGAATGCGAATGCGAGTTTTATTCATTATAGGCCTTGGCCCCTCATGAGAGAGAGAGAGAGAGACAGACAGACAGAGATGATAACAGTAGCAAAACAAGATGACAGCTCTGACCATCAGTTCCAGACACTGACAGAGGAGGATGAAGGCACGTGCGACTCTGCTGCTGACTTGCCTGCTGCTGCTGACAGTGATGGGAGAGAGGGTCAGCTTTTACCAGGAAGATTCCGAGGCTTCTGACGGGTCGCTTCCGCGAGGAAGGAGAGGCAGGCAACTCGTTTTTGTTTTGATTTTCAATTTAATTCAGTTCAATTCAATCCCATTACTTTATTACCTCACAAACAGATAAATTCATATTGTGGTGGGTTTTTTTCTATAGTCGTATTGGTCTTTTTATTTAAAATAAGTATTGTTGCGTGTGTGTGTGTGTGTGTGTGTGTGCGTGTGCGTGTGTCTGTCTGAACTGTGTGTGCGTGCGCGCACGCGTGCGTGGTGTTTGCGTGTGTATGCGTAAGAGAGAGAGTAAGACAGAGGGAGAAATGTGTGTGTGTGTGTGTGTGTGTGTGTGTGTGTGTGAGAGAGAGAGAGAGAGAGAGAGAGAGAGAGGAGAGAGAGAGAGAGAGAGAGAATATGGAATTGAATGGGTTTTAATTTATTTCTAGAAAGAAATGAAACAAGCTTGGCAATTACATTTTTTATACACAGACGCGTATAACCATAAGAAATCAATAAAACAAAATTAAGAACAACACAAATGGGATAACGTATGAAGAAAACTCCATAAACATATTGAAGAAAACCCCATAAACATATTGAAGAAAACCCCATAAACATATTGAAGGAAACCCCATAAACATATTGAAGAAAACCCCATAGATATTATTATTCTGTTAGTGATAATCCTACCTGCAGCATCTGTCTTCAGACCACACTTAAAGAAAGTTGAACAACAGAAAGCTGCGAGAATGACTGTAGAGTAGGAGTACACACACACACACACACACACACACACACACACACACACACACACACACACTTCCTTCGATGAGACTATAAACCAAAGGTCCCCTGTGCGAACGCACGCAGAACATCTTGCACCCACGATACATTCTGTTCCGCTTTTCGGAAGAGTAGGCCATTGTGTGCCGGTGGGAACAGATGACAAAATCTTCAAAACTGCATACACACGGGGGATAGATTTTAAAAAAGCTCATGAATGCCTATCCCATTATCCTCGAAATCAAATAAATAAAAAATAGAATAAACACGGGCGCACGCACACACACACACACACACACACACACACACACACACACACACACACACACAGGGACTGGTGGTCAAACGGACGGAGAGACAAACCGACGTAAGACAGGACATGGTAAAAAAATGAGGAGAGAACAATACTAGACAAAAAGATAGAATATTGTAGTGGCAGAAAGATGAATGGAGTGGTAGACAAGCGATATTGACAGGGGGGTTAAAGCAAGACAATATGGGGTAGGCGGGATGGGGAAACAAAACAAAAAAATACAAAACCCCAACCAACTCTATCAGGACATATAATGTCATCAAAGATTGTCACAAATATCCCCCCCACCCCTTTCTTTAGCCTTCTTCTCTTTATTTCCTATCGCCCTCACCACAGACAAACACATTGCCTGCACATCTACAGACGCACAGCTGCACGCATATCTCCTGAAATCCGTTGATATTGATGTGCATTAAGATATCTTAACACTGTATGTTAGGTACATACAATTGTGTGAAGTGTGATAGAAAAAAAATCAGTAGATTAAAGATTATGGTGTTTACAGAGGATAATAAAATGTCTCATTGTCTGTGACCTACAATACCAATTCAGTCTACTTTGTTTGATAGGAATTACTGATACTTTTGAGAGTGAAAGAGAGAAAGAGAGAGAGAGAGAGAGAGAGAGAGAGAGAGAGAGAGAGAGAGAGAGAGAGAGACGCTTTGACCAATTTATTGTCATTGCCCAAAGTGGCCTATTGACAAGGGGGGTTATACACGACTTTCTTTTGTAAATACAAATAAATACAAGAAAAATCACATGATGCATTTAACGTAATGAAAACCAAAAAACCAAAAATGAGCTCTTATGAACGGATACGACTTTAAGCTCTGACGTAAACTCAGTTTCAAAATGAACACAAAGTAATAACAAGGATGAACAATAGGAACCAATAAGCAATAACTAAAATAATGAAAAGAACATTCTAGAATGCTATATTAGACCATCCATTGACATTGTATGTGAAATTTTCAAAAAATATTCTTGCTGGAGACTACAGCGTGATTATAAATGTTTCTTTATGTGTTTCACAAAATGCTGGAGTTTACATAATATAAATGTTACTTTAGTTTAGTCACAAATGTTAAGCTAATTGGAACTTAGCTGTAATTGTCTTAATTTCAGTGCTTCAGCAATAAACTTTGCAACCGATTTGATCACAATATCATCATCGGACGATAAGATAGAAAAAATATCTTGCCTTCGGAAAGCTTCTAGATTGAGAACACCACAGTTTTCACGTATGGAAACATGATTGACAATGAAACAGGAAATGCACTTCATCATCAAGAATATGACCACACATAGGGCATGGGAACTGTGTGGACGTCTCAGGTTGAAACCGTCTTTTGTTTGCATTGAAGCCGAGTGTTCTTAGTCGAAATCTTGCATAAATTAGTCGATGCCATTTGTCAGTGACTATTCGAAGATACTTTTCAGCTTGAAAAGCACACTTAAACGAAAAAAACCAGCAGTATTTATCTTTACTTTCCATGTCCGAGTGCCAATTTTGTTTAAATGAACAAATGAGTCTGTATTTCAATTCAGAAATAAACCCATGCTCGCTACCTACTTCCTGAAAAAGAGAGAGAGAGAGAGAGAGAGAGAGAGAGAGAGAGAGAGAGAGAGAGAGAGGAGAGAGAGAGAGAGAGAGATCAAGTATTTCTCGAGAATAAGTATTCTTTATACATATTTGATGGAATCATTACTTTTTGAAGAGATTATAGTCGTTGATTATGTAAGCTCTCTCTCTCTCTCTCTCTCTCTCTCTCTCTCTCTCTCTCTCCTCTCTCTCTCTCTCTCTCTCTCTCTCTCTCTGAGTGAGTGAGTGAGTGAGTGAGTGAGTGTGAGTGTGTGTGTGTGTGTGTGTGTTACAGCTGCAGAGAGTGGAATGGGAGCCCCCACTGGCTGGGATAGAGGAGCGAATAGAGGAGGTGGCAAATAAAACAGCTGGAAAGTAACATACGTCTGTCTGTCTGCCTGTCTGTCTGTCTCTGTCTCTATCTCTCTGTCTGTCTGCCTGCCTGTCTGTCTGTCTCTCTCTATCTGTCTGTCTTTCTGTCTCTTTCTCTGTCTCTGTCTCTCAACTCCCAGAGGAGTGGTGAAGACACTGCAGTGAAGTGTTGACAGGAGTCATGAAAGACACTGCCGTGAACTGTTGACAGGAGTCATAAATAAAGACACTGCCGTGAAGTGTTGACAGGAGTCATAAATAAAGACACTGCAGTGAAGTGTTGACAGGAGTCATAAATAAAGACACTGCAGTGAAGTGTTGACAGGAGTCATAAATAAAGACACTGCCGTGAAGTGTTGACAGGAGTCATAAATAAAGACACTGCCGTGAAGTGTTGACAGGAGTCATAAATAAAGACACTGCCGTGAAGTGTTGACAGGAGTCATAAATAAAGACACTGCAGTGAAGTGTTGACCGGAGTCATGAAAGACACTGCCGTGAAGTGTTGACAGGAGTCATTAATAAAGACACTGCAGTGAAGTGTTGACAGGAGTCATGAAGAGACTGCAGTGAAGTGTTGACAGGAGTCATGAAGACACTGAAGTGAAGTGTTGACAGGAGTAATTAATTAAGACACTGCAGTGAAGTGTTGACATGAGTCATTAATTAAGACACTGCAGTGAAGTGTTGACAGGAATCATTAATAAAGACACTGTAGTGAAGTGTTGACAGGAGTCATTAATAAAGACACTGCAGTGAAGTGTTGACAGGAGTCATCAATAAAGACACTGCTGTGAAGTGTTGACAGGAGTCATTAATTAAGACACTGCAGTGAAGTGTTGACAGGAGTCATTAATTATGACACTGCAGTGAAGTGTTGACAGGAGTCATTAATTAAGACACTGCAGTGAAGTGTTGACAGGAGTCATTAATAAAGACACTGCAGTGAAGTGTTGACAGGAATCATTCAGACACTGCAGTGAAGTGTTGACAGGAGTCATTAATAAAGACACTGCAGTGAAGTGTTGACAGGAGTCATGAAGAGACTGCAGTGAAGTGTTGACAGGAGTCATGAAGACACTGAAGTGAAGTGTTGACAGGGTTCATTCATTAAGACACTGCAGTGAAGTTTTGACCTGAGTCATTAATTAGGACACTGCAGTGAAGTGTTGACAGGAATCATTAATAAAGACACTGTAGTGAAGTGTTGACAGGAATCATTAATAAAGACATTGCAGTGAAGTGTTGACAGGAGTCATTAATAAAGACACTGCTGTGAAGTGTTGACAGGAGTCATTAATAAGGACACTTCAGTGAAGTGTTGACAGGAGTCATTAATTAAGACACTGCAGTGAAGTGTTGACAGGAGTCATCAATAAAGACACTGCTGTGAAGTGTTGACAGGAGTCATTAATTAAGACACTGCAGTGAAGTGTTGACATGAGTCATTAATTAAGACACTGCAGTGAAGTGTTGACAGGAATCATTAATAAAGACACTGTAGTGAAGTGTTGACAGGAGTCATTAATAAAGACACTGCAGTGAAGTGTTGACAGGAGTCATCAATAAAGACACTGCTGTGAAGTGTTGACAGGAGTCATTAATTAAGACACTGCAGTGAAGTGTTGACAGGAGTCATTAATTATGACACTGCAGTGAAGTGTTGACAGGAGTCCTTAATTAAGACACTGCAGTGAAGTGTTGACAGGAGTCATTAATAAAGACACTGCAGTGAAGTGTTGACAGGAATCATTCAGACACTGCAGTGAAGTGTTGACAGGAGTCATTAATAAAGACACTGCAGTGAAGTGTTGACAGGAGTCATGAAGAGACTGCAGTGAAGTGTTGACAGGAGTCATGAAGACACTGAAGTGAAGTGTTGACAGGATTCATTAATTAAGACACTGCAGTGAAGTGTTGACCTGAGTCATTAATTAAGACACTGCAGTGAAGTGTTGACAGGAATCATTAATAAAGACACTGTAGTGAAGTGTTGACAGGAATCATTAATAAAGACATTGCAGTGAAGTGTTGACAGGAGTCATTAATAAAGACACTGCTGTGAAGTGTTGACAGGAGTCATTAATAAGGACACTTCAGTGAAGTGTTGACAGGAGTCATTAATTAAGACACTGCAGTGAAGTGTTGACAGGAGTCATTAATTAAGACACTGCAGTGAAGTGTTGACAGGAGTCATTAATAAAGACACTGCAGTGAAGTGTTGACAGGGGTCATTAATTAAGACACTGCAGTGAAGTGTTGACAGGAGTCATTAATAAAGACACTTCAGTGAAGTGTTGACAGGAGTCATTCAGACACTGCAGTGAAGTGTTGACAGGAGTCATTAATAAAGACACTGCAGTGAAGTGTTGACAGGAGTCATTCATACACTGTAGTGAAGTGTTGACAGGAGTCATTAATAAAGACTCTGCAGTGAAGTGTTGACAGGAGTCATTAATAAAGACTCTGCAGTGAAGTGTTGACAGGGTCATTCAGACACTGCAGTGCAGTGTTGACAGGGGTCATCCAGACACTGCAGTGAAGTGTTGACAGGAGTCATCCAGACACTGCATTGAAGTGTTGACAGGGGGTCATCCAGACACTGCAGTGAAGTGTTGACAGGGGTCATCCAGACACTGCAGTGAAGTGTTGACAGGGGTCATTCAGACACTGCAGTGAAGTGTTGACAGGAGTCATTAATTATGACACTGCAGTGAAGTGTTGACAGGGGTCATCCAGACACTGCAGTGCAGTGTTGACAGGGGTCATCCAGACATTGCAGTGAAGTGTTGACAGGGGTCATCCAGACACTGCAGTGCAGTGAAGTGTTGACAGGGGTCACCCAGACACTGCAGTGAAGTGTTGACAGGGTCATCCAGACACCGCAGTGAAGTGTTGACAGGGGTCATCCAGACACTGCAGTGCAGTGTTGACAGGGGTCATCCAGACACTGCAGTGCAATGAAGTGTTGACAGGGGTCATCCAGACACTGCAGTGAAGTGTTGACAGGGTCATCCAGACACTGCGGTGAAGTGTTGGCAGGGGTCATCCAGACACTGCAGTGCAGTGTTGACAGGGGTCATCCAAACACTGCAGTGCAATGAAGTGTTGGCAGGGGTCATCCAGACACTGCAGTGAAGTGTTGACAGGGTCATCCAGACACTGCAGTGAAGTGTTGGCAGGGGTCATCCAGACACTGCAGTGCAGTGTTGACAGGGCCATCCAGACACTGCAGTGAAGTGTTGACAGGGGTCATCTGGACACTGCAGTGCAGTGAAGTGTTGACAGGGGTCATCCAGACACTGCAGTGCAGTGTTGACAGGGTCATCCAGACACTGCAGTGAAGTGTTGACAGGGGTCATCCGGACACTGCAGTGCAGTGAAGTGTTGACAGGGGTCATCCAGACACTGCAGTGAAGTGTTGACAGGGGTCATCCGGACACTGCAGTGCAGTGAAGTGTTGACAGGGGTCATCCGGACACTGCAGTGCAGTGCAGTGTTGGGCAGGGTCAGGTGGGCAAGGTGAACGCACTGTCTCCATGCAGACAGCAGCAGGGAACAGGCCTGTGTGTTGTGGTCAGCCACGTCCGGCCATTGCTCATGACTGACCTGCTCTTCAACAAAAGACGTGCAGGGTTTCAATGAGCGGGCAAAGGTCAGGTGCATACATTCACACACAGGATCCCGGTTCATAATCTCGTTTGAAGAACTTGAAGTGGAGTGGAGTGGAGTCACACGCATTATTAACTCAAGGAAGAAAGTCCCTTTGAACAGACACTTCAGCAGAGACTCCAACCCACACCCTCGGTTAGGATCAGATCATGAGTTCAACAGTCTAACCACTTGGCTACCCTGCCCTCAAGACGTCTGGTGTTGAGTTTTGAGCTCACTGCAAGCAACACAAAAATTAATAGTGTTTTGTGGGTAAAGTTCTATAAAGGCTCATCAAGTTGTAGTACTTCAATCGATAAATGACAACAGCGTGAGTTGAAAAATGTGCACTTGAAAGGCATTAGGGGAAAGATTTTGTTGATAAGATAAGAGGGTGTTAATGGAGAGACCTATGACAGATGTTGTGAGTGAGTTCTGGCTTTGGTAGTCATTGATGACTCGTTTTTATGCAAAACATAGATGAATAGTTTTATCCTGTGTGTGTGTGTGTGTGTGTGTGTGTGTGTGTGTGTGTGTGTGTGTGTGTGTGTGTAAACACGTAATAATAGACTTTTTTCTACTGTTTTTAAAGATGTTGGAGGGAGACAACCATTCCAGGACTGACAAGACCCCAAGGATGATCGG
>CM054134.1:98518124-98570624 GCA_028751875.1 Rapana venosa
TTGTTTAGTGGTAGCGCATTCAATCGTACTTGAGTAACTGCAACGCGAAAGCAATATGTATCCATTTCACTAATATACTTCTCTCTTTCAAAAACAATCTTAAAGTTTCTGTAACTATCATATCTACTGCGATCTCTGATGGTGCCAGTCCATTCCTGGGTAAACCAATCTACAAGTCTTTGTTTAAAGGCACGTAAGAACATTTTTATGTCTCCTACTCCTTGGTTTAACCAAACGATATTAAACCCAGTTATGCAGAATATTTCCCTGATTTTAGAGACCCAGCATTGTTTGCCCTTTTTATCTAATTCTAACAACATACAATAAGCTTTATGTGGCAATCTTTCAGAATCCATATGTAATAATTTAAACCAAAATCTTACGCACGCAACATACGTATTTACATATAATGGGTACCTGCCCAGATCTCCATACACCATTTTATTTGGTGTCTTGACAGGAACACCTAAAAATCTTTTACAAGCGATTAAATGTACTTTTGAGAGAGAGAGAGAGAGGGGGGGGGGGGGGGGCTACACACAAACAGAAGGCAGAGTCAGAGTTCCGCTTGCCCCCTGGTAGAGCCACCACAGAGCACAGACAACATTGACAATAAAGTCTTTGTTCATAAGTTCACCTAGGTGAAGCTTATTCCAAGTAACAAAATGCATGCTGCAACAGTTGGATTTGTGTGTATGACTATACTCCAATGGACCCGTCATGAATGGATGTAAGCATGAGGGCAAAAGTTCAGAAGCCTAATCAAGTATCTTTTTTTGTATTGTTATTAAAAAGGTAAAAGTGTCCCGTAACCTATAAGGTCGTAGGGGAGTGAGGCATCAGAGACCTCAACTTCTCTAGGGCCAGCATATTGAGGGCGGCGCCCATCTCCTCTCCCTCGCTGCTTTACCTTCCCTGACCCTAAAGAGGCAGGTACCCATTTACAGCTGGGTGAACTGGTACAATGTACTGAAGCCAAGGCGTGCAAACGGTCACCCATCCAAGTGGTAACCACACTCGACGCTGTTTAACCTTGGCTGGGGGAAAGCGAGTGCTCAATGTCATTAAGGAATGTATAAAATCATGACCACATAAAATATAGGCATTCAGTTCCCGTGATAATTTTAAACTCCCTCCCTTCACTCTTTAAACTCCCTCCCTTCACCCTCACCAGTCCCATAGTCTGGTCGTCTGTTGGGGCATCACTGAAGATGTTGTAACCAGCTATCCTCGCAGTTCTCAGCTTTCCACAGTTTGTAGTTCCACTCAAGGCCAGTCCACTCTCTGATATTGTCTTTCCATCGTTTTCTCTGTCTGCCTCTTCGTCTCCCTCCTTGTACTGTTCCCTGTAGGACAATCTTGGCCAGTCCAGATGTTCGTGTGATGTGCCGGAACCACTTTAGTTTAGGTCTTTTCACTGAAGTCAGGAGCTCTTCATATGTTCTGATGGCGTTTCTAATTCTGGTCTTCACTTCCTCATTAGTGATGTGATCCCTGTGTGAGATACCAAGGAGACCCTTTGTACCCAACCATTAAAGCAGCCACATAGCGACTTCGGGCACAGTGTCTAAACACATCTTTGTGCATGCGTTTGGTGTGTTTTTTAAATTGCCATCCGTTCTTACCGAAATGAAATGGCCTACTCTTCTCAAAGGAATAACGGGTTTCTAATGTGTGCACAAGCTGTTCTGCGTGCGTTTGCCAACCAACCAACCACAGATTTTTAAAAAAGCAAAGCAAAACCTGAAAACAAACACAAAACTAAACTAAACAAATCACCTCACCTAACCCAACCAATCAAAAGGGGGAGAAAAACGGCACCACTCCAATGAGGTTTGTCTGGAGGAAGCTTGGTTTGATTCTGAATGTCTGCCTAGCTACAGCTTCAGCCTGTACCTGTTGTAGCAGACACACAAGGTACCCCTTCCTTCTCTTGGTGGTGTCACCCCTTTATATAATTATAATCCAGGCAACTCCTCTCTGTGTGTGCCAAGGAGAGAGAGAGAGAGAGAGAGAGAGAGAGAGTGTGTGTGTGTGTATGTGGGCGCGCGCGTACACGTCCTTTCCCAAGCCCCTATTGGGCGTTTAGGGCCATGAAAATTGCTTGCTCACGGGCAATCGGACAGCTGCATGCAACAGCTTATCCAAGCTAAAAGTGAGCAATGGCATGACACTTTCTGGGTGAACATGGAACTTTCAACACAGGACAAGTGGAAAACTAAATACCTCATTGTTGGCGACCTATGTCGCTGTGACTGTTCCCGTTACCATGGGTTTTCTGCATCCCACAGGCTGCACACCGGTATTAAAAAACCCACTCTTTTCCTTCTGTTTTTCTATGTGACTCTTATATTCATACCCCACGTACTAAGGTATCCACAGAAATAAAAACCACTTTTTGTGAAAGACTAGCCTCTGACTCAAAACTCATGTGATTTTGAACAAATTTGGTAGGTTTGAATTTTTTTTAAATTTTCAGCAAACACTGTACCCCCTCAGTCCTTTGTCGTCTGCTAGCTTCCTTACCGCAATATGCATGCGCAGGGTCAACGCTGTAGGAATACAGGCAATCATTTGATGGTTATTTCCAACTTTTTCGTGACTACCTATGTCCTCAATCCCAAGAACATGAGCACAGTCCATTTTTTCATGCTTAAAAAAATCTGTGAAAATCACCCACAAAAAGTTCCACTCGCACTCTATAGAACATGACCCCCAAATTAATACCAGTGTACAGCCCAGTGAGGATGGAATGGCTGTCTTGAGTGTAGCAAGTTGGTTTCTGTGGGATAAGGCTGTCTTGAGTGTAGCAAGTTGGTTTCTGTGGGATAAGGCTGTCTTGAGTGCAGCAAGTTGGTTTCTGTAGGATAAGGCTGTCTTGAGTATAGCAAGTTGGTTTCTATGGGATAAGGCTGTCTTGAGTGTAGCAAGTTGGTTTCTGTAGGATAAGGCTGTCTTGAGTGTAGCAAGTTGGTTTCTATGGGATAAGGCTGTCTTGAGTGTAGCAAGTTGGTTTCTGTGGGATAAGGCTGTCTTGAGTGTAGCAAGTTGGTTTCTGTGGGATAAGGCTGTCTTGAGTGTAGCAAGTTGGTTTCTGTGGGATAAGGCTGTCTTGAGTGTAGCAAGTTGGTTTCTGTGGGACAAGGCTGTCTTGAGTGTAGCAAGTTGGTTTCTGTGGGACAAGGCTGTCTTGAGTGTAGCAAGTTGGTTTCTGTGGGACAAGGCTGTCTTGAGTGTAGCAAGTTGGTTTCTGTGGGATAAGGCTGTCTTGAGTGCAGCAAGTTGGTTTCTGTAGGATAAGGCTGTCTTGAGTGCAGCAAGTTGGTTTCTGTAGGATAAGGCTGTCTTGAGTGCAGCAAGTTGGTTTCTGTGGGATAAGGCTGTCTTGAGTGTAGCAAGTTGGTTTCTGTGGGATAAGGCTGTCTTGAGTGTAGCAAGTTGGTTTCTGTGGGATAAGGCTGTCTTGAGTGTAGCAAGTTGGTTTCTGTGGGATAAGGCTGTCTTGAGTGTAGCAAGTTGGTTTCTGTGGGATAAGGCTGTCTTGAGTGTAGCAAGTTGGTTTCTGTGGGATAAGGCTGTCTTGAGTGTAGCAAGTTGGTTTCTGTGGGATAAGGCTGTCTTGAGTGTAGCAAGTTGGTTTCTGTAGGATAAGGCTGTCTTGAGTGTAGCAAGTTGGTTTCTGTGGGATAAGGCTGTCTTGAGTGTAGCAAGTTGGTTTCTGTGGGATAAGGCTGTCTTGAGTGTAGCAAGTTGGTTTCTGTGGGATAAGGCTGTCTTGAGTGTAGCAAGTTGGTTTCTGTGGGATAAGGCTGTCTTGAGTGTAGCAAGTTGGTTTCTGTAGGATAAGGCTGTCTTGAGTGTAGCAAGCTGGTTTCTGTAGGATAAGGCTGTCTTGAGTGTAGCAAGCTGGTTTCTGTGGGATAAGGCTGCCTTGAGTGTGTGTGTGTTTAAAAAAAAAGGTAAAGGAGTCCCATAACCTATAAGGTCGTAGGGGAGCGAGGCGTCAGAGGCCTCACTTCTCTAGGGCCAGCATATTGAGGGCGAGCCCATCTCCTCTCCCTCGCTGCTTTACCTTTCCTGACCCTAAAGAGGGCAGGTACCCATTTACAGCTGAGTGAACTGTACTGAAGCCAAGGCGTGCAAACGGTCACCCATCCAACTGGTGTGTGTTTATCTATTTAAAAAAAAAAGTACTTATCCTTTCATTTCGAGGGTAATAGAATAAGCACTTATGTGCTTTTTTTTTTTACATCTAGTCCCCGAGTGTATGCAGTTTTGTAAATGTCAACTTTTCCCACTGGCACACAATGACCTACTCTTTTGAAAAGCAGAACAGGATTTCACGTGTGCGCAATGTTTTGCGTGCGTTCCCACACGAGGAAGAGAGTGGAGTCTGCACTGATGTTAACTCTAGGGGAAAAATCCCCTTGAACGGGATTCGAACCTGGGTCATCAGATTGCGAGCGCAATGTTCTGACCACGAGGCTATCCCACAAGGCTGTGTGTGTGTGTGTGTGTGTGTGGAGAGAGAGAGAGAGAGAGAGAGAGAGAGAGAGAGAGAGAGAGTGTGTGTGTGTGTGTGTGCGTGCGCGCGTGTGTTTAGCTTCAATGCGTATGACTTTGCTGTTTTATTGATAACATGTGTGCAAAGAAAGTAGGGGCAGGCAATTTGTGTGTGTGGATTACAAGTTTCTCTAGTTAATTTACATGTGAGGGGAAAACCTTTTTAAGTAGTTGCAAAGAAGCCAAGAGTGTTCTTTGATAAGAGGGATAATTTATAAGCGTGGACGCATTTGCACAACGTATGCTGTTGAGTGTGAAAAACTATAAATTATCATAGATCAGTGTTTTGTTTCAAGTTGCCCGTCCCTCGCATGTTTGTGTTGAAGTTGAGGTCTGTAGTTCTTGCTAGCAGGAGTGAGTGATTTTCATTGCACAACTCTGGGGAGGGGAGGGACAGGCCTATGAGATAAAGAGTAGCATGCAAGAGTTAGTAACATTACTCCTAAAACTAGCATGCAGAACACCAATTTGCACACCTTGTAGCTACGTCTGTAACATTGCTTGTCAAACTAGGTGGGGTGTATGACGGTGGGTTAGCGTCCTGGCATGGTGGCCGGTGGCTGACTAGACTGAGATGGATATTTTTCGCTGCTTTCAAGTTAGTCCTTAGGTCAGGAAGCACCACTGGGACTTTGGTACAATCAATAAACGTGGCAAGCTATGTCATTCCATGGCAGCTCAATTTGGTGGAGCAGAGGACTGTAGTGGAAATGCAATGTTGTTTGTTGTTGCTGACATTGCTGAAAAGAGAAAGTGATGCAAGACGAGGATTGAAGATGGAGATACGATGATGCCATCCATTCTTATAAAAGAGAAGAAACCAAGAGACTGACAGTAAATAGAACCACTTTATTGAAATCATTATATTCAGATAGCCAAACTATTCTAATGGCAAAATTCTGACTTTTGTCAAAGGCACATAAAAAAAAAATCAAAGTCACATAGTGTTCACAAAGTGAATATTGAGAACATAATTCAAATGCATCCACAGAATAATCTGTTTCCATCGTCCCTCTCAACCTGGAGCAAAATAACCATTGTATGTGGAAAAACTTAGAAATTTCATATTCCCAAATCCTTTACCTTGGACTGTTGTTTTCAAAAACAAACAAAAAACCATAACCCAACCCAAACCAAAAAGTAACTACACAAGTATTTAGCAATTTCTGCGTTCTGTGTATTCATCCCACAAAATTACATGATTAGAACAACAACAACAAAGCACAGGAGGTAAAGAGGGACAAGAACAAAATTCTATTTTAATGAAAGAAAGAAAAACAAACAAAAAACCCTCCAACCAACAGAGTAACAATATCTTTCAACATCAACATGCAGCAGAACCATATTAACAACAACACTGTAAGTAACAGCATAGTCAAAACAGAGAGGAATAAGAAAGCCAACTAGAAAGACAATGTGATCAGAAACCTGGCTCTTCCAGAGAAAGGCTCGTTAACCTTTACACACAACTTGCAAACACATAACACTAATCAGTTTACCCTTTACACACTGACTGTAAACACTCATCAGTTCATATTGAAAATGAAACAATATTGCACTTGGCTTGCTTGCTGAGGGATTGAATTACAATAAATGCTAACATGGATTCTTCTATTTCCATCAATGTATAAAAGAAAGAAAGAAAAAAGAGAGACCAGTGTGAAAACCAGGGGCAAAAAACACACCAAACACAGTAGTGAATAAAATGACAGTCTTTCATACTCCATTCATTCTCTTTATATTTGGTCTTGACATGGAATACACAGAGTGGCACGTCCTTAGTTTTGTACTTACAGTGACCTAAGCCCTTACTTTTCTGTTTGATTGGTTTTGTTTGCTTTAATCACTCATTTGGAACCCCAGTTCACAGACATAACATTTCTTAGCACTGCCATGAAAGAAAATGTCATCTTCCATTAGCAATTCAGAGGATTTAACATGTTACTGTCTGCAACGCCTTCGATAAACATTTTCTATCTGAAAAACTTTGGCTATTGAGGACAGTATCAATGTCCCTTAGTTCCTCTTTCTTTGCATGGGTTGTTCAATATCTCATACAGTTGTACTGCTACATCAATTATTAAAGGCAATACTGACATCCCCTCCCTTCCCCCTTCCTAAACCAAATCAGCATCACGGAAGGTCTCATTTAAATATTCTATTCTCCAAACACCAAAATGTCCATCCCCAATATCAGAAACTCTCTATTCTCTGGAAAATCTTCAACATTGGGAAATACCCGTTTTTATCACATTGATGGCAGAGATGGTCCTATGCCAGATTTTCCTTCTAGCAAATATACTATCAACTCATGGTGCCTAAAATAACTGTTCTCTCCACTCCCCCCCCCCCCCCCCCCCCCCCCCCACAAAAAGTAATTAGGCAGCAGCAATGGAGTAAGTCACAGAGAGCAACAACAAGGTAGGTACAGTAAAAAAGAAAGACATCAACAGATGCTAGCTACTAACACCATGTAAAAAGATTCACAGTTCACAACAGAAAGTAGTAAAAAAAAACCAACCAAACAAATAGCACAGGTAGGAACTGTCATGCAGTCTTAATATAACAAACTCTCCACACAATTATCCTGCCTGTGATTTCATGCTGAACATGGAGGTCACTCTCGTCATCCTCACCTATTAAATCTGTCTGACCAGCGGGGTGGGACGGGAGCTCCAGGAGTCTCGTGCCGACTCTAACCAGCTATTAACTCACAGAGTTACTTCCCAGCTGGGAAAAAAAGACTTCAACACACTGCCAGGAAGATTATTTTTTGCCCTGATATTCATAGTGGCAGAAGTCAGGTTGTCCATTAACCGATTTAAGAGAGAAAAAGAGTCTTATGACTGCAGTGCTCAAAATGAAAACTTTTTTTTCATGTGCAAACTACAGTGTACAAAGATACATATTCTGGAGAAGAAAAAAAACAAAACACACCAAAACTGGTATAAGATGGACATTGAAAAGTGTGAACATTATATCATAAGCACCGCATGAAATGAATCCGTGCATCAAAATCACTGTGGAAGACTGGATTTAAACACCAGATGCTGGTTACAGAAACATGATTTTTTTTTCCCATTTACGGAGGGAGTGGGGGGGATGAAGTTTATGACAATGTAAAATGATGCCCCTTGTGGCCTAACATATGGCACTGTTTTTCTTTGTCACACGAATGAATGTGCACTTAATATATATATATATATATATATATATATATAAAGAGAGAGAGAGAGAGAGAGAGAGAGAGAGAGAGAGAGAGAGATTTATATGTGTTAGGTGCGTACATATATATATATTAAACCCCCACCCCTGTTAATCCCTTCCTTACTTTCCAATTTTACTTTTGCTTAAAGCATGGTCCATTTTAATCTTTGCTGTATCCACTAATGCCACATGAAACACCTTTGGTTTAATATGGCAGAATATGTACCCTTTCCTTGAAATGAATTCCCTTTTTAGCTATGCAAGTGATGATTTAAAATTGTCTTTCCCCCCTCTCATGAGAAACGTGGCAGTGGCAAGACATACAGAAGCATATTTCAAGTCCATATGCAAGAATGCTGTTTCGAGTTCAAATTTGAATGCTGTTAAAAAGTTATGCAACAACTATTTTCTTAAAGTGTGCTAAACCCATTTAGAAGAAAAAGATTTGCTGGTGTAAAACAATGCATAAAATGTGTGACAGAAATACACAGTGCTTCATTTCATGATTCTATAGGACAGGATGCTATAAAACAACAAAAACCACAGAGCATGGATACAATTCTACAATTTTTTTAAAAAACATATATATATATATATATATATATATATATATATATATATATATATATATATATATATATATATATATATAAGGGGAAGAAAAACAAGTCAGTAGACCTTGTGCTAAACAAGCACCATAACAACAAACACCTTACCAAACCAGCTTCTCAGAGATACATACATACATACATTACACATTCAGATAAGTTCACAAACTTTTCAGCTTGGGAAAAAATCTTGTTGCATTTTAAGGCTGAAAGAGACCAAAATGTCACAACACCAACCGAAGGATTCTTTTTCCAAAACTGCAGTGAAGTGTAGTGGTGAGAAACAAAGTGACCCAATAGGTAATGCTGCTGAAAAGAAAAACACATGTGACAAAAACCACAATAGCTGCTGACTGAGACACCATAATGTCTGGTTTGAAATATGCCCATATACATATCGCCAATGTGCATAAGGATGAGGAGACTCAAAATACAGACAGCTGTAATGTATATAAATACACATACATAGAGATCAAATCCATGCATTTTCTCTTGGATCCAGTAAAGACAACACAAGTGATACATTAATAATCTTTTCCTTTCAAACATGACAAAAGACAGTAGCATCCTCTGCGTCCTTCCTTCACCCGCCACACTTGATTTCCAACAGCACAGAAATACTTTGAGCCCCCAACCAGTTCCAGCACAGTCCACAATTTTATCTGGGGGTCTGACAGGACCAACATGTCATCTGCAGGGTAGGGAAGCAGTCCACCACATATTACCATGCAAGTGTTTGAGATTGTGCTTTACATCAAGAGATGCACAGTGTATAACACTGAGCAGCTGACATAGGTAACACTACAGAGCTGACTTACATACAACTGCAAAGAGCCAGCTAACATAAGACAGCAAGAGCTGACTTACGTAAAGCTGCAAGCAGCTGACTTAGGTAAAACTGCAAGCAGCTGATTTCCATCAGATTGCATACAGACATACTTAAGACTACAAAGTCCTGTTGAGAAAACAGTTTCCTTCTTACAAATCATCACGATCAATTTACCATATCAATATAGTAAGATGGGATAAAACCCGACATGAGTGCTAAACAAGTCATTAAAAACTAGAAGTTCATTTTAATAATGACATATGCAATTGGCAAATCAACCTCTAAGATTCAAGTATACGCCATAACTGCTTTACACAGTGCGAAAAATGAATTCTGTCAAAAGACAACACTCCTGTCAAATATCTACTTCTATTATCATTAACCAGCACAAGAGCACAGTTAATGACATTCCCTTCATCTTTTCATCACTTAAAGCAATTTATACTAAATTTACACCAAGAGACACAGAGTGATAGAAAAGAAATGTCTGACACAGAATTTCCAGAAGGTGGGGATGCTATTTATACTGAAAGAGCCCCTGGAATCCACATGGGGAACTGAGCACAAGTCGAAACAGGTTGAAAACGAAAAGACTACCAAAAGTAAAATGATTACAGATTACTTGCATATGAGGATGACTGTCTTTTGTCATGTGGTCATCATCCAATATTCTGAAGACATGACAAAGAAATCATGACATAAATAATGCTCTGTACAAGCACCAGAATAATTTCAAGCATATCCTGGGACACAAACAAATCTGTCAGCTACGCATTATGCAAGCTGACTGGTCTCAACCAAACACGCACACACTCGTTTACTACTGACAAACATGCACACATGCTACAGCAAGATTCATTTTTCAAAAGAAATGCACAGTAGCTGCATACTTGCTACGTGCTAGAGACAGAATCGTATCATGAAACTCAAGTAATTGCATTACTCCCAACAACATGAATGGCTCTTCAAACATCATACCAAAACAAATGTCTTAAAAATTTAGGATAAGCAAATTAATCATTTTTAGAAACTAAAATTTCTCATTTTTAAAACTCAACATATTTAATTGCCAATGAAAATCAACTTCAACTGTTACTAATAGTCGACCATTGTTAGTTATAGTCAACATAGCATCACCCGATTTTTCAATGAAAATAAGGTTTGCATGAAACAGACCAATTCAATTTTACAGCTGGTTACTGTGAACAACACTGATACTAGAAAAAAACTTGGGACAGGGGGGAAAAAAGACCCCCCCCCAAAAAAAAACCCCACCTTACTTGCCTTTCACTTGTATCACAAGACATCTTTCTTACCCTTTCCACAACGACATTTGAAGCCAGCATGCAGTAGCCTCTGCCATACAATACGACAAATACTATCAAATTCTCATTTGCTTTCATACTTCTTTAAAGTCCTAAAAATTCCTTTCTTCAATAAAGTCTGCTCTAAGGCTAAACAAAAAGTGTCAGACTGACAGTCTGCACAGAAACACCCCCCTTTAATTAAACAGCACTGAGAAATTATGATATAAAATTTTCAAATAATATCCTCAGCACAAGCGCCAAAGTCTTCATACTTTATCTGAAATAACATTTTCAGAGTTTGCATAATTTCAGAAGTAGCACCATTTTGTGGACAAACTGCAAATATAGTATCAGAATCCTTAAGAATTTCAAATTGAAGGCTTCCAGTTTCACCCTTCATGGTCAGAATTTTTTTGTGCTTTGTATAAAAAAAGTGTTTAAACTGATAAGGTACTTACTTTGTACAGTGCTCTTTTCACAACCAAATATTTTGCACTGTTAAATCAAGAGAGGTGATCCTCCTCAAACACCACTTTCTGATGTTCCAGGAACAGCTAGCTCAAAAACAATATCGCTCAAATTTCAATTCAAAATCTTTATAACCGATTATTCTTTGTTTCACAAATACAAAATTCAGACCAGGATGACTTTTAGACAATGATAGTCAGGGTTTTTTTTCCAGACAAACTATAATAATAAGATCAAGTAAAGTGAGAAAAAGATGCAGAAAAAAGTCAGACACAGAATAGCACAGGGAAAATTCCCCACAGGGTCAGGATGCCAAAGGTCAGTTAGAAATGAGAGAGCTGGCAGGCACAGGCAAGAGATTCAAGGCTGGATGGATAACTTTTACATCATACCATCACTACAGTATAAATCTCTTGTAAAAAGTCATCACCGAAGAAAAGTCAGAAAAATGAGAGCTGATATGTTTGAGAGAGAGAGAGAGAAGAGAGAGAGAGAGAGAGAGAGAGAGAGAGAGAGAGAGAGAGAGAGAGAGAGAAGAGAGAGAGAGGGGAGAGAGAGAGAGAGAGAGGAGAGAGAGAGAAGAGAGAGAGAGAGAGAGAGAGAGAGAGAGAGAGAGAGAGAGAGAGAACGCTCTTAAAAATGACAGAACAACTTGTGAGCAGAAACAAAATATTCTGTCACAACCTTGTCATTCTCAATACACAACCCAATACTTATTTAGAGCAATGCTTTCTGGTCAGAATGACCGATGGATAATTCTCAATGCCTATCTATTACATTGCTTTACGTTGACTTGCCTTGAAAAAAACCCCAAACCCTAATGGGCACTGAATAGCAAGGCACACAGAATACCATACACACAATGGAAAAATTGTTGAACTGCATCAAAAGTTCTGTGAATAAGATCTTAGAATTGCCAAGTTATCCTCCACTCAAAAAGTTTTACTTACTAGAATTGCCAAGTAAACCAACACACACACACAAAATCATTATCACAACACAGTTTTTCGTTGTAAACTGAGAATATTGCTCGTTTTCCACTTGAACTGTACAACAGAAAAATCACCTGCTGTGATGTAGAACTCCTGTCACATGCCTTACCTCTCTTCACACAAACTAATGTCGAATCTAAAATAACAAAAGATCGTGTGCACACTTGTGTAGAGAATCTCATCAAATCAATGCATAGCATTTCCCATGGTAATAAATATAGAGTGCAACAATATCAACATAATAATACCGCCATCTGTGTAAAACCGTGCATGATGGCTAAGGGCCCAATGCAAGCAATGAAAACGAAAACAAGAACAATCAGACTTGCGTTTTCCACCATCGGTAAGTACAACCTCAAATGATCTGATCATCACCTCCATTGTTGATTCTTTTGACAAAAGCTTATATGTCTGTTAAGTTGATCCACAACATTCAGTGAATATGAAACAAAAAATATGATGTAACAAAAACAAATCAGGGTGGGATTTCTCTTCACAGGGTGTGGATACAAATTTTTTTTTTCCCCTGAAAAAATATTAGAAATAAATGGTTACAGTACAGCACATCAACCTGAGAGCCCATTATGTGTGTGGTTTGAAACTAACTCTAGTCTCCATGGTACATACAATACATTTGGGCACACTTTCTTGTACTTATCTGCAACATCCAAAATAAATTACCCAAATGCAACGAAAGATACAAGCAAAAGATTATATTGTCTGGTAGTTCCTTGCATTTAGGTCTTCTTCCAAAGTTCTTGTCAAGTCACCAACACCATTATTTGTCTGTGGCTGGCTGTAGCATGAGACAGACTGCTCTGATAACACTAATGGACATAAGCACTCATTACAAATTATCTCTGTACCTATTTCTCCTAAATTTTAATTCCATGCAGGTTTGTGGCAGGTCTTTTGAAAACCAAAGTACACCAATAACATTCAATATAGTACTCTGCGTTTTAGTACCAAGGCTCAAGACTGTGTTACAGTAAAACAAACTAGTTGTGCTGATAAACCATGCAGACTTTTTATAACTATACACTCCCAAGATAGTCACATTCTTTTTATTTCTATTTTCCTGAAGCAGCAGCAGCATAACAAAATTATCCCCTTCATGGCGCTGTTCACAAACAGAGTTCATCATGAGAAGTGCCGTCTGCAATGCTCAGTTGACGAACACTGTTCATCATGATTCAGCACTCTGTTTTGTCCAGTATAGCCAAAAATTCCTCTATTTATGATTTGATAAGCATGTGACACAGCAAATCTCCAGAGGGACACACCAGTGTGCTATAGCAAGCACAATACGCTCAGCAGTTGGGAAATACTAACTTTTTATTTTCCACACACACACAAAATGAAAATGAAGAAAATTACCTTCACAAAAAAGTTGATGTGCCTATTATGTAGCTATCTTCAATATCTTCTGAATTGTAAGCAAATGAAAGTCATAGGTGTGTTTTTGTGTTTTTCTAAAAACAAATCTTAGCATGGGACTTAGCAAAATATGGTAGCAGCGAAGGGATTGAATGTTCAAGCATTACACTACGCTCTGTCTTTCCATAAAATGGTCTCTTATCCAGCTTCATTCATTAGCAGTTTCAACATTGTCTTTGCCACAAACTCTTGCTCCTAAATGCTGGTATAGCAGTCTTCTACCACAAGTCAGCTTGCCGAAACAAAATATCGAAACTCTTGACAAGACTCTGAAAGAAGACACAATGCACAGAGTTTAAATATATTAAAGAATAACTCTGAAAGTTGTCACTTTTTTGATGATCACCTCATAAATCCTTTCAATACAGTGCATATACAGTGCATGTTGCTGAAATAAGTTCATGCAACTGAAATGCATTTTTTGTTAAACACTTATAGGGAAACAGAACAACAAAATAAAAGTGTCAATCTGTAAGATGAAACAAACCTCTCTGAAAAGGATCAGTACACCTTTTATGATGAACCTAGGCACCTGTGATCCAGAACTGAATTCACTGGACTATTATATAAATGATCTTCAAAAGGAGAAACAAAACGCACATAGACGTCTGTCACAAAACTGATCATTCTCAATAAACAATGGAAGGTTGACATGACAGTTCCTGTGCTGATGCTACAGGAGACGAAAACCATGCACATAATTATGCACATGAAAATGCCTCACGTCCAGCAGCCCAACAGCTATGGTTCACTAAGAAAAAAGTGTCAATTCTAAGCTTTTTCTGCTGTTATAGGCTCACCATATAGTTTAGAACCTGCTTAAATCAACTTTCCTTTTCATTCAGGTGTATTTCACTTACATTTTCTTCAGAGTGGCATGAAATATGAAAAAAGGAGTAATTTTTGTTTATGCCTTATTACAGATTGAATGTGACAACCAAAACTGTGCAATTGTATCACTGCAACTTTTCACAACTGTGGCTTAACTTCTTTATTTTCTTTTTATATTTTATATCATTTTGTTAATAATGGTGTAATAGGCAAACACTACAGAGTAAGATGTTGACAGTAAACTGTCTTTCTTTTCATGGTCTTCTATATATGTATCAGAGGATCACAACACATTAAAAAACAAACAAACCCCAAAACCCCTTCATGAGACTGGATTAAGTACATGTGTATTGTTTCCCCACACTAGGTCCCAAACTAAAATCGTAATCAGCATATTCATAGATATGCCTCAGAGCAAAACTACATCATTCCAGCTCTGAATTCTATGCTAGAGGGTGAAACAGCTATTCAACCTGTCCATCTACCTCTCCCTTCCCATAAAACCCTGAAACATGGCCCCAGGTACTAACAGTTGATTTGGGGGGGGGGGGAGGGGGGGGGAATTTATCAGATTCCAATATAATAAAATGATAATAAATCTTTACTATGCACCTGAGCCCAATCATGGTCCAGATTCAGAATGAAACTTGGCCCCAACAACATGCACACACATACACACAAAACAAGTACAGTAATTTGCTCACAGCACCTTGAAGGACAATCAAAGTACCTTGCTCATATCTTAAGACATATGCATCCTGCTGAATGAGCTTTTCAGTTTATGTCTTGAAATTTCAGCGAATGGTTGTCACTAAACTACTAAATGACAAATACACGTATTTACATTCCCTCGCCAGGCCATTTTCGTCTTATAAAATAAACACTCTCCTCTGACATACCACTTCACTGGGAATTCTGTGACAAGGTATTGACAGGAAATGCATGTTTTGAGGTAAATGACTGAACAATAGCTCTGAAATCAATCCTTAGGTGCTCTAGACCTAAAACAAAACAAATAAAACAACACAACCATGACAAATGAACAAAGAATGCCCAAACAATTCTGTATTTTCGTCAGTCATCAAATGGATATCATGATAATGTAATCACCGTTTCATGCTACATTATTTTTCACAGAATTGTAAATGAATTGTGCAGCTTGCCTTCCTAACACCAGATTTCTCTGTGTGTCATACGGGTCACAGGCAAAATCGGTTTACTTCCTTGCCATCCTCAAGACTTGATCAATGTTTACCAATGATTCAATGATCGCCAATGATTTGACATGTACTCACCAAACACATCTACAACCTGATCCACTGGAAAAAAAAAGTTCCCATGACAAGATGAAAATCACAAATAAAGTTTAACATAAAATATTTTCATAACATTAACAACACTTAAAAGCATAAAAGGTAAACACTAACTGTATAAAAGACACAAAAATGTTCCCATGACAAGATGAAAATCACAAATAAAGTTTAACATAAAATATGTTCATAACAATAACAACACTTACAAGTATAAAAGGTACACACTGACCCTATAAAAGACACAACACATTTTCATATAAACATTAAAATAAAACATCAATCCACAGATCATAATTCAGATTCTGTGGCGATAACAAAAAACTTCCACCAAACTTCACAGTGTTTTAAATAGAATCCATAGAACAAGTACTCAGTTTTCTTTCTCCACCAAAAGTAGAGTACTTTCTATCTTTGGTGCTGGCTGGGGCCGAGTTTTTGCGGGCTAGACTCATAGGCGCAGCCCCTCGACGGAGACTGTTGTTGACCTCTCGAGACTGGGTATGTTCCTCCCCAGCCATTTTCAAGGCCGTGGTGGCCGTGTGATCTATCTGCGTGTATTCTATGGCCACCGCCTTCGGGGGAGCCTTTTTCTGCCAACGTGAAAAATGTCTGGTAAGTTCCACAGGAGGCGGCGTGGAGGCCATGGCAGTCAAGTCAATTTCTGCATAGTTCAAGGTGGGCTGTGGGGTTTCTGCGGGCAGGGTGAGGGGGGAAATGGGGGCTTGGGGAGTGGTGGGAGGTGAAGACCTACTGCTGTGACACACAACCCGAGGAAAGTCTGTCCGACCCGACCACGGCTCTGAGTGAGCTCTGTGACAGGCCCGTACCCTGCGAGGAGGTACAGGCAAAGGGGTGTCGCGCCTAGCATGCACCCTGGGGGACGGAGTTGGTTCTTTCGACAATGACAAAGACGCCGATGAAGGTGTTGGTGGAGTCCTTTCTCGTGATAATGGAGTAGATGGTCCTGTGGACATAGCCTGGCAAGGCGAGGCATTGTCACGACTCTGCCAGGAGAACATGCTGTGGGAGGCTGGGGACTTGTGAGGAAGAGGAGAAGCCTCGTATGTGAACACAGAACTGTAAGTTGGGGACTGCGTGGCTGGACTGGATGATAAACTCTCTGATCCCAAACGTCGACGCTCCACCACTTGATAGTCCCTGCCAGAACGGGGGCGTAAAACAGTGGCAGCTGGGCTGGCTCGGATGATGGCGTCGTCTAAACTGCGCAGACTAGGGCAGCTGCCTTGGGAGGACATGGACAAGGGCTCCGCCAAGCCTTCCCCAGCTCCTTCCAGTGGATCCACAGAGACCACAAGGGGGGTGGTGTAGCGCAGTTCAAAGAGACTGGATGGGGCCTCACCGCCCAGGCGAGGGGAGGGGTGACTGAAGGCTGGAAGTGGATGGAGTTTTGAAGACAGACTAGGCACAGGAGGAGGGGACTCGAATACTGTTACAGGACGGGAGCGGGCTTCTGCATACACACACACACAGAGGAAAGCATGGATCAGACCTGAAAGCAACAACTGAAAAAGGATCCTTCATTAACGACTTTATAACAACAGTGACATGCAACTACTATAAGGTATCACAGCTTCTTATGAACAAACCACAATCACTAACTCCCACAGAGAAAGAACAACAACTAATTCACAAATTTAATACTTGAAACACCTGAAAAATAGAATGCCTTTGTTATCACAAATCCTTTCTCCTGATACAGCTGACTTTACAGTGATACTGTATAGAGTTACATTTATAAGTTATTTTTACACAGCTGTTTCTTAACTGAGCTCACAATGTTAAGCAAAAACAGTCTCACTCTCATGCTGTCTTTATTGTTGTTAAGAAAGTACAAGAGGTGAATATAATCCTCTTATAATCATAATGTTGCTCACCCCCTTTCAACACCCAATACATGAACCACCAACAAACAAAACAACCAAAAAAATACCCCAGAAAAACACAAAGAAAGAAGCTACAACAAACAAATGACAGCAGAGCCTGAGCAGGGTCTTCACCACCTAGTTTCATCTCAGCCAGTTCAAAATCAGAACACAAAACCATAAAGTTATTTTTTACTAGGAAATCTGTTTCTATATATCATATTTTACAGATTTTGTGCCTTACAATGCTGAGAACCTTGACTTTTAAATCAATCAAAAGTAAATGCTATCAATGGCATCATCATTCCGTCATTTCAAGGTCGATTTCCTTAACAAGCTGCAAAACAGCAGTCAATATAATTTCCCCAATCATTATCAACCAATCACAAATACTGTTGCACCTTACTGGCCAATGAGAATCAAAAAGTGGTCAGCCGAAGCTTGTCCTGTAGTTAATCCATAAATGTTACAAGAGAAACTGATTGAATATTTTCCATGATCCTCAAAGGTATATAGTGAGTGAAGTTAGTGTTGGAATCGACAGCAAAGAACAGAATTGTTTACTATAGCATATTGGCAACTGCCATCTCCCCCCCCCCTCCCCAAAAAAAAAGCATATAGCTCTACAAATGGGCAAGAGAACTCTCTCAAGTGAGGAACACATCAATCTAAACATAAATATGAGCACTGAACACTTTTACCCTTTTCATCCCACATAAAACTGAGCAATCTCTTTCTCCAGACCAAGTAAACCGAGCAGTGACTGCTGAAAGAGGGTGATGTTAGAAAAATATTAATCAAAATTTTGTTTTTCAACAGACTGTTGTGAAATTTTATATGTATGTTGCAAAATAATTTTGAAAGCATGTTGTAAATGCTGGTTAGTTTTTATAACCTCTCGTGCTCAACCATCTCTACCTTGACAACAACCCTGCCCCCTCAGACCTCAAATGTCTGTTTTGTGTGATCTAGTAGCGCTGCTTTTGATCAGCACTGACACACTTTCTTCTTCACCCACACTGCTATCAGCGACAATTTCAACCTCATCACTTATATTCTCATGTGAATCAGGTCCCCGCCCATCATTAGAGCCATCAGTGTCATACTCACTGACACCGTCCATGAACAGCTGCTCATGCACCTCAGATATCAATAAATTTCTTTGATTTGCTATGTCATCTGCATCAAACACACAGTTGACACATGGTACAGGAAGAACCAAGGCTAACCAAAACTATTCACCAAAACCAAAAGTAATGTTCAGGACAAGAATCACTTGTTCTGCAGTCTCTTCGAAACCATCTGTATGGCACTAAGGACTCATACCGTGGGAAGAAATGTTATAATGATAAATCGCAGTATGATACAGAAAAAATCGTTTGTATGAAAAGAAAAATCTGTGATTGCAAAGTCACTGATTTAAATGCTCATGCACAAATTTACACAAGAATTTTGCATCTCACTTTTTAAAAAAGAAAATATACAAATCATGCCAAAAACACTTCATGAAATAAAAAAGGAATACTAGCATAAAAAGGGCAGCTACAAGCACAAACCCACACCAAAAAAGTGATCATTTTGGTGTCTTCTAAAAATTCTCTTCTTTTTAAAAAAAACAATGATTCTTGCTGATAAGGCTCTAACTTTGGTGTTGTTTATTATGCATTTACCACTATTCGTCTTTGTAATTCTTAGACATTAGACTGGTTCATGTAAAAAGGTTGTTGTTGTTTTTAAAAAGCCCAAGCCTATGAACACACTGCTGACCTGCCTGACATGGTAAGCACATGCAGCTTTCTCTGAGGACAAAACAAAACAGTGCAACAAAAACCAACACCCAAACCAGTACAACAAAAACTTATACCTTAATTTTATGAAAGTAATGACCACACACATTTACATTATCATATGACAACCAGTATTCTTCATTATCACATTATTACCCCCTAAAAGCAAACAAAAATGAAATATAAAACGAAAAACCAAACACAAAGGCAAATCCTTAGAAATGCATTTTTCTTAGGACTGTCCAACTATCTTCACAAGAAAGTAACAAAATAAGACTACTAGGCTATTTAGTCAATGAATAAATCAGTAAAACACCCCCCTCCCCCACCCCACCCAAACAAAACCCAAACAAAACAACAACAAACAAGCAAAAAAAGAAAACCAAAAGGAAATGCCATGCACATCAACTATTAGCTGATCTACAGCAAACTGTCTGTGACATGCAATATTACAATATAAAAAAAACCATGCAATTAAAAAGTCTCTTTCTTACCCACAATCAAGCAAACACACAAACACATTATCTCCCTTATTGAACCCCTTTCCCTCCCTTGCTGATCCCCCTTCTTCACTTTCCACTCTTTCCTTCCTCTGCTCAACCTTCTCAGCTACATCTCCTATCATCAAGAAAGAGGACATTTTAAATTCACCAACTCAACCCTGCTCAGTTGAACAGTTTGTTGATTTACACCATTTCACAGAAAAAAGAGAAAATGATCAAAAGAAAATCCCTTTTTTTCTTTACATCCTTGAAATCGTTTAGCCTTCAACTCAGAATTTCCTTACAAAACTGCCTTTACTGCTTCAGCTTATAGGTCCATGTCAATTATAATTATATGAAATATTATGCAACTGAACTTACAGAGACTCAATTAAAAAAAAAAAAAGTTTAATTAAAAACCAAACAAACCCTGACCAAAACAGGCTTACAACCCACGGACACATAAAAAAACCAACAACAACAAACAAACCAAGAACAGTATTGTAATCATTCATTCAAACCAATGTAAGCAAACATGCAACAATTCACGCAAACATCTATGAAGTGATTATGAACACATGAAATGAGATGAGATCAGCTGTCTGACATTTTAGTCATGCAATTATATGTACAGCAAAAGACATACTTATGAAAACTAATCTAAAATGACATCAAATCTTTCAGATGCAGTGATTAAAATTTTTAAGATAAAGGAATGAGGATATTTAAAGGTGTGGGGGGTTCTTTCTTTCAGAGGTGTAATTCATTTCAATATAGAGACAGCAATTAAAAGACAGATACATGGAGAGATAATTAACAGAAGGGCGTTCCATGGCTACTCCCTCAAGACATGAATGTCCTGGTGACGTGTGATCACCAGCTTATCATGGCAAAAGGTCACAGGTCAGGCACCTACAGTAGGTCAAGGCCAGGTCATGCCATGCCAAAGATGGCAAAGGTCACGTACCATGTGATGTTTTACCGGCAAAGGGGGGTCAAGGCCTCCCACCTCATGATCAAGGAGGCAAGGTGAAGGACGTACCTCCAGCATCATGGCGAGGTACCCAGATGTTGCCCTCCTCATCCTCCAGTGCTGGCTTGATTCGGAGGGTGGCCCGTGCCCGCTCCTTCTGCTCCCTGGGGCAGTTGTAAGGGTGAAGGTGAGCAGCGGCTGAGGCTGAGGCCGAGGCTTGGGGATGTTGAGGGAACAGTTCCTTCATGTCCACATAGATGGCTTCATCCTGGTTAGGGGCAGAGGGAAGAAGCGGATGCTGGGGTGGGGAGGATGGCGACACAGAGGATAAAGAGAGGGTTCCGGGACTGCTCACTTCTGACACAGGGGAGAGCGGCAGGCGTTTGCTTTTGGGTGGGATCAGAGGTGGAACAGATGCCACGTGCCGAGCAATGGCGGCTGCCTCCTCTTGGGCGTTTGTCACCGACTGTTGGTCTTGGTCTAAGTTTGTTTGGGACTTAACTTCATCAGCCTCAGCTGATTCGGGGGGCTTCTGGCCGCATATTAACAGTTCTATCAGCTTTTCATCATCTGTTTTAGATGAATCTGACAATTCTGTTTTAGAAGAATCAGACAGGGCTGCTTTGGAGGAATCGGATAATGCTGTTTTGCAAGAGTCAAAGGAGGTTGCTTTAGAGCAGTCTGACAAGGAGATGGAAGAATCACTTAATTTAGAACATGAATCCCCATACTTGCTAAAAAGGGGGTCGCTGCTTGAGCAAGAAGTGAGCTGAGTGCACACTTGGGCCAATGGACTGACATTCAACTCCTGCTGCACATGCAACACTGTTAGCACCCGGAGTTCACTGTTGTTATTTCCCTGCCTTAGCAGGGGAGCTCTATCTGAGTCATCTGACAAATCATGAAGAGAAGAATTGTCTGAGCGATTATCAGGTTTTGAGCCAACATCCTCAGGGTTGGTCCTCGACTGCTTGGAGCTGGACTTGGCAGATGATGAACAGGATTTGGAGGAAGGACTTGATTTCAAAGAAGAGATGGATTTCACAGATGATGATGATGATTTTGTAGATGAGGATGACTTGACTGATGAAGATGATTTTATGGATGGTGGAAGGGGTGGTGGAGCATCACTTTTGGTGGGAGTGGCAGTTCCTTCTGAGCCTGCAGTTTCATGAAAACTGAGTCTGTTGGGAAAGCTGGCTGATCTTCGTCGACCTGATTTTAGCTTGGTCAGTGTCTTTTCCTCCACAACTTCCCCTTGTTCAGATATGCTTCGCTCAAAAACACTTGTGCGATTCTTCTGCTGGTTCAGACTTTCTTGGCTTTTTGAGGTGCTCTTATCTTTGGAGTTTCTTCGCATTAGACGGGCAAAGAAGCCTTCCTCTTTCTTAGGTGGTTCGGGTAAAGGCACTTCAGGTGCTGGAATGTATGTGTTGACATAGGATTTAGATTGTTTCTGTTCAAAATTTTTCAGATTGGTAAATGGAATAGCTGGTCGGGCTTTGCTACTGCTACTTACACACCTAACACTCTTATTTGTACTCAAATCTTCACCATCCACACTACTAATAGTGAAGACATTTTCATCACTGCTGTTAGCTGTGTTGGAGGTGACAACTTTCCTGTGCAATTTGCTGCTTGCTTTGGTTGGTGGGGTGTTGGGAGCAGGCACATCTGAAGTGCTTGGGGTGTTCGACCTACTTGGTGTGCCAGGGCAGCTGGAAGAACCAGATTTTGGGATGGTCTCTGCACCTGATGTAATACTGATGTAGGTCTGCAAAGCCTCCAAGTTCTTCAGTACAGCGCTCTTGGGCTGGACAGGAAAGTTGGACATTTCCATGTAGTTGCTATCAGCATGCGTTTCACTACTGCAATCCGCAATGGGCTCAGTGATGTGTAACTCAGGTGTACAGACAGATTCAGACCCTGGGGTGTTTACATTTTCTCCCTGGCCATGTTTAGGTTCTTCCATAAACATGTTGGCCATGTCCATGTAGCCACTAAGTACCTCAGCATTGCCTCGGCGATTAGCAACAACAATACCTTTGGGCCGTGTTTTGGGACTACTGTAGAAGCTAGAAGGTCTGCTGTCCCCACCTTTACTGCTGTCTGCATGGACTCTGCGAGCAGAACTCTGAGGACTTCCCATGGGCAAGTATGCCTGTTCCCCAGAACTCTTTTTCACCTCCCGAACCGCTACAGGTGAAGAGCCAGAAAGGGCTTGATCACTCTCACTGCTCCTACCACCCTGCGAGCCAACAGAGAGACTGCGTGTTCTGACAGGAGGTGCAGGAGGCACCGTCGTACTTATAGAAGCTCCTGTCCCTGAGCTTCGCAGCTTACTTCTCTGGAGCAGTGCAGGTCCTTTGGGAGGCAGTTCTGGTGGAGGAGTGTTGAGTTTACATCGAGGAGGGGGCAAAGGAGGGGGTTCATTGGCATAAATAGGTTCTCGGATGAGTACAGGTTTCTCAGGGGTGGCTGTGGAGGCAGCTGAAAGGGGAGTGTAATCTGACAGGGTTGCTGCATCTGTAACAGACGTTGAAGCAGAAGTAGCAGACATAGTGGTAAGGACACGAGGGTATGGAACAGGGGGAGCGTAAGTAGTTGGAGGCATCAGGTAATCCTCTTCCAGCAGAGTGTCTGATAAGGGTGACTGAGGTGACTGATCTTCACTTTCACATGTCAGATCATCTTCACTTTCTTCTTTGGGAGGCAGTGGTAATGGTTTCTGTGGGGCCTGTAAACTGCAACCCACCACTTTCCCAGGCCCAATGTGGGTTTCACTGAAGCTGCGACTGGGCACACCCATCAAGGCCCTATGCCGCAGACTGGCCATACTTCCCCCTGCTGGATTTCTGAGCAGTTTGGGGACAGCAGCCATGTAGCCACTGTCTGCCTCACTTCCACCTTGCAAATAAATAAAGCCACTGTCAGTTTCTGCATCATACTTGGCTAGGTTGACATAGGGTAGAGGAGCATTGAGACTAGAGTTCCAAGGGATTTTTTCTAGCTTAGACAGTAAGTTAGGACTCATAGGACTGTTAGCAGGCTCTTCTGTCTCTGCCTCTTCACTGCCAATTTTAGGTGGTAGACTGGCTGTCTTTTTAGCCACATGATTAGGAGTGCTGCACTGTAGAGGTGGCTCCAATGTAGAGATTCTCTCCTGCCAAGGATCCATATTGTCTGTGCTGGACTCCTCACCACTTTGTGTCTGGGGAGCAGGCTCTTCAGAGTGAGGATGACACACCTTCAGCATCTGGTCTAGCAGATCTATTTCTTGCCGCAGGTGAGTCTCTTGCTTGTGCAGCGACTGCAAGGCCTCTTTCCGTTTAGTGGTATCCACCTGGGCATTCACTATGGAATCAAACACAGAGGTGTTGAGACTGCGTGGAATGCAGTACTCACGGCCTGCCACTGAAGTCACGATCACCCTCCTGCTCTGTGATGCTGCTGGACTCTGACCAACTTCCCCTTGAGATGCAGCAGTATCAGGATCCAGCCTCACTGTCAAACCTGAAGTCGCTTTGAGTCCAGGTTCCAATATACCTGCTCCTGAAATGGGATCTACACTGCTGGCTGCAGATTCATCTTCTTTAGGCTGATGTGTGGAACCAGTGTCAGATACCGTCTCTAGTTTGCGTGGATGTTTTGGAGGGACATCATAAATGGCCATAAGACGCTGGCGCTCTTGGTTCTCCAGACTCATCTGCCGCAGCTTCTCTTGGAAAGTGGCAACACTGGCTCGATGGTACTCTGTGACATTGACAGAGTGTCTTTTGCGACAGCCCCACTCATCTGCTTCTGCTCCGGCAGGCAAACCCTGGCAGCAGGCGAGGTGAGAGGACTGGTCAGCCCCCACTGCACTGGCCCCAGGACCTGTTCTGTCCTGGCTCCACACTGAGTCTGGGGTCACCAGGCTGTAGTCCAACAGCTGGGAATCTGAGAGCAACACAACATGGAAGACATGATGAATTAACGATCTGCTGCAGCCATGCCTTCATTACCAATTTGCTGCTTTAGATATGTTGATGGCATAATTAAGAAACATGTATAATTGTGTGACATAATTAAGAAACATGTATAATTTCCTTAACTCAATGGATTCGCACTAAATAAAAATGGACCCTGCCATTTTGTGGTTGCGCGTGATTTGGGCTATATATGAAAAATTCAGCAGATTTACCCAACATAATAAAGACATACAAATTATGCATCATTGAAAAGTTTATTATGTTTACTTTTGAGATTGTTATACAGTTTTTCAATTGATGACTGTAATTTTTTTTTTTTACAAATTTTCGAAATATGTCACTGAATGCTGAAAAATAAAAAGTTTTGAAAATTAGGGCTGCTTATCTTTTTGGCTTGAACTGTTCATCAGCTAGTCCTCTTGAAGCAATGTGATTTTTCACCAAAGTTCCCTGAAGTTGGCTGAATCCATCTGATGTCACTTTTTGCACTATACAATTTTTGTTTTTAAAATCATAACACTGGAGAGCCCGAAATCCCAAAGAATATGCTTGTCAACAAGTCAAAGAAAAGTAGCCAACACAAGCTAACTAGGCAAGCTTATGGTCAAGGAAAACAACTGTGTTTAGAAAAATGATTGCCCTACAGGCCAGAGTACCAGAGTACTTTCCCTTCAGTTGAACATCTTTTAGTGTATTAAAAAAATTTGTAATTCTGCCAAATCTTAAGCTTCGGCACGTCACAGTGAAGGACAGGAGTGTGCACAACCTCACTGAGTTAAGAATTCCTTCCCTGACAAACTCATATTCTCTGAGAAACCTATTACTTCTAAAGTGTACATAATTCACTCTCTGGCAAACTTATAATTTCTACAGTGTTTCTAAACAAAGAAAAGCAAAACAAAACAAAACAAAACTAAAACTACAACAGTATACTTTTCCCTTCTGCACATTACAGTATTTTGAAATCCATTCTCCTTGAACTAACATTACCTGCAGAGCCACACCCAAAACTTATTTGGTCTGTCTCAGAGCAGTAATTTCCAGGCAGCCATCAATATCACCACATCATGAAGCCTACACGAAGTCCCTGTACAGCTAAGTCTCAGTAATCAAACAACATCAAAACAATGCATTTTTCTTTTTATCTTCAAGTATTTGTGCTTATCACCTCTCTCTGTGGCTTTGACCTTGCAAATTCCAAATCAATGTTTGTGCAGGCTTGCTAATACCTCTCTGTGTGTATGTAAAAAAAATGTATGCCTGTTAATTAAACAGCCTGTATTCTAGAAAACATAAGTAAATCTAGTAACAACAAATACACTGAGTATATTCTGCAAAACACTTAGATATATTATGATTAACTAAAGAACATAAAAGTTTGCTTTGCCTAGATCTAAATTTCTTCTTTCTTTTCCCCCTGTATATTTCTATGTTAAGAACAAAAGAATGTGTAACTGCCTAAACAATATAAAACTATGTGCAACAATACAACACAAAATGTAAATCAGTGTATGGAAGTAGTGGCCACAAGAGTCTGGCATAAGCTGACTTCACTTTTTCTGATAATGTTTGGAACCATAACACAATATCAGACTCTGAGTGTAAACACAATATGATTTATTTCATAGCTGCTTTCATCTTGTTCTCTCACACAATCAGATTTACCAATGTTAAAAAAACAATTATTAGAACAAATATTTTTGCAGAACTACATTTGTTTTACAGCTCTTGATTTTCTACTTACCTCCACAGTAATGTAATCACCTAGAAGGTTGCCCAAAGGAAATTCATACAACTTCATGCAAATTCATGGTGAGCTTGCATGCATCCATTTTAGCACGCGCACACACACTTACGCACGCACACATACACACCAATTAAGCACATGTGCACATGTCTATGCACACACACACACAAATATATATACACACACCCTCTGATGCATACATGTGTGTGCACACACGAACACACACATGCATGCACATACACACATATATGCAGCAGATGTGTGCACACATATACAAGAATCAGACTACATGACAAACTGCTGTAAGAGTGACATACAGTAAGTAGGTTTCATTCTAACTCACTCCTGTTATTAGATGACTGAGCGGTAGAAGATTTGCCCAGACTGTTGAGGCGCAAGATCTCAGAAATCTCTTCTGCCTGCTCTGTCTGTACAGCATGTCCCCCTACACCTGAAAACACCATTTCATTAACAGTCATGCGTATATGCAAAGAAGTATACATACATGTGTGTGCATAAACATGCATTAATGTATTATTGTATAGTACTAAGTGCATAAGTACGCACGCACACACACATATGCTCACTCTTACGTACAAATATTCTCACACACACTAATAGAAAATCACAACAGGAAAAAACCACATTCAATTCAGAACCACATTTAAAACCCCAAAAATTCCTGATCCACAACAAACATGCCAACAACTACAACAAGAAACAGGATAGCGATTTCAGCATGTCAGCCTGATAAACTCCACCACAGACAGCATTACTGGTGATAAAGACAAAAGAAAAACCACTGCCTGCCTGCCTTCCTTTCTACAACTCTTCACATGAACACCACTGTGAATCATACATACCCCCTGCATTGGTCAGCCCTTATCACAGTCTCACAAACTATGAAAACCCCACAACTTTCCTCCGAAAGAGTAGATTTGGCACTCTTCCTTTGACAATACTCGCCTCTCACCCACCCACCCAACTGAAAAAATAATCCAAACCCAAATCCCCTAAATAAACAATAATAATAATAAAATGCAAGAACAAACAAAAAACCACTGTCACTTCATCTATCCCATACTCTAGTAAGACTGTTGAGACACCACTGAAAATGTTGCTACTTTACCATTTTTAAAAAAATCATTTTTTGCCAAACATCTGCTAAGCCAACATACTCCTGAACAACTACCACCGACAGAAAGCAGCTGTGAACAGAGACCTAGACACAAAGCCCACCAACCTTTGCCGCACTTGGAGCCTCCCTCAAAACAAAACTTGCCGTCCACCGCCCCATAGCGGCGCAGGTCCCCGACGTTCCAGGTCTGAAGGATGCGAGGAGGGATTTGGGCGGTCAGGCAGAACCGGCAACCATGGATGAGTAGCTTCACCCCTTCCAAAGGCACACGACTTCCGGAGGGTACCTTGACCACCCGTACGGGAAACTGGTATTCTGCACATGGACAAAAACAGCCTGTGATTAGCCCGTGTTGACTCACTGGTAGTGACCTATGCTCTTGTGGGCACACAGAACCATCCATCTGTGGCAAGTATGCCTGGGCAGTCACTCTGAAAGACTTTTGTCCCCCAGTCCCCTTTAAAATCGCCGTAAGCTGGTTTTATGGGTCACTGCCTGCCAGCAACAAGCCCAGTTGTAAGTCACTGTCCCTCCAAAGCTCAAACATTTCCAACAGGTTTTGAGGTGGAAAAAAGATAATCACACTCACAGTAGAGTCACAGCCTTTTTCCTATTCCCCTTAATCAGTTTGTACTTAACCTAAAATTGGCAGGTTATTCTAAACTAAAGACTTCAGCTATAGCCTTGTTATCTACCACATATTTATTATCAAGTGGAGGAGCCTGAATAGTGTGTTACTGTCATGCAAACAAAAATCCCACAGTTACAGTGTGCATTTTATAGTCTAATAAGTCTCATTCCAGAGTTCTGAACAACTGCCACTGTGCCAGGCATTCGATCAATTACCAATTATTGAGAGGGAAAGAAGGGGGGGGGGGGGGAGGAAGAGAGAGACACCCAGAGACAGACAGAGACAGAGAGACAGAGAGAGAGAAATTCTCTCCAACCTAGCTGCTAGTGCTGACAATATGCTGGCAGATATGACACTACTTTTCATCAATATCCAGACTCAGACAGGCGGTAACATATTGCAACATAAGAATACAATATTGCAAAGTGCACATGAGCACAACATTGATGTGCAGATAAGCATCAAAACTGCCCATGAACTTATTAATTTTTTGACAACATTGTATGAATGGTTGAAAAGATACACAGTCGAAGTACACTAAAATCGCCAACAGATTTATGTTGTCTACTGCAGATGGACAGAAGTTGACTGATAGATTTACAAAGAAACCGATGGCAAAATACATGTGCATGTACACACATACAATATACACACAGCCTTGAGTAAAAGAACATGCATACATAAAAAAAAAAAGATTCCTGCATATTCTGAATGCCCATGTCCAAACACATACTACTTGTATATGCACGCACACACACACACATGCACGCACGCACACACAAACTTGTACCTTTCTCCCTTTTAAGGGTTTTTATGCCCTTCTCCCATCTTAGCTCTCTCTTTCTCTCTGTCTGTCTCTGTCTCTCTTACTTCATCAATTTAATTTCTTACCCCTCTGGATAATGGACAAGCACTCATGTGCTTTTTGTTGTGTTTTTGTTTTTTTACATCAGTCCCCATGTGTACATATTATGATTTTCTAAATTATGTTAAATATGTTCCCACCAGCACACAGTGGCCTACTCTTCCAAAATGCAGAACATGTTTTAACATGTCCGCACAATGTTCTGCATGTTCACACACACAACTAAATCTACTTATCTGATACGGGGGGATCTCAGTTTATCTTATAGTCTCATCTGAAGGACTTTCCAGGTAGCAGAGTTGGTGCAGATGTTAACTCCAGGGGAAAATTCTCCTTGCACATGTGTATTGGTGGTGGCTTGATCCTGGCAGTCAGATCACAAGCATAGTTCTGTATGAATGCATGCAATGCTCTACCCACCCAGGCTATCCTGACCCCCCACCCTCCGTGTTGTGTTGTGTGTGTGTGTGTGTGTTTTCTTGGTAGTGGATGGGGATGAAGTCAGCAGATGCTGGTAATGTTGACATGTATTGTGTTGTAGTGTAAGTGATGTGTGTGTGTGTGTTGTTTGTGTGTTGTATCTTGTGATGGGAGATCAATAAACCACACTGAAATTTTACTTTATTTGCTTATACATAATCACAGTATGATGTAGTGTACATTTAATTATAAATTTTATACCAAGTTGGCATGATTGATGGATACACAAGAGAACTGAAAGATACTTCAGACAAAAAGTCAACACTGAGTAACAAACAAACAAAAACAACAACAAAAACTTCCTTCCCACCACTTCCCCCTAAACAAAATCAAATCTGAACAAGAGTGAGAGAGAGAGAGAGAGGAGGGAGAGAGGGAGGGAAAAAGAAGAGAGAGAAGAGAGAGAGAGAGAGAGAGAGAGAGAGAGAAGAGAGAGAGAGAGAGAGAGAGAGAGAGAGAGAGAGAGAGAGAGAGAGAGGAGAGGAGGAGAGGAGAGGAAGGAGGAGAGACAGAGACAGAAGACAGAGACAGAGAGAGTATTCACCTCTCCACCTCCAATCCCTTTTTTTCAATTCCTACCCCCATCCTCCTCCCCCCACCCCCTCTTCCTTCCCAAAAGAGAAAAAAGAAAATCCAGCAAAAAAACCCCCAACAAAACCAGGCCTGCCATTTCTTCCAATCAGCAGTGAACCAGAAGTCCTTGAGACAAAAATCTACCACTACAGTCTACACTGTCTGCCAAAGCAGCTTCAGCCAAAGCACTCACAAGAACACTGGAGACAGACAGGAAGGAAGAAGATATGGTAGTCATAAAATCTCCCCCCCCCCCCCCCCCCCAAATGCAACGAGGGGGGGGGAACAAGGGGGGGGAACAACGCAGCAGCTGAACAGTCAGACCAGAGAACATGAAAACAACTCCAATGAACAATCAGTCTCTTACTCTGGCACTTACCTTCTGTGTTAACTTGAACTTTGAAGCTGTAAATGACTCGCAGCCACTATAACTATAAACTAAGAAATTCAGTCTCAGACACTGAATACTCAAATGGCATCAGGAATGACTAGGAAACCAATACCATTAGAGGCACAAGAGGCAAGTACAGACTTGGAAATAATATAAGGCACAGAATGTGTCACTAATAGTGGTACTGAGAAATATTGAGGGCTAATCAAATTTTAACTACCACCAAACCTTAGACTACTCAATGGGCAAGAGTGAGCCACACAGTTTTATGGCACACAGTATAGGTGATCTTTATGATGAGTCAGGACAACTTTACAACTGAGGACAGGCTAATTTCATTTTAAATAAAAGAAAAAAATTTTTGCAGTTTTTCTACATTTTTTTTCATTTCACTCACTTCAACAGTTCTGTCATTTCACTCACCCAAATGCCGTTTATTCAGAAACATACACACACACACACACACACACACACACACACACACACACACACACACAAATACCATTACACAAAAATTGAAGAAAATATACAACACTACCAAACTGAAGATTTACATCCTTTAACTCTTCTCATTAAAAAAAGAAACAAATTACTAAACAAAAACCAACAACAAAAAGCTAAACACCCCCAACACCCCCCCCCCCCCCCCCCCTCCCCAACACAACCCAACAACAAAACAAACCCATCCCCAACCAAAACAACAAACACAAAACCCACACAAATACAATACAATACATACAATCCATGACAGACAGGTCTTGTATTGATGCTTTTTCAGAATGTCAAAAGCTGCCAGGAAAAAAAACAGAGGAAGCAAGCTCTCAAAGAACAAGTAAACAAATTTTCTAGCTCGTTACAGTGTGTCAGTTCATACAAGAGTCAGGTATAATGCAAGTAAAGAAAGACAAGGAGAAAGAGCCTAATAAAAAAACAACCAAAACAGTCTCTGTACAATAGCGCTCCCAAAATGGGCCCCAAAGTTGGGAAGATAAAATGCAAACAGCCTGGGGTTTGTTTTGTTTTGATGTGTGTGTGTGTGTGTGTGTGTGTGTGTGTGTGTGTCTGCGCGCATGCATATGTGCATGTATGCCTGCACACTCGAGTACATGTATGCATGTTTTAAGTTTTTTTCTCTGAAATGATGTTCATACTGAAAGCACAACATAACATGGGCAGGCATATACCCTTGTGTGTGTGTGTGCATGCACGCGCATGTAAGTGTATATGTGCATGTATGTCTGCATACATGAGCACATGTATGCATGTGTGTATGTTTGAAATAAGTTTTCTCTGAAATGATGCTCATACTGAAAGCACAACATATCATGGGCATGCCCCCCACCCCCCACCTTAAAACAACAGACACTTTTGACTGTCCCTCTCTCTCTTCATGATCCACAGCCTGCTTTCAGTTATCCAGACTTCTGTTCTTTACAAAAAACAACAACAAAATGTTGTGTGTGTGTGTGGGGGGGGGGGGGGGGAGAGATTTACCCCTGTCTAGAGTCTATGAAACTAGGTGGAAAGGAGGGTGGAAGATAAGTATGGGAAGGGGTCAGGAAATGAAAAAAGGGGGGGGGGGGGGGGGGGGGGGGGGAATCAAAGGATGGGGGGGGGGTGGGGGGGGGGGGGGGGGGGGGGTGTGGTGGAGAAGGTGAAGTGAAAAAAGATGATGCACTGGTGGCCTAAGTGGCGCCAGCCAACCTGCTGCATAACACTAGGAGTCATTCTCCTCAATTAATCAGACATACACCATTAGCAAAGGAAACTTGGAAACTGGCCCACTATCCTTAACAATATGATAAATAACATACCCTCCTCCTCCTCCCCCTTCCACACTACCCCCACCCCTATCCCACACACACACAGACACCATCCACTTCATTACACGACCAGGCTGGATTCATAAACACACAAGCTGGCACCCAGTCTGGAATGTCACACTCTGATGAGGTCTGGTTGGCACACACGCGCCCACGTACAGCCCCCCCCCCCCCCCCCCCCCCCCCCCCCCTTTCTAATTTCCTCCTCGCTTTCCCGGCTTCACCCCCAATAATCCCCTTTCCTCCTCCCCTCCCAATTATCCCCCACCTGCCCTTTTTAATCAGGCTCTCATCGATCTACTTTCTCGATAAGATAACAAGCAAAGCTCAGTTTTTTTCACCCTTTGCCTTCTCCGCGTGAGTTTTTTTTTTTTCTCACCCCCCAACCTCGTCTACAGTAATTTCCGCAGCCTTCCCCCCTCCGGTAGTCTCTCTGATCTTGCGCACCAGTGAGCAAGAACCTAGAAGAAAATGCAACTGCACCCCCTCTGATAACTATGACGTGGGTGGCAGTACAGACTGAGGAAGGGCTAGCTAGCTCTCTCTACCTTTAGCCCAATCCCTTCTGTACTAGCCTAACTCTTGTTATTGCTAACCAGTCTGCCCAGCCAGACTGACCCCCCCCCCCCCTCTCTCTCTCTCTCTCCTGCTTTACAGGCTGTACTTTTGATGTACTGATTCCCAGACTGTGTTCCTCGTTTGGGATCTCTGATTAACCCTGGAATCCTACAACCATCCCTCCCTTTTGTAACAGTTACTGGCTTCAGACTTCAGAGACTCAAAAGGTTGTTTGATTGTTTTGTGTGTGTGTGTGTGTGTGTGTGTGTGTGTGTGTGTGTGTGTGTGTGTGTGTGTGTGTGTGTGTGTGTGGTTTTTGTTTGTTTGTGTTGTTTTTGTTTCGTGTTTTGTTTTGGGGTTGTTGTTTTTTGTTGTTTGGTTTGTTTTTGTTGGGTTTTGTTTTGGGGGGGAGGGGGGGCTATTAGCAGTGCTAGTTTTTTATATATTTTTGACTAAACAAAGAAAAGCTATACCTGGCTCTGTCAAAGCAAGTAACAAAAATTCTCTCCTGTCAAGTTTGAAGTTGATAATACCTCAGCTTAACTTCTGCTTTGAATCTAGGAGTGGAGTTTTTGTTTCTGAATTTTAAACAACTTCCAGCTTCACACACACAGAAAAGACAGTTTAAGGTTCCATCATCATAGAAACATATGCAAGCTGGCTGTAGCCAATGACAGCAATGTTTTGCTCTGAGATGGCTCATAAGCCTTGTGCTTGGTTAGCACAGCTGAGAAAACTTCCTACACATATTCGGAGGGGGAGGGGCAACTTTCAACATGCCCCAGAAAGGGAACTCTAGAAAAAGAAAAAACAAAAAAAGCTGAGCACCCTCTACGCCTCAGTAGAAGTTCTATAAGAAAGACACTTAGCTCTTTTTTTTTTCCAGGACACTGGTTTTTCAGGTAAGAATAAGAAACACAACATTCAATTTTACTTCCAAAATTTCCAAACCAACTAGAACAGACTTGAGATGGAATTAAGAGCTGGAGAGATGACCAGAGAACAGATTAGTTATGTTTTTCTCTACAATTTATTTGAAATTAGCATAATTTATTTGCAAGCATGTTACATCTGAACAACACCCCCCCCCCCCCAAAAAAAAAAGAAAAGAAAGTCATAACAGTACAATCAATCAGGATGCTTAAAGTGCTGCTGGCAATTGTTTTAAAACTATTACAGTTCAGCCTCAATAACACTATAATATGATTATTTTGTAGCTTAAAAATTGCTTTGAAAAAACACTTATTCAAGCGAAAAGTGTTCAATAGTGAAACTGTGAAAGAAGAAAGAAACACAGTTGCAAAGAAAAGTAGACAGCGCACTGCACACATGCAACAGAGAAAGACTGAAAGAGACAAACACATACATGTGGAGACAGACAGGGGCACACAGGAAGTCAAGACAGAAACAGCAGCACAGACAAAAGAACCCAGCACAAAGAGAAAAACGCTGTTCACAAACATCAAAAGCAGCACAAGGAAACGGCAGAAAGGAAGGCTCAAGAGACTGGCGGAAATGCAAACAGAAAAGGCAGAGATACATACAACAAAGGGAACCTTGGGTAAGAACCACTGGCATCTTAGGTAGAACACACATCACGAGATAGCATTCTGACACAAAGAAACACAGGAAGGATGGAGAAGTTTAAAAAAAAAGGGGGGTGGGAGGTAGTTGTAGCTGTTCAGAAGCATCACTTTATCAGCCCTCTAATCCACAAGTAAACCGACTTGGACAGGCAATTTTCAGACAGGTGCCTCTCTCCCTCTCTGAGGCAGGCAGGCAGGCCACAATGTGGGCAGGGTGCCAACGGTACCATCAAGCTGTCTGGAAGAGACAGGATTAGGGAGGAGAGATAGCACAGAGGCTGACGGATTGCCCTGCTGTAGCATGATTTATCAGCAACCTGGGTGTTACAGCTCTCAGCCCCCTGCCCATCCCTCCACAATGGATACAATCATCACAAAAATGAACGGCCATCAAAAGTGGATTAAACAAGGCAGGCCAAACCTGAAATATTTCATCAACAGTGAATACATGAACATTACTAGCTTTTCAGAAGCATGGTCAATAAAAAATATTTTTAAAATGGGTAGAATGCAGTTTGAAAAAATAAGCAGTTAAAATTCAAAGGGTCTTTGAAGTCGGATGACACAGACAAGCTAACGCTGCTGAAATCAAGAATATCATACAGCCAGCTGACACTCTACGCGAAAAGGATTTTGTGTTTAATGATGCAAATACTCTGATTTCAATGATACGTAACCATCAACTGATGCCAATACTGAAAAATCAAAAGTTTGCAAAAAATAAATTTACTTCATGTAAGAAATTACACTGACAAGCATCTATAGTGTAGATAGCCAAATTTTGCCCTCAATGAGGCTTCAGGAGATTACCACCAATGTAGCCAATCTACACTTACATCCACCTTCTCAATATAAACTAAGTTCAACCAAACAAACACAACAACAAAAACCCTACCAGTACCACCTGGCAAATGTTTCTAAGTTATATATATGTGATGTGTTTGTTTACATGTGCACACTCACCCATGTGAGTATGCACATGTAAGCATGCACATATGCACACACACACGCACACCCCTGTGTGTTACTGTTACAAAATACCTACATTTTCTGTCCAGCCTACCACCTATATACTTTCCACTACTACATAAGGGAGAAGAAGGGCAAAAGGTGTAATTCTGAGGCAAGGAGGTTTGGGAGGTGGGAAAAGTATATGATAAAAGAGAGGCGTTAGAAATCAATTTGGCAAACACATCAGGTTGTGAAGTAGTCAAGAATCTGGCAAGAACTAGGAACTTTCAGGAAACTTCTCCCACCCTACCCAACATCTTTTCTTTTTTACCGTTTCATTTTGTATTTCTTAGTAAATGTGGTGTGGGACATATGGAATGTTCTAAATTATATGTGATGTGTTTGCTTACATGCGTATGCACATGTAAGCATGCACACATGCACACACATACACTAACATTGCAATAATATTAGATTAGCTGTGTTGAATATGTCTTCATAGCACTCACATCACTAAACATTCTTCAAGGCATCCCTGTCCATAATGGCTGACGAGGAAGCCAACATGTATGCAACCATAAATACCCTTGCCCCATCTACACATGCCTCTTCCATCCTCCTAAACCTATCCATTAACCCAGCCATTCCTTCCTTCCTCCCTTCTGCAGATAATAACAACATTCTCTATCCTTTCCCAGTCCCATCCTTTCACCTCTTTCCACCCCTAATGTATGCACCATAGACAGGTGGACCAACAAGACTGAAGACTGAAGATGCTGTGAAGACTCACCTGTCCCAAACACTTTGAGATCACATCGATGTACATGCGCTCGTGTACATGCATAACTATGCCCCCATACACATACACTTCTGTGCATGTACACATGCACTGCCTCTCTCTCTCTCTCTCTCACACACACACACACACACACACAAAAGCACACACACACAGAGAAGCTGGCAGAGGAAGTCAGTCAAACTGACAGATGACAGTGACACGCACTCTTCAACAATCAATCAGAGAGAAATGGAGACAGGACAGGGAGGAAGGCAGTCAAGTCCCTTCCAATGACGACCAGAAAAAGGAAATGGCTCCCAGCGATTCACTTCCTCTCTGCCCAAACCAACCAACCCTTGTCAGAAAAAAAACACCTGTAATTCTCTCCCTCTCCCTCTCCAAACTTCATACTAAAACAAGCCCTACTCCTTGACTGCTGCATGTTCAGAACGAAGTGATTATTAGCTCTATGTGATTTTTCCTCCATTTCAACTCCCCCCCCCCCCCCCCCCCCCCCCCCTCTGCCCTAGCCCCCTTCTTTTGCCTTTATGTGAAGGCAGGTGATGTGGATGGATGAAAGCTTGATTCTCAGGAATAACAACAACAAAAGGTGAAAAAAAGAGAGAGAAAAACTTAATAGCCACAGCAGCCAATGTCTTTTTTCTCTGCTTCTTCAATCACTGTATACACTTAGCCATTTTCAATGTTGTTGACGTTACTTTCGCCAGCTGCCGCCACTGCTAATAATGATTAAAAACAACAACATAATTTAAACATAGATTAGTACAGATGGGCACAGAGTGATGAAAACTCAGGCATCTGCCATTCATCTCTTTCACCCCTTCCCTCATCCCCCAAATCTGATCAGCCTCCCAAGCACACCCTTCCTTCCCCTTTCCTTATGGTTAACAACCCACACATGAGGCACACGACCTCTGTCATAGAAGAAAACTTAAAGTAATATACATGAGTCATGACTATTACTTCCACAGTCTTTCAAAGCTTGGCCTATTATACTAGTACAGTAGCACTAGCACCCATGTCCATGATGGCTAACAAAAAAGCCAATAATTGTACTGCATACCACTTTAAGTCACGGCAGATTTCTCTGCGTGAAATTCGGGCTGCCCTCCCCGGGGAGAGCACGTCACAAGAGCAGTGCCACCCATTTTTTGTTCTTTTCCTAATACCCCTAACCCTTCCTCTGTATCATAGTGTATGCCTCTTCCATCCTCCCAAACCTGTCCATCAGTTCAATGCTTGCTTCCTACTACAGATATAACCACCATTTTCCATCCTTTCCCGGTCCCATTCTTTTCCACCTCTTTTCAGCCCTACATGTACCATAGACAGATGGACCAACAGGACTGAAGATAGACTATCTGTGATGACTCACCTGTCCCTACCCCCTTGAGATCACACTCACACATGCCCCATATTCAAGAGCCCATGCACGTACTCACACATGCACAGACACACACACACATGCGTACGCACACACTCACACACACAGGATGGCAGAGGAAGTCAAACTGACAAATGACAGAGAGGTGCACACTTCAACAATCAATCTGAAACGGAAACAGGAAAGGGAGGCAGAAGAAGTTCCTTCCAGCAATGTTTAACGGAAAAAGGAAATGGCTCCCCTGAGATTTACTTCCTCTCTGTCCAAAACATCCAACCCTTGTCAGAAAAAGAAAAATAATAAAACTCTCTCTCTCTTTAAACTTCATAATAAACTAAGCCCTAATCCTCAACTGCTGTACGTTTGGAAGGAAGCAGCTGAAGATAATAAGCTCTCTGTGATTTATCTTCTATTTTTGCTTTTCTTTACTTCTTTTCTTTCTGCCCTAGCCCCTCAGCCTTTCCCCTTCTGAACAAAGATGCACACAACATGAGACTAAGGAACAGCAATGAAAACAAAATAAAGTAGACAAAGAAGACACTATAAAAACATAACAATAACCAGACAAGCCTATGTCTCTTTCTTTGCTTCTCTTGTCACTGTATACAGTTCTAAAGCTGTGTTTATATGTTGTTGACGTTTCTTTAGCCAGCTGCCACCACTGCTATCAACCAGCACAACATACACACAGATTAGTACAGATGGGTACAGAGAGAAGGAAACTCAAGCATCTGCCTCTCTTCATATCTGCTTTCATCTTTCACCCCTTCCCCTCCCTAAAACTAAAAGCTGATCAGCCTCCCAAGCACACCCCTTCCCTCCTCTTCTAATGGTTAGCAACCCATACCGGAGGCAAACTACCTCTTCTTTCAGAGATGAAAACCACCACATACATACATGACTTAAACTTCAGAGTATTTCAGCGCTTGGCCCCAATATACTTGTACAGTAATAACACAACCGGCACAAAGTGGGCTCAGAACTCGCGCAATGGGATAATAGGGGGTGGGCGGTAGGGGGAGGCAGGATGAGAAAAGCTAGGGCAAAGGCAGCAGCAACAAAATGTCAGCAGACTAGAGTCGTGACTATTACAATAATCAGCCGGCATAGGGATGCTGGCCTGAATCAGGGGTGGGAGTCAACTCACATCAAGATTCTTCTGTTTCACACTTCTCCCCCAAATAAATAAGCCGTCGTCACTTCTTGTTTCTTTCACCTTTCTTGTAGTCTATCTGAACATCTGTAGAGACACATTACTGCTTTGGCCTGTCTGAACATCTCTAACTTTAAGGTCCCCTAAAACCTAAAGGGAAGGCTACATCATTCCTGCACCACCAGTTTCTCTGCCCTATCATTCATCAGTGAATGTAACACCTTGAAGAGCTCATGGGAGCGCATAGTTAAGTTCTACAGGTTAAACTGATATGACACATACACAAACGCATATATGAGAGAGAGAAAGAGGGAGGGAGGGGAGAGAGAGAGAGAGAGAGAGAAGAGGAGAGAGAGAGAGAGAGAGAGAGAGAGAGAGAGAGAGAGAGAGAGAGAGAGAGAGAGAGAGAGAGAGAGAGAGAGAGAGAGAGAGAGAGGAGATTCAGATATTTATTTATTCATAAAGGCCATGGCCCCTTAGAAGGGGGATGTACAAGACACTGTTGACAAGACACATCCACATTAACAATTTGTTACACTCTCCTTTGCCTTTTAAGCGAGAGAGAGAGAGAGAGAAGAGAGAGAGAGAGAAGAGAGAGAGAGAGAGAGAGAGAGAGAGAGAGAGAGCATGTGTGTGTGCATTCATGAATATGTGCATGAGCACATGTATGCACATGGGCAGTGCACCATATGTAGTGTATGACTACATGCATGTGTGCAACATGCACATATTATGTGATATGAGAGTGTTAGTCAGGAAGCTTGCACAACCACAAATACATACTCTGAGTACATAGGTATGTGTATCATAAACTGCCCATGGAAACGCAAGTGCTCATCTATGAGTACTTTTCAAAAACTGATAGACACAAGCACACACTACCCAGATTATACTGAATATAAATCAAGGAAGAACAAACAATAATCAATACTGCCAGAGTTTTCAACAGTCTCACAATACTAAATCTCAACTTCTAGTTGATGAACCTAGGCAGAAAATTCAGTTACTATTTCACTGTTAATGGATTTCAATATAACCACACTTTTCAACATTAAATTAACACATACCACAAGCTAAAAAGTACACCCATAATAATTATTATATATTATACCTCTTCTATGAACTGGCACAAAAGCCCCCAAAGTCCTGCACAACATTTGAGGTGAACATCCTGAACCTGACTGCCTTATTACCAATCATGGAAAAGACAAGAGGGAGAACAAGAAAACTACCCAGCATAAAGCATTGATTTCTCCTCCTACAAACAATGCATGCACAGGGTGGCGACACTTGTTTGTCAATACCATCCCCGTCCTTGTGTCACTGGATGCCTGACTGACTCATGAGATGAATACTGACTGTCAATTGATTGCAAAGACTTCCATTTTTGTTTCTTTCATCTGTTGATCTTTTCTTCGTTAAGAAGCTCGTACTTTTTCTTGTATCACGTGGGTTACTGCAGGAGAAAAAAATCGAATGATTCTGATACCAAGTTATGAATCATCCAATAAGATTTTGCAGTGGATAATTAATGTGTGTTGGTACATGCGTGTTTTTATGGGGAGGGGCGTGGGGAGAAGGAAGATGGGGAGAGAGAGACACACACACACACATGTGCGTGCACACGCATGCACACACGCACACACACACACACAAACACACACACAGAGGCTAGCTGGAAGAGGAAGTAAGAGGCAAACTGACAGATGACACAGATGAGATGCACACGTCAGCTGTCAGTCAATCAGAGAGAAAGGGAAACAGGAAAGGGAATAAGGTAGTCAAATTCCTTCCAGCAATGATAAACAGAAAAGGAAATGGCTCCCCTGAGATCTACTTCCAATTCTGCTCAAAACAACCAACCCTTGTCAGAAAAAAAAACACCAACCCACAGCAAACCACACAAAAAAACAACAACCCTGTGTTCTCTTTTCCAGCTTCATAATAAACGAAGCCCTAATCCTCAACTGCTGCATAGTTGGAAGGCAGCAGCTGAAGATAATAAGCTCTGTGTGATTTATTCTCCATTTCTATCCTTTTTTTTTCTTGCTGCTATACACTTTCCTTTCCATTTTTAAGGAGGTTAAATTGGTGAATAATGGTTCTTAAGAGAAACAGTCACAATGAAAACAAGAAGTAAAAAGAGAAAACAAAAAAGGAGAGAAGAAGGGGAAAAAAACAAAAACAAAAAACAAACCAGCAAATGTCTCTTTCTCTGCTTCTTTTGTCCTTGGTACAGTCAGGTCTCTTTACTGTCGTTGATGCTACAGCTGACAATTGTTGCTACTGCTACAAACAAAGGTACCGACTCACTGTTTAGTACAGATGGTGGAGAGATGAGGTACACAGACATCTGCCCCTATTCATCATGACCATCTGTCCTCTCTCACCCCATCCTTCCCTCCTCCTTGTCTAACTGTTTGTTGATCATCCTCTTAGGCACACACAACAAGATCTCTCTCCCTTCTTTTCTAAATGGTCAGAAACCATTAGGTACGACAACACAAACTTCTTAAACTTCAGGAATGTTTCACTCCATTATCTATAATTATGTTAGTTTAGTAGTTAGCACCACTATTTAAACAAAGACAAGGTCAGGACTAGCGCAATGAAAGAAAAAGAAAGGTACATACATGGAGCAACAAGTTCAGCTGAACCTGACAGTTCTAACAAGGGCAAAGGCAGCAGCAATGTTCAACAAAATGTCAGCAGATAAGAGTCGTGACTCTATCATGACAATAATCAGCCGGCACAGGGATGCTGCTGGCCTCAATCTGGGAGAGTGTCACCTCATGTCAGGGTTCTTCTGCTTCACACTTTTCCCCCCATATAAATAAACCCTTGCTCTTTGTTGCTTTAACCCCTTGTAGGGGTGGCACCCTAAACCACAAGGGCTGGCTCCATCATTCTATTTCTATGCTGTGCCTGTTTCCATGTCCTATCCTCCATCAGTGAGTGAATGGAACATCTGGAAGAGATTCTGTACGGTGAGCACAGAGTAAAGCTCCACAGCTTAAATTGATCTCCCTCACCCACACATTTTATTACAAGTATTGGCTTTGCGCATACGCATGTGCACATGCATAAGAGAGAGAGAGAGAGAGAGAGAGAGAGAGAGAGAGAGAAGAGAGAGAGAGAGAGAGAGAGAGAGAGAGAGAGAGAGAGAGGAGAAAGAGCATGTGAATAATGTATGCATGTGCTTGCAAGCAATATGTGTTACTGTGTGTGCCTTTGCATGCACAAAGTGATGTGTGTTAGTGCACATGTGTGATCATGCACATGTATTTATATAAAAGTGTCTGTAAGGAAACATGCACATCCACAGATACACATTGCCAGTGCAATGCATGTGTATTCGTTAACTCAATAAACTGCATGAGTCACTCTGTGAAATCTCTGTGAGCAGTGTACAACAAATAAATAAAGTCACACACCTTTGCCCTATCCAGGTATTTTTAACGATTAATAGACCTGGCATTACAAATGTCATTACACTTCAGTAGTTTTCAACATTAACACAAACCCAACCCATGAAGAAAAAAAACCCCAACTTAATTAGCTATTGACTTTCAACAAAGCATTCACATACCCAAAGCAAACAGCCGTTCACCTTTCCTGGGTTCAATCTATGGGCTTGGCACACAAACACAAGCAATCCTTCTAAAACATTCAAGGTGAACATTCTAAACTTAATTATCTTACGTCACTCCTTGGAACAGACAGACAGACAGACAGGGGGGAAAAAATACCCCCAGCACGAAGCATTGATTTTGCCTCCCACAATGCAGGAATGGGTGGTGACAGTTGTTTGCCAATATCACCCTCAGTTTCCAAGTCACTGGATGCCTGACTCATGAAAGGTGAACTGGCTGTCAATTGATCCAAAAGATTTGCAGGGATTTAAAATCTTTCTCCTTTTTTTTGTCTGCTGCTCTTTTCTTCTTCATGATAAATCTGAATGTAGTTGGTGATTTTCCCCCTGTCATCACAAAAGAAATTTCAGGAGAATTAAACCAATCTATGTATGAGAGAAGAGTTCTTATGATTCTGATATCAAACTAGTCATGATTCTTTGAAAATGTTAAATAAGTACGAGAGAGATAGAGATAGATAGAGAGAGAGAGAGAGAGAGAGAGAGGTGTGTGTGTGTGTGAGAGAGAGAGAGAGAGAGAGAGAGAGAGAGAGAGAGAGAGAGAGAGAGAGAGAGAGAGAGAGAGAGAGAGAGTGTGTGTGTGTGTGTGTGTGTGCATGCGTGCGTGCGTGCGCGCGCGCTGGGTGTTTATTTGTGTGCTGGAGAGAGAGAGACAGACAGACAGACACTGGGAAAGACAGACAGACAGACACTGAGACAAACAAACAGGATGCATGCCTGTGTGTGAGCGAGTGTAAAACAATACACTATACAGAGAAAGAATACCCCTAACCTGTTGTGAAAGACAAGGAGAGGAGGTGAAAAACAACCCAGTTAGGACAGAGAGAAGACAAAACAAAAACAAGAGGCCGGCAGCCAAGGTCTACTCTATTAGATCCTGGCCCTGTGATAGCACCTATCACACTCCTCCTACAGCTAGGAGCAACCAACCAACCAGCCCTTCACCAGCTGGCCCTCCTGCTATGAGGAATGATTGTCACAACAGCTGGGGTTAGGCTACTACTACCCCCAGCCAAATACCTGATCCACCCAACTCCTTGCACAGAGACACCTCTCTACAAAGATCTTTCTTCTTGCATGCACGCACACACATCACACACACGTGCGCGTGCACACACACACCATCACACGTGTGCATATGTGCGCACACATACGCACGCACACGCACACACAGACATGCGTGCGCACACACACACACACACACATGATCTCAAAACAAAAGACACACATTCGCTGGCAGATGGTTCTTTGTGCATAACAATGATGGACTCAAAGATACACCCAGACTGACAGGCTTATAGTATACAGTTATAGACATTCTCGGCACATAGATACTGGATACATGTGCATGAGCACACACACACACACACACACAAACATACACATAGAGAAACAGTCTGAAATAATTAGACAGCAGAACAAGACATGCATGAACACATCTATCTGCAAAATGGTCACAGGCACAAGTAGTCTCCCTCTCACTCATTCGCACACACGCACACGCAGACACAAACACACACACACATGCATATGCACAACACACACAAATAAATACACACACACAAATAACACACACACACACACATTCACAGAGGGTAAGAGGGAAGGTAGAGACTCTTTATGGATAAAAAAAAAAATCTCCTACTGAGTTAAATTGCCTGGATCAAAAGAGGGCTGGAGAGTGTGTAGTCCGAAGATAAGCAGAAAGTAACGATGCATTTCAGCCCTATCATTACACCATACCAAGTTCAGAAGGAGGGAGAGGAAAACTGTGTATCGTGTGTGTGTGTGTGTGTGTGTGTGTGTGTGTGATAGAGAGAGAGAGACAGAGAGAGAGAGAGAGTGGGTGTATGTGGGTGTGTGCATGCGTGCGTGCGTGCATGAGTGTGTGAGTGCATGTGTCCCTAAGTGTAGATGTGTATTTGTGTGTGTGTGTTTGTGTGAGTGTCCATGTGCAAGTGAGACAAGAGAGAGAGAGAGAGAGAGAGAGAGAGAGAGAGAGAGAGAGAGAGAGAGAGAGAGAGAGAGAGAGAGAGAGAGAGAGAGAGAGAGAGAGAGAGAATAAGAGAGCATTCTTTCACAAAGCTTGTCATTATACTATTGTCAGCAAACAATACCTAGACTGTGTTAACACAGCACCCATTTTAAAGCCTGCTGTCATCCCATTTGAAAAAGTACACGTCTCTCTCTGTGGGATAATCTTTTACAATTTGACAAGACCAGCCAAGAGAAAAAAAAAAAATTGGTGTCTGGTTTCTTGTGCTCCAAATTTCTCAACCTCCTTCACACTCAGAGAGTCATGTACACAAAGATCACACATGCAACTTTTCAGGCACATACATAAACTAACAAAACAATAGATATCTTCTTTGGTACTAGGGTTTGAACACAACACACATCGATAAACATTCAAAACATGAAAATCAACACAACAAATAAATTTACACACATAAAAACACACACACACAAAACATTGCACCACAGCTAAATCTTACAAGCTGCAGAAAATCAACCATGCAAACACCACTACAATCCCCCTTATGCTGACCAGCGACATCATTTTCAGCACTAACAGAACAAAAAGTCATTTTCAGGCCAGGAGGCACAACTTGAATTGTCATACTGACCAGACAGACAGAACATTTGATTGCATGTTACATGTGATCATGGCTGGGGGAAAAAAATGACTTAAAGAGGCAGAACATTAAGTTTGTGGACAATGTCCCTTGTGTAGGCAGAGAAATGAGACTTTGGTGCATGGTATGCAGCACCTGGGAGATGCAGCTGTGTATCATCAACATCATGCACCTGAGTTTCCCTGATGACAAACACCTGGTGGTGTTTACTGTTGTGCGTGGGAGAGCATAAACTTGGCTTTTCTTATAACTTCAATATGGGGTCTTTCGCCTATTTCTTTTCTTCTCTTTTTTTAACCCCTGAAACCAAACTATATACTACACTTTCACCCCCAAGAAAATCCTTAGGTAACAGCAACACCAAATCACACACAAAAAACTCTCCCCAAAACAAAAAAACCAACACAAACCCAAAATTGCTTTTCTTGTTTAAAAAAAGAAATGTGTCCACCAAACAAATTCAAGATCAACATCCGTTTATTTATGCAGGAGTGCATCTACATAAAGACCTGTGTATAAATGCTGCTGATGCATGCACTGCTTGTGTGAAAACACATCTGCATTAGGAAGTCCTTCTGCCTGAGCTATGGTAATTCCAAGCTACAGTCTTCTTTTTTTGTTTTTTACTCTTCTTGTGCAGTTGACACACACATCATCTAAATGGGCAGAGACTTGAACTTCTAACCCTTTGGGACTTGAGACCATGGGTTTAATTTCAGTAGCCTGGTGAAATAAAAGTTAGGAATGTTCATGACCTCCAAGATATACATTACATATATATATGCTGACCTGCCAGTACTTTCCAGCTCCTCATATATACACACACATGCAGAAAATCAAGTATGCACATTTTCACATCTAAGTAGCCTCTGCCAAGGTTCGGTGGGCTGCGAACACATGAAAAGACTCAGCATGCTTGGAGTTACTCAATCGGTCAAGTAAAGATCTGCTTGGTCTATTTTTGGCGGATGTGGTGTTGAATACATGGTGTACTCTACATGCTTCATGTCATCTCCAAGGTTTGGAGTGGGGGTGGGGGTAGGGATGTGTAGAAATGGGGAGGGGAAGGGTCGGCGAGTGGTAACTTCAGACCCAAGCAATCATCTGCAACGTTCTGAGAAATCACAAGTGACCCATTAGTCATTACCTTTTCAGAAAACCCCAGAAAACACTTGGGTTATGTGTAATGTATGACAGATGATCTAGCATCTTGTCAAATAAGCAGCCATTTTTATAGAAAGCAAAGGAGAGAAATAATGATCTGTTGCACCTCTTCAGAGAAAAGAACATGTCTTGTTTCTTTCTCACACACTCACACACACAGAGTGACACACTCACACACACACACACACACACACGCACACACACACACACATGCCCACTCACACACACACACACACACGCCCACTCACACACACACACACACACACACACAAAATATGAACTGTTTTTAAGGCTCCTGTAAATAAAAATATTCTGAATTGGCTTTTGCTCATCTGGCTGCAATGTCACTAATGAAATATCAGACAGATCTAGCAAAGCGTGTGCCAGTTAACAAATCGACAAAAACATTGAGACAGGACCACCACACCCTCCTACCTTGGCCCATACTGCGACGGATCTTGACCTCAAACTGGATGAGGTACTCCCTGGTGTCGAAGGCCAGGAGGGTGATCTGCTTCTGGCACAGGATGGCCAAGACATTGACCTCCCTCTCCAGGGAGAACCCAGACTCCAGGCCATAGTAGCCATCCAGGGGGAAGGAGGACTTCACCTTGCCCCCAGCCCGCAGTGCCTCGTGGACATCCTTGAACAGCACCAGTTGCAGCCGATCTGAAACCAACCAAACCCAGAATTCTTGTAGGAGAAAACATATTAAGACTTTTTTTTTTTTTTGCATACTTACAGCTCACCTGGATATTTACAACCATATGCAAGCATAACTATGCGGAGAGGACTCGACCACACAGAGAAGAAGGGAGGGGGGGGGGGGAGAAGAAAGAGAACCCCCCAAAATCAAAACAAAACAACCCCACCCCCAATAAAACTTAAATTACCAAAAAACAAAACAAAAAAACCCAAACCTACCAACACACATAGTCAGAAGCTGAAAATATGAAAACATTTAAAATGTAGAGAAAAAATGTTCTGTGCATATCTATGCAACCTTAGAACAAATAGGCCCACAATATTCCCCTGGCTGTGATCAACACCAAGGTATGGGGAAAAAACAAAACAAAAAAGAACAAAAAAAAGGAAACTACTGAACAGAATCATTAGAATGACTACATTACAAATACAAGGAAAATCAAATGGCAGCATTCATAACCTAAACCACTCTGTTGATTTTTTATTTTTTGTTTTTACAATCTTATCCACTGTAAAGCAATGCAATCACTAGCTGGTGAAAGATTTACGAAAACCAAAACAAATAAGAAAGCATTTATATTTCCATTAAATTGTGCTTAGAAAAACAAAAGCAGACAAAACAGGAAAACAAAATCCCTCAGAGCTTTCTCAGGCATCATGGCTTAGAGGGGCGAAAAGAAAAGAAAAATAGAAAAGATGTACATTAAAGAACTCTGCAAAATAAAATAAAAATGAACCAAACTTTCGGTTAAATATTTACAGAGTTTGATCTACAAACCCACCTCTCGCAAACAGAAGTGAAATAAAATGTTGTTGTTTTTAAAAACAACACCTACAAATAAAACAACAAAAGAAAAACAAATTGGACATTTGAACTACACTTGTTAAAAATCAAACCAAACTTGCACCAGACTTTGGGTTAAATATTTACAGAATCTGATTTACACCCCCCCCCCCCCCCCCCCCCCCCCCCCCCCCTCAAGTGCAAACAGACGAGGAAAGGAAAACAGAGTCAAAGAGCATACTACAAGCAGACCCAGCCTGGCTTTCTCCCACTTACTTGGTCCTAGGCTATTTTGAGGGGAGGGGGTGGAAAAGCAGCACAAACCCCACCCGTGCTGTGCTGTGCTGTGCTGTGCTGTGCTGTGCTGTGCTGTGCTGTGCTGTGCTGTGCTGTGCTGTGCTGTGCTGTGCTGTGCTGTGCTGTGCCCTGCCGGCACTACTCTAAATTAATCAGGGACTGGGGGCTCCTGCACTTCACTGCTTCCTGCTCCATCTCATTACCAAGGCTGATCAAAGTCGACAGAAGGCATTTTATTCCTACCTTTACCCTTACACCTGTTCCCTCCTATCTCTCTCACCCCCCAGCCCCCCCTTTCTTCACTCATCCCTTTTCCTGTTCTACTTTACCTTCACCTTTCATACACCACAGAATACCCCATGCAGTGGAGGGTATTCTACCTGTGTGTCTGATATCTTGTTCTACCTGACATTTGAAGGCTACTTGAGATACAATGATTAAGAAAGCTGGCCAGATAGAGAATAACACCAATGACTCAGAAACAAGAATTACTCATAAATATTTCAATGGTAGCTGCTTAGAGTCAGTTAAAAGATCAGAATTTTGCAAGAAAAATGAAATGTGCATGAATACAGACTGCAAAACACACGTAGAAGCAAGAATGAAAACATTGATTGCATCATGTGAATATGCCAGAGTTATTGAATTTATTAAGTAACATCCTGGGAACTCTGGAGACCTTAAAAAGAGATAGTTCAACAACAATAAAACACCTCAAACATACATGTATGCACATACACACAGAGCTCTTTCAAGCATTTTGTTTGTTTAGAAGTTGATGAGTTGGGGCTTTTTGGTGTGTGTCTAATATCATGTCTTGGTGAATAAACAGAGAAGGAAAAAAAAAAACAACCAAAACACCACACACACACATACAACCCTTTTCAGGATTTTGTTTGCAGATAAGTTAGGGGGTTTGGTATGTGTCTGATATCATGTTTTTGGTGAATGGCTGTCAGTGTTAAAAAAAGAAAACAGAGAGAGAAGAGGGAAGAGAGGAAAAGAGAGAGAGAGAGAGAGAGGAGAAAGAGGAGAGGAGAGAGAGAGAGAGGAGGAGAGAGGGGGGGGGGGGGGTGTTCTATGCCCCATGAGCCAAAAAAAAAAACAAAGCTCAAAAACCTAAACAAAATTTCCACCACACACACAAATTTACACACACTATTGCTAAAGAATAAAATTAAATATCCTTTTCAAAACCAAAAACACCACAATACACACACACACACACACACACACACAAACAAAACCCCAATGCCCATAAACCCCCCAGAGTTTATAACAGGGGGGGGAGAAAAGAATTAGCAGAAATAGATTACAGAAATAAACGGTTTCCTCCCAGTTGGAGGAGCAAAGGAGCCCGTGAAAAAATCTTGTAGTTGTACCCAAAGGGACCCTTTGGGGGAAAGGGAAGGCAGACAGGCTGCATGCAGTCTTTTACAATATATCACAGCAATGTGGAGGTGGGGGTGACCAGCAACAGATTTCCTTTTTACCCCTCCAGATAGAATGATTGATAAACTGCTATCATAAACTGAGCCCGTATTAAAGCGTAAGGCCCATTCACACTCACTCCAGTGCACATCCAACACACACATGAGGTATTATGGTTTTTTGTGTGTGTGTGTGGTGTGTGGTGGGTGGGTTGGTGTGTGTGTGTTTTGTGGTGGTGTGTGTGTGTGTGTGGGGTGGTTGTGTGTTGGGGGTCACTGTGTGTCAGTGTCACTTTTTGTGTGGTTGTGTGTGTGTGTGGTGTGTGTGTGTGGTGGGGGGGTGTTTTGGGGGTTTGGGGTGTGTGGTGAGTGAGGAGTGATGTGTGGGAAATGAGTGAGTGAAGTGAGTGAGTGAGTTTTGGGTGGTGGGGGGTGTGTGGGCGGTGTGTTGGGTGTGTGATGTGGTGTTTGGCACGACTAAAAACACCCCCCATCAAACATAAACCCCCAATTTTATGCTTTCAATTGCATGACAAAAAAAACAGTGCCAGGAAATGAAAAAAAACAAACAAGGAGAGGTAAAAAAAGATTGGGCTAGGGAAAGAATACAATAAGAATGAGGGGGAAAAAAAAAGAAAAAAGAATAGGAGAGAAAAAAGGGGAAGAAAATCAAAGAGGATTGCGGGGGGGTTTGTGGTGTTTGTGTGGGGGGGGGGGGGGGGGGGGGGGGGGGGGGGGGGGAGAGAAAAGAGAAGAGAGAGGAGGGAGGAAAGAGAGAGGAGAGGAGGAGAGAGAGAAGGGGAGAGAGAGAGAGAGGCTTCAGCTTGTGCTTTTAAAAGATTAACCAACTCTGCTATCAAAAATGTCAAATTTACCAAAATAGCATCATTAGCATGCTGCAGACAACTTCCAGAATATTCATAACAGGTTTTTAAAAAAAAATCAATCTGTGGCAAAGCACCACAACTCTGAATCTATGCGTAGTGGACATTCTTTCTTAAAAGCTTGTTTTAAAATGTGGATCAGGATATAGCTCTCAACTATAAAAAAAAAAAATTAGAACATGAAAATGCCTTTATCATGATTTAAATGGCAAAACAGAGAACAAGAAGTGGGGAGAGACAGACAGACAGAGACAGAGAGACAGAGGGATAGGGGGAGAGAGAGAGAGAGGGAGAGAGAGGGGGAAGGGGGGAACAGCCCATTTAGTATGAGGGAGAGCTTGCAATTACTTAGCAATTTAGGGAATGTCTGCATAAATATGATAATGTACTATATCACAGCTAAGGCAGTTTGTGGTTTCACATGTATTTACAAGATAGACTGAAAAGCATTTACCTAACACATACACACACACACACACACACACACACACACACACACTCACTCACTCACTCACACACACACTCGTACGCGCATCCATTTTAGCATGCGCACATGCGCATGTGCACACACACACACATGTATACACACAGTCACATACATGAACACACACACACTGGCACACACAGACACCCCCTAGTGATCCACACACACACACACACATGTTGACAGAATCCCTATGTCAGCACCTGTATCTCAACATCCACAGGAATCCGCAAGAGCCCTGCTGTTCCTCATGTTCCTACCTGTTCCAACTTTTTTTTATGGGAAAAGGGAGCAACTAAGGTTGAAAAAGATATCTAAATATAAACATATATATACAGTTTTAAAGATAATAATAATAAGTGGCAGAGAGGAAGTTTACCACCAGTAAGCATCACATCCTATCCTCACCCCCCCCCCCCCCCCCCCCCCCCCCCCCCCCCCCCCCCCCCACCCCCCAAACCAACTCCCACCCCAGTTTCTTTGTCTGTGCAGCAGATCTCCCTCCCCTATGTGTTTGGTGCCTCTGTGTCTCTTAGGGGGGGCTTCTCTCTAGATAACTTGTCTGCCAGATGGGGGAACCAGGTTAGGGGTTGGATATCATAAATAGTGTCTCCAGTAACAGCCACCCACCTCTCTGTACTGCTGCTGCTTGCGCTTATTTATTCATCTTGTTTGATTATTCCTGTATTTATTCCTTGTCTATTCACTACTTTATCATGAATCGCTCATCATTCTGGTTTTTCACTTTCTTGAAGGAATTGAAACCTATCAAATAGTATCATACAGTATTAGTGACTTCACCCCAACTTTTTGCAAAGAATATTATCTCCTTTTCTCTATTTATTTATTCATTCAATCTCTATTTCGGAGTGGGGGAGAGGTTATCCGAGCAAATACACAAAAGCTATACAAATGAAACCTCGCTAAAACAACATGATCTAACAACCCAGTCTCATCAATTAATTATGTCTCTCTTACAACAAAATTAGAAGAAATAAGACCGTTAAAATTTTGGTACAAAGTGATGATACTCCACAGTCCTTGACCTAAAATTCCAACCCACAATGAAATTTCTCCACAGCAGGCTAGGCCTAGTTAGCACATTGACTTCATTCAGCCTGGTACCCTACAGACAAAGAATCAAATGGCAGCAAGGAATCTGAGCAGCTCCAGATGTGTTTAGTCAAGCGGCAAAGTGCTGGCTTCTGGCAGAGTCTCATCACTCTGGGGATGGGGCAGGCTGGCAAACAGGACAAAGTGAAGCTCGGGAGTGGCCTTGAAGCCCCTCAGCTGACTGAGGTTGTTGGTTTTTTTTATTTCCTCAAAGCACGTGCAAACTGTTCTGCCATTGTTGCGTCCTGCTGCGTTTATATGCCCATCCTGCATATCAGAGACTCCTTTCTTGGATCTTACTGCTTGACGAGCATTCCAGATATTTGTCTTTGCTTTCTGTTTTGGGAGGGGGGTGGTGTCTGTGCATAGGGGGATGGGTCTTGTCTTGGCTTTCTTCTCGGGTGGGGATACTGTACTGCAAACCCTAGCACTCAGGCCATCATTTAGACCTTTACTGCCATGCAGACCACAATCATGCTGGATTTGCCCATACCATGCTGGATTTGTCCATTATGCGTTTGCATTTTAATGCACCAGACAATGTAACTGACATTTAAATGAAGTGACCAGCAATTATCAATTAAAGAAAAAAAATGTTAACTATTCTGTAAATTTTGCAAC
>CM054134.1:98578124-98580624 GCA_028751875.1 Rapana venosa
TGATTACACATCAAAGAGGGCTTCTGATGCAAGAAGGGCCACTTGAAGAGAGGTACAAACTGAAGCCAGAACCTTGCATGCCCCTCCCTTCCTTCTCTGGTGATCTACTCCACTCCAGTCTTCACCATTACAAACTAACTTACTTCTGACTATTTATGAATTCATATGAAGTGGAATGCTAATAATAATTAATATAATTTCTGTTGTGTTGTGTAGAGATGTTTTTGAGTTTTGCATTGTTGTGTTTTGTACTGTTTTGTTTTTGTTGTGCTGTACTGTTTTGTATTGTATATAATGAAAGCAGATTTGTCTTTATGAAATCAGACTTTTCTCCCTGGGCATAGCAGGGATGGTGTCTAAACACGACACTTATTTGCGCGTTTTTTAAACATTTCTTGCATTCTTTCCCTCCAACACAAAACCTACTGACACAAAAAGGCCAACTCTTCTAAAGGGCAGATTGATAGACTCTTCTGAAGGACTTTCAGGGAAGTGAAGTCAATACTAAAATCAACTCCAGGGTAAAATTATTTATCAAGGAAATGTTTACAAAGGGTTGTTTTAGTAATACACACATTTCTGTTAAAACACAATGTGGTGACGTACGACAAGATTCTACCGCCATGTTTGGTAGAAACTAAACCAACACATAGTAAACCTGGTAAACCTAAATCTAAAAAACAAAAACCAACAACAGTCTGACTTATACAGAAAAGTTACACCAAATAATGTCCATGTATGTTAGTTCAGAACAGGCACTACTGAACACCACCAAAGTGACTAAGCAACAGTGAAGGGCTTTTTTTGCTGATGGTCCCTTGCAGCCTGGTACTAACACAGTAATAGGCTACCTGTGGATATCTGACATTGAGGATGCAACATAATTAATCTGGGTATGGCTGGGCGGAAAGACTGAAATAAGGAGCATGAGTACAGTAGGATAGGAACATCTCAAAGATGGGACAGCAAAAGCAAAGCAAAAAACACACACACAAAAACAAACAAACAAAATGCCTACTTCTATTTTCAAGGTGAGAATCGAATAGCAGAGCAGGAGACAGCAGCACATTAATATACTATAAATACACTGGTACGGGGTTTTGGTGGGTTTTTTTTATCTACTTTGGAGGGAAAAAAAGAATGACTAAAAAGGCAATGTATCATTATCATTAAATTCAAATGAAAAAAGCTCAAGTTTGCCAATATGACAATAATATTCATGTGATTGTGAACTTACCCAGAGAGAACAACAAACTACCCTACAGAAAAACTTTGACTTCTCCTTTAACTCTGGTCTCAAAGGAGTCCTTGGAGCACTGCACTGAATTTTTCAAGAAATGCATTTTAATCCCTCTCCAGGTCACAGCGTGCATGCAGGATGTGTTCATGCAGGATGTGTTCGTACCATTCATACCATGCCTTCAACTACTGCTGGCCTGCCTTTCAACAAAAGATTGATTTTTTTAAAGCATGCCTTGGTTTGCACTCTCAACCAAATCCAAAGGACACTATGAGGAATGGAGTCAGAAACAATGTTTTAAAACTGAGGGGGAAGAGTCCTCCCAGCAGATACCTCAGCAGTGACTTGTTGAACCCTCATTCTCAATTTTTCTTACATCATTAGTACAAGCCTCTAACTACTAAGCTATTCTCCACCCCTATCCCCCAACATCACTGAAAAATGTTATCACAGGACACAAAAAGACACACATAGCTGGTGTAAAGACTTGGGTTTGTTTGGTTGTCTTTTTTTATCAAGTGACAAGTGCATGCATGCATTCCTACATACACACAGTGACACACACACACACACACACAGAGTGACAAACACAGAGTGAGTGTACACACACACACACACACTGTCTGAATATGTGAAACTTACTCAAAAAGAATGTTCATTGATGAAAAGTATGGTCATGCTAACTTATGTCAGCTAACAATAACTAAAAGCACAAGATCAACAATGGAATCACAAATAAATTATCTTCTTTAACTTACTGCCTACCTATAACAAACTGATGAATTACAGATTATGCGATAATCATACAGATCTGATTTTAAAAAATTATAATCATAAACACTGAACCAGAGACAGAGTAAAACGGACACAGAAACAGCCCGGGAAAAAATCAGAAGCTATTCAGCATCAACACAAAGAGGGACCCAAATGCTAGCCTACCACTGAGAGGAATAGGAAAACAGCCTGCCAGCTCGCGGCAATGTGCGAGAACGACCAAAACCAGAATCCTTAGCAGACTGATTCCAAGACTAGGCGAAGAGAAATAAAAACTTCACTCACCAGCGACAGGCGACGGCTTCTTCAGAACGCACCACCGAGATTTCCACTGCAAAAGAAATGGAAGAAATTTAACAATCGAACACTTGTGCACTGATTAAGACAACCAAATGAAAATTTGGAAGTTTTGTACCTTTTTGCCGTCGCGAAATTTCACTTTCCCTTCTACCACTGTCGTCGCATCAGCCATGATGGTCCCATGTT
>CM054134.1:98588124-98590624 GCA_028751875.1 Rapana venosa
AGTATTGGGTTATTATTAAGATGTATCCCTACGGGCGGGGACTGGATGTAAAAAAGCACATGAGTGCTTATTCATTATCCTCGAAATAAAAGAATTTGTCATTGTCTCTCTCTCTCTAATCGAAACATACTTTGGAATATACTACGCAAAACTGGTGTAAGTGGTAAACTATATAATGGCCCTTAAACCTGTCAACAATTCAGTATTAGCATGAGTACATGCAGGAGACGGGAAAGCTCAGTGGTTAGAGCACTGGCTTTCCTCCAGCCAAGTTAAGCAGCGTTGAGCGTGGCTATCACTTGGATGGGTGGCCGTTTGTGCGCCTTGGCTTCAGTACCTACTGTGGAGATGCAGGCAGGAAGACATGGGAACCATCATCACCAGACGACGGTGGAAGTGGATTGGGCACATCCTCCGAAGAGACCCACAGTCAATCACAAGAACAGCATTGCAATGGACCCCAGAAGGAAGGAGAAAGAAAGGAAGACCAAAAGCAACGTGGAGGAGGACTGTAGAAAATGAGATGAAGGCCATGCAGCACTCTTGGGGATCAGTGACTAGGTTGGTCCAGGAAAGACAGGAGTGGAAGCGCTTTGTTGCTGCCCTACACACCACTGGGTGTAGTGGTTAATGATGATGATGATGATGACCCAGCTATAAATGGGTACCTGCCCTCTATAGGGTCAGGGAAGGCAAAGCAGGGAGGGAGAGGAGATGGGCGCCGGCCTCAATATGCTGGCCCCTAGAGCAGTGAGGTCTCTGACGCCTGGCTCCCCTACGACCTTATAGGTTATTGGACACCTTTACCTTTTTCCATGCAGGGAAGAATATTCCGATTTTTTTGAACGCCTCAAGGGAGTGAAGCAGGGCTTTGTTTTAAGCCCACAAAATTAATGCTCTCAGTTTTTATAAAACAAACTAGCTGTCAAACTATCAAAACAACATCATCAACAACAACAACAACAACAACAACAACAGGTAAACATGGCGTTCAGATCATATCTGGAACAATGGAGCTGTTCTTAGTACTGTTTGCTGATGATATCATTCTTTTGTCTGAAACTGTTATAGGTTTATAAAATCAGTGAAACGTCTTAAAGGAGGAAGCAGATCAGTTTAATATAACAGTAAATATTATGGATAAAACACACATACCTGTTTTCAGAATGGGTGGGCATCTATCAGTATGTGAAAGATGGTTATATGGGAAACACAGAAGTCAAAATAGTTAACTCTTATAGGTATGATATTTTCAACAAGGCTGTTTCAGTTTAGCATGGCAGGAAATGTGTAGGATGGGGGAGATGGGGGAGGGGAAGCTGTGATCAAAATACTAGAAACATTACAAAAGCTCAATTTGATAGGACATAGTTAAACAATATCGAGAACAATGCATTTTTCCCATCAAAAGCTTTTAAAAAGTTTCTATATTTTGTGACGTGAAATTGGAAAAGATGGTTGATTTGAACCAGGTTTTTTTTCTTCTTTATTTGTATTTCTAATTTGATTGGCAAATGGATTGATGATGTCAATGTTATGATTGTTCATTATGAACATGTGGGTCTTTACTTTTCATAAAACTGACTTGTGTTGATCAAGTATTTCTCCTTTCATGTGCAGTTTTCACGACAGAGATTTGAGTTACCTCCCTTACCAAAAGGCCAAGCTGGGCAATGACAATATGACAATAACATTGTTAACTCCCCCCCCCCCCCCCCCCCCCCTCTCTCTCTCTCTCTCTCTCTCTCTCTCTCTCTCTCTCTCTCTCTCTCTCTCTCTCTCTCTCTCATTTGTTTGATATCATTCATTCACGTAAATTTTGAACGTGGATGTCCTTAATACCTTTTGTTATATCTGGAGTGTTGTTTTCATTATTGCATAATGTTGGATGTGTTCAATTTATTTATTTATTTATTTTTGCAGTTGACATTACTGTAAAACATGTCCCCTATATCTCCCCATGTGTTTGTATAATGGCCTTTGGCCCGTGCAAGGTAAACATCCCAGTTCCAAGTTCTCTCTCTCTCTCTCTCTCTCTCTCTCTCTCTCTCTCTCTCTCTCTCCTTCGGGTGAGACTATAAATCGAGGCCCTGTGTGCGAACGCACACAGAACATCTTGTGACACGTTAAATCCTCTTCCGCTTTTCGTAAGAGTAGGCCATTGTGTGCCGGTGGGAACTGATGACAAAATTTACAAAACCGCATACACATGGGGACTGGATGTAAAAAAGCACATAAGTGCTTATTCCATTATCCTCGATATAAAAGATTAAATAAATAAATAAATATTGTTTTGCTTATAGTTGTTGTGTATCCTGGTGAAGGACATATTCATACTTTATACTGTCAATATTTTATTGGGCTTGTCGGCTGTACTTGAATTTTAATGAATGCCCTATTTCAATATCTTATTGTTACGTGTAACAAGTACGTGTATCATTTTACAATGTGTAGATGTTTATTTTGATTGTTTGTCGTTTTTTTCCCGTTGATGGTTTTT
>CM054134.1:98598124-98618124 GCA_028751875.1 Rapana venosa
CGAGCGTGGTTACCAGTTGGATGGGTGACCGTTTGCGCGCCTTGGCTTCAGTACAATTCCCCCAGTTCACCCAGCTGTAAATGGGTACCTGCCCTCTTTAGGGTCAGGGAAGGTAAAGCAGCGAGGGAGAGGAGATGGGCGCCGCCCTCAATATGCTGGCCCTAGAGAAGTGAGGTCTCTGACGCCTCGCTCCCCTACGACCTTATAGGTTATGGGACTCCTTTACCTTTACCTTTCCTTATAATCAAAAATGAGTGTTGATGGTGATCGTGTACTGTTTTGAGGATTATCTATTTGATATTATCTCTGAAACACACACACAGTCTCTCTCTCTCTCTCTCTCTCTCTTCTCTCTCTCTCTTCTCTCTCTCTCTCTCTTTGTCTGTCTGTCTGTCTCTGTCTCTGTCTCTCTCTCCTCTCTCTCCTTTTATCGTTTTGCTTATAGTTATAGTGTATCCTGATGAAGGATTCATACTTTATATTTTCAATACTTTATTGGGCTTGTTGGCTGTACTGAAGTTTTAATGAATGCCCTAGTTCAATATCTTATTGTTATATGTAACAAGTATGTGTACCATTTGACAATGCGTAGATGTTTATTTTTATGACTTATTAAGTTTGGTAGTTTTTATTTTTCTTGGTTTTGTTTTTATTCTTTTTGTTGTTGTTTGTTTTTCTCTTTTTTTCTTCTTTTTGTTGGTTTGTTTTTTTCTTTTTCTTTTGTTTGTTTGTTTGGTTGATTACTGACAATATAGCCTTGCACTGGTAAAGTCTTTGATATTTTACTAACAGTATATTCTATGCACTGGTAAAATCTCTGATGTCATACTAATGGTATAGCCTATGCACTGGTAAAGTGTGTGATATCTTACTAACAGTATAGCCTATGCATTGGGAAAGTGTGTGATATCTTACTAATATTATGACCTATGCACTGGGAAAGTGTGTGATATCTTACTAACATTATAGCCTATGCATTGGGAAAGTGTGTGATATCTTACTAATATTATGACCTATGCACTGGGAAAGTGTGTGATATCTCACTAGCAGTATAGCCTATGCACTGGTAAAGTCTGTGATATCTTACTAACAGTATAGCCTATGCACTGGTAAAGTCTGTGATATCTCACTAACAGCAAAGCCTATGCACTGGTAAATTCTGTGATACATGCTGGGCATTTTCATTTTTTTCTGCAACTTACTGAGTGCGGAAATGAATTACGGTAGCTTTAACATGCACGGCCCTTTTCCTTTCCAGACATTGATGCAACTGATGGCTTGCATCTTGAAATCATCTGTCTTCATCATAAGGTTTCATCATCACTTCATCTTAGTTGTTACATTTCAATAGTTTCATTCTCTCATTAAACGCTTTTGTCTTTAGTTATAGAAATACTAATGTTTTCTGTTATACAGAACTTAAACATTGTGGATAAAGTTCATTATCAACACACACTACAGGCACCCACCCACACGCTGGAAAAATGATTGTGCCTGCAGAACATGCCTTAATGTGGTGGCCGGCTCCTATGCTTCAGTGATTAGTGTGTACTGTTCATGTCTTTCCGGAGTCTTCTCATCAAGGTATCACCTTGTCTGAAAAAGTCCGCATACATTTCATCACATCTTCCCCAGGAGTCCACTGAGCAGGTGCCTGCCAACCACATAATCCTACAACCACTATGCCACATCAGCCCCAGGAGTCCACTAAGCAGGTGCCTGCCAACCACATAATCCTACAACCACTATGTTACACCTGCCCAGGAAATCCCTTTAGCAGACCGTTCAACCAACTGCACAACTCAAGACACAGGGGAACCTTTTAAGAGCATGCTGAGTATTGTTGTGTTCGTGCACTTCATTGAGCACTGGCATGAATCATGAAGCAGGCATAAATCATAAGACCCCTCCTTTCCCTGTAGGGCTGCCAGGGACATGGTAGTAGGAATAGCATCTCCCTGCAGGACTACTCAAAGGGAAGTCAGGAAATGACAAGTCTGGAGTCTAGAATGGCCGGAGAGAGTGTACACAAGCTTTCGTGCTTAATCCACCTAGTGCTTCAAGGTTGTGCACAACCCTAACAGGATTGCTTCCCTTTGCCAGGCTGCTGTTCACGAGCTCTAGTATAATATAATAATAATATAATAATAATAATAATAATAATGGAATTTATATAGCGCTATATCTTGCAGAGACAAATCAAAGCGCTTGCACTCAACTCATTCTTACACAGTCATACAACCAGTGACAAGTAATAGTTCCATCAAGTCCAAATGTGCACACACACGCGCACACACACACACACACACACACACACACACCACACACACACACACACACACACCACACACACACACACACACACACACACACACAGAGGTCACACACCCTGGCAGGGCAATAGAATCTTGGCTGTTGAAGGCAGGGAAAAACTATGAGATGAGGCAGGAGAGGAAAATCTTAGGTTTGAAATAAATATGTCTTGAGACTGGATTTAAAAGTGTCATAAGGCTTTTGGCGGAGAGAGAGAGAGAGGGAGATCATTCCACATCAATGGACCAGAAATCGAGAAAGAGCGACGGCCGATGGTGGATTGGTTGAATCTAGGTATTCGTAAGGACAAGGTATCTGCAGCAGAGGCACGGTCTCACTGTCATGACCCACTGTGTCCATCTGCCCTGCACCGTGACAGTACTCTTCATAGGCCATGGGGAGACTGTTGCTGTCCCTCGTCACTCATTTTGTCTGCTCATCTTGGATAGGGGCAGGGAGTCTGATATTGGAAGGCAACAGGCCTCTTCCCATAAAAACGAATAACTGTGTCCTGATACATGATAGATTAAAAAGCACAAGATGATGCAGCACAAGCATCTGTGTTGTCCACGAAAACCCCGTTATCCTATGCTGGCAGCCTAGAGTCAGCAAGGACAGAGTTATTCAGATGAGTCTGCCTACGTTTCCCATCAACACATCAAAGCTACTTTGAAATGGGGAGAACATGATGACTGATTAACACTTTCCAGTTTTTCACAGATGTCTGTCCTGATGGGCAGCCGTGTGGAAGGTTCACTGTTGGCTGTGTTAGCCAGCAGTCTAGGCCTAAGGCTGATGCTCCAGGAACAGTATCTTGTCCACGCTATGGACGTGAGATAGGTCTTTTGAGACAAAATGCTTTATTATGCTTTATTATATAGTCGTAGCTGAGAATAACTGTCACCCAATTATCTAGAGAAATAGAACCCTTCCAATTTTGTTCTTTTGTATTTTTCTTAATTTTATCAAGGCTATGAATATGTATTTGCTTGTTATGCATGTTGCAAACTTGTGATTTGTTGTTTATATCAGTTTTCACATCATCATCATCATCATCATCATCACCATCATCATCACCATCAGTCCCGTGACATAGGTGGTTGTTAGGGGTGTGGGGAGAGTGTAGGGTGGAGCATGAGGGATGCCATAATCAACAGTCTTCCCCCAGCTGGTCCATCTTCCGCCTTCAGCAGCAACATAGCCATGTCAAAGCCGGCCGGCCCACTGTTTACTGTTCTTCATTCATCTCTTCAACTGTCTGTCCCTGCGTCTTCTTCCCGTCAGTGTCTCCTGCAAGACAGCCTTAGCGATGCGTGACATGACCAAGTCGTACTAGCTTCTTCCTCTTTTCAACCACCAGAAGGGGTTCCTGTGGACTAGCTTTCATGAACACCTCTTACAACACTGACTCGATGGTTCTGTTGTCCTGCCCAGATGTGTGGAGAAACCTTCAAATTTATTTAACTTTATAGACTTGAATTTTCTTTTCAAGTTGTTGCAGGCCAGCTTTCACACTGGTAAAGCATAATGGAAATGATGTGTACTCTAAACAACTTCAACTGTGTTGGGAAACTGATCTCCTGCTTTTCCAAATCCCTGTCACCTTTGCCATGGCCAAAGTTTCAAGAGCTAGTCTGGGTGTTTTTTTTCTTCAATTGAAGAACGGTCATCTCTAGTCAACGTGGAACCAAGATATTCGAAGGAGTACTTTTCCAAGGCATTCTCATTCATGACAATGCTAACTATGATGTCACTGTTGCTATTTACCATGACCTTGCTCTTCCCTACTCTGATCTCAATACCATGTGCTAATCCGTTTTTCTAGCTTGCTTGTAAGTTCTTGGAGGTCGTTGTTACTGACTCCAAGGAGATCAAATGGATCTGCCATCAAGAGAGACAGGGATATGGAAGAATAAATAATAATAATAATAAATAGCCAAAGGGCTTGAATGATCTGCACCAGTCCTTCAGTGTTGAAAGCTCTGAGGATTTGCTGCAGTCCATCATGCCACTCTCTGTCAAATGCTTTTTTCTTTTTAAACCAATGAAGTTTTAAGACAGATCTTTCTGGTGTTCAGGTGCAGTTAAAGATTTGACCTTTTGTCTTCCTTTCAGATCTAAAGCCAGACTGTCCTTCTACTAGCACTTCTTTGGCTTGGGTTGTTTTAGTCTGTTAAGAATGATTCTGAACATTCTCTTGCTTGGATGACTTATTAGGCCAATTCATCTGTAGTTATGAAGCTTTCATAGGTTACCTTTCTGTGAGAGTGGGATAACGAGACTCTGCATCCATTTTTTGAAGCCGTATCTTGGTGTGCCAGATTTTCGGGCAAAGAGCTGTCAGTCCATTTACAGTCTCTTCTTATCTTTGCTTGATTAATTCAGAAGGGATGTTCTTCACCCCAGGTATAAATTCCGTGTATTATTTACCCTCTTCTAAGCAGCGTACTGCTTCCTCTACTTCTTCTCTCAGTCCTGGTGATGGGTCTGGTTTTCTTGTTGATGTTCCTTCTTCCAGCATGGTTGTATCTAGATGTTTCTGATGGATGTACAGCTCTTTCCAGTACTGTGTCCATATTCTGAGAACTTCAGTGCTCTCAGAAAGCAGCATTGCTAATTTGTCTTCTATGATTGATAATCTCTTCTGTTCAGTCTTGGCAAGCCTTTTCAGGCTGTTGTTTATATGCTTAGTGCTTTATTAAAGTTTTGCTCTATGATTTTGCACATTTCTAAAATCCATTTGCCTTTCAGAACTGTTTTCTTTCTAAGCGTTATTGTTGATTTTGTGGAAGTTGTTCACTGCTTTTGTGCTTAAAGTCTTCGTAGGTTTGAGTTTCCTTCTTTCATGGCAACGGTCCAAGATGTTGTCAGTGATTCATGGCTGTATGTTCTTTCTGTCTTCTGAGCACTTTTTTTCTGCTGTCTCTAAAATGACATGCATGAAGCCATTAACAAGAATATTAATGTAGGTGTCCACAACGCTCTACGCTTCAAAATTTTCTCTATCTCAGCTTGAAAGGCTGAGGCTATCTGGAGGTCTTTCGAATTTTCCACATTGAACTTTCAGTTTTATTCAGTTCAGCTATATTTTCTTCAATTCTATTTTCATTTGACGTGAGTACAATGTCGTGATCACTGCCAATGTTTGATTCAGGAAATGCTTTTGTTTGAGCCTTGTTAATTGTAGATTTGAAGAAGTGTTGTCGTGCTAAAACGGCATGAACCATGAACCATTTCATTAGGAGAATGCCAAGATGTTCTTGACTGTTTGCGGGGTACTAGTTGTTGGTAAAGGTGAGCATGTAGCTACAGGCAAACTGCAGAAGTTGTAGCCTTCAGAAATGTTTTCTCACACGCCAAACTTCCCCACCATTCCAGCTTAATACTGGCATGCATCGGGGCCAACCTAGACTACTGTGATATTTGTTCTTGGGCACTTTGTCCATGATATTTTCCTGCTGGTCATAAAGCTATTATACTTTGTCATCACTGTGGTCTAGGATAGATGCATACACTTGGGTAATGCTGATGTTCTTTGGTTTTTCAGGAAAGGATGAAAATGAAGGCGCCAGAAATAGGAACACAGCTGATGAACCACCCAGCTACTTCTTTGTAAAGGAACAAGGTTACATACACTAGGGGGGTGGTGTGTTTCTTCTCCACAGCACCAGTGGCTTCTTTTGTGGCATCTTTTGATTCTCTTAATCCTGTCATAGAAAAAATTACAAGAGTGTCCCAGTGGTGTCTCGCCAGTTCGTTCTAAAGCTCTGTCTCTCTGGAAGAGTCTTTCAAGACAGCTCTCTGCCTTCTGGCATCTCTTTGCCTCAAAGAAAAGATCCATTTACTTATTTTGAACTCCAAAGTTGTCTGTGTTCTGTTTTCTTATTCTGTATATTCCAGTTTGCCTGTTTAGTTTTTAATTGATAAAAGTATATTTTCGAAACTCCTTTGCAAGTTAATAACCCATCAAAATAACTCTGCCAGAGTGTTGCTAAGAAAAGGTCCATATGTGATCTACAACAAGACAGGAGGGCATCACTTTAAGAATTGACACATTAATATCCCCCCTTCCCTTTCTTCTGTTGAGGACTTTCTCTTTCTTCATAAACACTTTTAACAAATACCAACTCACTTTTTTCATTTTTACAAAACAAAGCATAAGAGTCTTTTTTATTGTTTAACATCAGTGCAGCGCATTTGTGCTCATATGGCAGACAACAATAGTTGCTGTCTGAGCGTTTGATGAGGAAGGTGAAATTTTTATGTTAAAATATACAAAGTACGTACTTCTGATCATTGTATGAAAATAAGTATCCTGCAGCTTTAGAGAGTGCTAACTCATGCAGAAGCCTGTTATGTTTCAATCATATCAGAACAAGATTCCAACCACTTGAGAAGCTTTGCTTCCTTTGACCGTTTCCGCTTTTCAGCGAGAGTGTTGAAGGTATACATGAAAGGGTTCACAGCAGAGTTCAAAGGCAAGGCAAAAATAGCCAGGGCTACGTTGACTTCTCCAGGAACTGCAACACCAGCCAGTGCCAAGAGCCCACACACCCCAATGGGAAACCAGCACATGAAATCTGTCACTGCAACAGTGATCAGTCGACGAGCTATGGTCATGTCCTTTGACACTTTGGTTGTGTTGGTTTTCAAAGTGCTGCTTTGTATGGACCAGTAGATAAGAGTCTGCCCTACAGAAATAAACAAAAACAAAACAAAGTTGAATGCAATTAGAATTGAGAATGAATACCACCTTCCTTTAAACTTCTGAGTGGTCACTGGCAGCGGAATACATATATCTGTTTGGCCATAAAAATGCCAATGTGACATTACTGGGAGCAAAGGGACCAGAACCAAGAGCAAGGCAACTAGCCATATCAACAGGCAAGCCACTGCCGCTGACACTCTGTCAAATCGTATCACACTAAATGGAAAATGCAGAACCACAAAACGATCCAGTGTGATGATCCAAATGATCAGAGCTGACACTTCACTGGACAACAGAGACAAGACACCAGACATCTTACACGTCACACTGCTTTTCCATGCATGATCATGATGGAGATATGTGCCACGAAACTGCTCGTCAGCCGTTCCAATGATAGCAATGTACACACCCATCAAGAAATCAGCCATGGTGAGGTTGAGGACAAACACACTGAAGCCGCTTGAAGACTTCATACTGCTGGCAAAGAAACGAGCACAGAAACAGAAGAGGTTACCAGTCACTGACAGGCACCCTATCAGCCACAGAAATCCACGGTATGTCCATGACTGCAGCAAATCCCTGCAGGACGAAATTTCATTTCTTGGAGCAAGACAAGATGAAGAGTCAAAATCATAGGGAAGTATTTCATCACAGCACAACTTATGATTGTCTGATACTATGATACGCAGATGACGAAGATCTTTGAACAGGTCAGGTGGAAAGGTTTTGACAGGGCTGCCATCCATGAACAGTTCTGTTAGCTGTGGCATGAACTGGAATCCTCCTGGGCTAATGGTATGGATAGAGGTAGACGTTAAGTTTAGTTTTTGAATTTTTGAAAATGATGAAAAGTACGTAGCATCATATACTGCTAGTGACGTGTATGACAAATCTATCACACTTAGTGGGCTTTGCACTAAACTAGCTGAAGTATTACTGTGGATTGATGTCAAAGGATTGTTGGACAGAGACAACTTGTGCAGATTTGTTAAAGCACTCAGGGAAGTCACATTGAAGTGCTGAAATTGGTTATCACTGAGGTCCAGAATTCTCAAATTGGACAATATCAGATGAGGCAAGAGTGTCAATGAACACTTAGCAAGAACTAAATGAAAAAGGTGGGCATGATTATTGACGTCAGACAGTGTCATGCCAGAACCTGTGGCATCCAGATAACAAAGCTGAGGGAATAATTTAGCAGAAAAAGGTTGAGAACACAGAAATGTGTGGCCTTGACAGAGACAGCCTACAGGACAGGTCACACCACACAGTAACTCATCATCACTCAGTGGACAGTGAGGCCAGCCATCACACAGCTGGTCATTGTGAACACAGGTCGTGGACACTCTGCACCTGAAAAACCCTGGACACCTCAGGTCCTCACATCCCTCTTCATCCTGGTGGTCCAGACAGTCGTATAGGCCATTGCAGCGTGTGAAGACAGGCAGACAGTCACTGAAGTCTCCAAGGCAGCGATAGTGGCTGTCAGGACAGGAGTCATTGGAAGCAAGACCAACTGAAGTGAACTGTCTGACTGTGTCAAAAGTGATGAGAGCAGGAAATGGAAGGTAAACATATGTAATCCAAATCATTGTTAAGTGGTCACAGTTCTGCTCATCAGTTCTATCATAACAATGGGTCGTCTGATCACATACATTGTGATAGGACAGACACTGACCACTAGCGCAGGTAAAGGAATGAAGACATACAGGATGCTGACAGACAGATTCATCACTTTTGTCCTGACAGTCAGACACAAAGTCACATATCATGGAATAGGATAGTGTAGATCCATCACGACATCCGAATGTGGGAAACACAGTTGTGTGCTGGTGGGCTAAATAAAGTTGATCGTGAAGAGAAATTTGATGAGAAATATCGCAAGTCGACATCTGGTCTTGGATACAGCCCTGGTGCCCCTGAGATCCACAGAGAAAGGAGGTATGTGTGACATGACCCCCAGCACACACAGTCATAGAGTGTTGTCCTGAAGGCAGGGCAAAGTGTCTGCTGGGGAGGGACACTGTCTGAAAGGGGGTCTCCTTTGTCTGGTTTGTTCTAAACTCACAAGATAACCCAGTCTTCTGCAACAGTTTTCCGGTTTGAAAGCAGTCCATGAGAACCAGATCTGATCTCAAAGTTTGATGGCATTTCTTTACTCCGATGTGTTCCCATTCTATGGAAAACATGTTAAAAGAACGGTACAGGACTGTTTTGACATTCAAGATTGCATGTGCATACAAAGAAGGCAGTGTCAGGTCATTACTATAGAATCCTGTCCAAAACTGCACAAATCTTTTTTTGTGTAAGAATGTCTTGTGTAAAAGTGTGTTATACCAGTCACCGTCACACTTTGGAAGGCTAAGTGTTGCTCCCAGTGAATTACAGTACTTGTAGCCCAACGTCAGAACATTCTCTTTCTTGGTGTGGCTCTCTACCTCCAAATCACTGACAAACTTGTAGCAAAGATTACAGAATGGTACCAGTCCCTGACATTCGGGGCTGCTGAAGGAACAGTGTTCTGTCTCATCCCGTCCATCTTCACATTCTGTTTGGTGGTTACAAGCTAGATGCTGATAGATGCTGGAATAGTAACTTGCAGAGCAGTTCCACAAGCCACTGGGTAACTTCTGAGGTATTGTGTTTGGGAGAAAAAAAGAGAAGTAAAGTGTAAAGCAGTCTGCCTTGAGGCAAATATAAGTCTTTAGAAGGATGTACAATTTTGTTGCCTGAAACACATGGACGAAATCAGATTTGTAGTCATAGAACCTGTTCCAAACCATGTGTTTGACTTCTCTGAAAAGACCAGTGACTTCACTCTGCTCCATATGAAAGCGGTACAGTGATAGATCTAGTGGATAAGCCATGTTTTGCTTGATGCTGACAAAAACTGTCGCTCCAGCTGGGACATATATATTCTTTTCCTGAAAATGTCTAGAACTGGAATTCTTCACTTTGACGTACCCTGATAATTTTGATGTCATTGTGACCAGCAGTTTTCGTTTTTGTTCTGTGTTGTTGATGTAGAATGGATTGCGTTGATAAATTGTTCATTTTTTTTAATGCACCCACTTTCAGACACTAGCATACACATATACACACATGTGCACTCTCTCTATCTCTGTCTGTCTGTCTGTCTGTCTGTCTGTCTGTCTGTCTCTCTCTCTCTCTCTCTCTCTCTCTCTCTCTCTCTCTCTCTCTCTCTCTCTCTTTCTCTTAAAGAAGTATTAAAAGCAGAAACCATTCAGGACAAAGTAAACTTTAAAATAACCAATCTAGTGGGATAGATACTAGTTCAGCTGAACAGATGAAAATTGGTGGCAGTGGGATAGATACTAGTTCAGCTGAACAGGTGAAAATTGGTGGCAGTTATGCTGCAAAATTTTTAACAAGATGATTTGATGCCAAAAGCCATAATCATACTATTACGTAGAAAGGAAACCTAATCAACGAATATAATTACAAGGAGTCCCTATTATAAGCATTATATAATCATAAATATTATTTTTTAAATTGAATAAACATCTGTATATTGCTTAATTTCACAATACTAAGCAGGATTTTGCAGAAAATGCTCACGAGTTCGTCATTTGTTCCCGCTTTGGTATTCAGAACCACATGAATGAAAATGGAAGGAAACTTTATGTTGATCTTGTGGATTTTAGAACAGCTTTTGATTGTGTTCAGCATGATAAACTATCCAACGGTCAGCCTGGAGAAAGACTGTGCAGAAAGGTATCTCCAAGTTTGAAGAGACACTTTCTCAGCAGCACGAGGCAAAGAGAGCGAGAAGAAAGGCTGCAGCCCAGGTAGATAGACCAGCCTCAGACTTTACCTGGACCCTCTGCCATAGGGACTGTCATTCCCCTGTCGGACTGGCTCCGCTGTACCAGAATTAAACACCTAGAGCGAAACTCCATAGTCTTCCGTGACTGAAGGCTGCCAATAGTGAATAGTGATAAACTATTGCAGCACATTCAAAATTAAAGTGTAAAAAGTTAAGTTATTTCAGTCTTGTGTTTGTGCAGATTTTGAATTACTGAAATATTTGACTCTCCCATTGGAGTTAGACAGCTCAGAGTTCTCTCTCTCTCTCTCTCTCTCTCTCTCTCTCTCTCTCTCTCCTCTCTCTCTCTCTCTCTCTCTCTCTCTCTCTCTCTCTCTTCTCTCTCTCTCTCCCCACCCCCGACCAGCTACTATATAATGCTTATTAAATGTTGCTCAACATGGATAAATCTGGAATGGAAAGAACTGTTGGGCTTCAAAGATCAGAGAAATCAGGATTCCTTTTTGTGTGGCTTGAACAAGGTGTTAGAGTCGTTAAAGCTCTTTCTTTACGTCTGTTTAAACTAAGATTGATTGGTATGTTTATCCAGTTGTGCCAGAGTATGATCAGGGACCAGGTATGGCAGGCATGGCAGCTGCAGGAGCTTCAAAATAACATTACATTTGTTAAAGGGAAATGCTTCAAAACAACATTACATTTGTTACAGGGAAATGCTTCAAAACAACATTACATTTGTTAAAGGGAAATGCTTCAAAACAACATTACATTTGTTAAAGGGAAATGCTTCAAAACAACATTACATTTGTTAAAGGGAAATGCTTCAAAACAACATTATATTTGTTACAGGGAAATGCTTCAAAACAACATTACATTTGTTAAAGGGAAATGCTTCAAAACAACATTACATTTGTTAAAGGGAAATGCTTCAAAACAACATTACATTTGTTACAGGGAAATGCTTCAAAACAACATATATTTGTTAAAGGGAAATGCTTCAAAACAACATATATTTGTTAAAGAGAAATGCTTCAAAACAGCATTACATTTGTTAAAGGGAAATGCTTCAAAACAACATTACATTTGTTACAGGGAAATGCTTCAAAACAACATTACATTTGTTAAAGGGAAATGCTTCAAAACAACATTACATTTGTTACAGGGAAATGCTTCAAAACAACATATATTTGTTAAAGAGAAATGCTTCAAAACAGCATTACATTTGTTACAGGGAAATGCTTCAAAACAACATTACATTTGTTACAGGGAAATGCTTCAAAACAACATTACATTTGTTAAAGGGAAATGCTTCAAAACAACATTACATTTGTTACAGGGAAATGCTTCAAAACAACATTATATTTGTTACAGGGAAATGCTCCAAAACAACATTATATTTGTTACACGGAAATGCTTCAAAACAACATTACATTTGTTACAGGGAAATGCTTCAAAACAACATTACATTTGTTACAGGGAAATGCTTCAAAACAACATTACATTTGTTAAAGGGAAATGCTTCAAAACAACATTACATTTGTTAAAGGGAAATGCTTCAAAACAACATTACATTTGTTAAAGGGAAATGCTTCAAAACAACATTATATTTGTTACAGGGAAATGCTTCAAAACAACATTATGTTTGTTACAGAGAAATGCTCCAAAACAACATTATATTTGTTAAAGAGAAATATCTCCTACAGTTAGATACTTTCTGCCTTACACTCGATGTGACACACATAAGATGTAAAGTTTTGCCACTTAACATCGATGTACATCGATAAAGTAAAAGGAATCAAGGTAAAGAATGTCCGTTTTGTAAACCAAGAGTAACTGTTTCGTGCATATCAATTTAAAAAATAAAATTTTAATTGATTGTGCCCATAAATTTTTTACATGATCTGCCTAAATCACAATCTGTCAAGATGCACCTTTCACGCTGTCAGTAAGGTAAAGGTAAAGGTGTCCCGTAACCTATGTGGTCATAGGGGATTGAGACATCAGAGGCCTCAACTTCTCAAGGGACTAGCATCTTGAGGGCAGCGCCCATTTCCTCTCCCTCGCTGCTTTTACCTTCCCTGACCCTAAAGAGGCAGGTACCCATTTACAGCTGGATGAACTGGGGGACTGTACTGAAGCCAAGGCACACAAACGGTCACCCATCCAAGTGGTAACCACGCTGGGTGCTTCTTAACCTTGGCTGGGGGAAGGTAAATGCTCTGACCACTGAGCTATCCCGTCCCCCATTCACGTCATCAGTAAGTGAAAGAAATTGTATTGGGATGGTATGTCAGGAACGAGAATACCAGTTACAATTTATCCTCTTTTTTGAATTAAGAAATTACACCAAACTTACGTTAGTAAGGCACATTGTAATTTCGATTATATGAGGTCAGTGACAGGAATGAAAAGTTAGGTGCGAGTTCTGAGCCTGACGTGCATCCCATGGCCAGGATGTGGATCTCCATGTGGCCTCTAGACACAGACAACAAGACTTACAGGGTGGGCAAGTCAACACGACTATCTGAGGCATCTGACAGGGAGGGGACACACCTTCTTCCTGTCACTAACCTCAAATGGTCGTAATTAAACTGCATCTTAATGACATCAGTCTAGTTTAACGTCTTGATCATCTTTGGGCCAGTGACTGAGTCATACAAAGTCGTGTGTGAGATTTTAGTATTCTGTTGAGAGGTCACACATTTTCATTTTATTTTTAAAAAAATAATGTGAAAACTTATCAAAACATGGAAGTTAGTTCAAAACAAAGTCAGGAGTTGGTGTGAATAGATTTGTGCAATGTCACTCCAGTAAACAGGCACCTTAGTGCTTGTAAAGCAAACATCTCATGCACTTTGTAAAGACCAGGTTATATCCATGCTTGTCAGTCAGTTGCAGCACTTGATTTATCATACTCAAAGGAGGAAAACAGTAACATTCACGTTCTTTCCATGAAGTGGTAAAAGCATCAACTGTTTGCACCTCTGGATCTGCTCTCTGGAACAGATATTGGGCAAACTGCTTATTCAACCTGGAAGCGAAAAGATCAGTTGTGGAGTTCATTTGCAACTAAGCAAGAGCCTTCTTCAGGACAAAACTCTCCAGCTTCCATTCTGTGTCCACATTTATCTGCCTTAATTCCTGATCTGCTGGTGTAATTTCTTGACCAGGGATGTATGCTGTGGATAACCATACTCCATGAGATAAATACCACAGCCAGATGGAGAAAGTTATTTGGTTATATGTCTAGGAATGACCAGAACCCGCGTGAGTAATGCACCCACTGCTGTGATGTTCTTCAGCAGTGTGCTGTGCACACACACGTTTCCTTCCCATCAAGTCTGACAACATTTCAATGCAAACGAAGCAGCTTTCAGCTCCAGGTCATTCATGCAACATGTTTATTCACAGGAAGTCAGGAACCCTTTATTGTATATCATTGCAAGCACAGCCCCCCCCCCCCCCCCCAGCCTGAAAGACTGGCATCTACAGTAACAGTCACCTCGGGGTCTGGCTGAAGAATGTCATAGGATGCAGAGGACACATTTCAATCCACCCCTTAAGTTACTCTTTACCAGCAAGGAGAACACCAAAACAAAACAAAAAACCCTACTCACACATGGATATAAAATCATACACACCACACCTACAATGATAAGCACATATTGCATACATATACATACACATACATACATAAATATACATCTGCATATGTATGTATATAGCTACACATGTGTATACACACTCATACATTTATAGACACATGTAGACACCTGTAAATACATTCGTGTATCGCACACCAACAAAAGTCTGTGTGAGCTTCACGTACAACACTTGCAGCAATTTTTAGCATGATCCTAATGGTTAGATTGTACATGAACCTGCCCATGGATTTTGTGACATCTCCTCTGTCTGTAGCAAGGGCCTGACTTAAACGGAAAGGGACTAGATCTACTTTGAAAGTGACCAGTCAAGAAATATACATCATTATACTAAACCTCCAGTGTTAGGGTTCCATCTACACGTATGTGACTCTTGGGAATATGATTGTGTGTGTGTGAGTGTGTGTGTGTGTGTGTGTGTGTGTGTGTGTGTGTGTGTGTGTGTGTGTGTGTGTGTGTGTGTGTGTGTGTGTGTGTGTGTGTGTGTGAGTTGTGTGTGTGAGTGATGAGTGTGTGAGTGGTGGTGGTGTGTGTGTGTGTGTGAGTTTGTGTGTGCGTATGTGTGAGAGTGCTGTGTGTGGTTTGCATTTCCAGCCTAAAGCTAACAAAGCTCTATTATATGGTTGCTGGAAATTATTATCACATATATAGTCCAGCTAAAAAAATGAATCATGCAATTACTGAGCTGCAAAACCATTGCAGTGGGTGAACCTACCTCAACAACTAGTCATTAGCCACTGTACAATAACAGACAGCAGATTCACAACAACTATCCAGGTCACTAATGACTACCAGGGTCAAAAAGGCATTCATTAATCATAGTACAAGTTCTTTTTTTTTAATTTAAAAAGCAAACAAAACCCCGAAAACAACATCATACAAATAAAATTAGCATAAGATTGCAATGCAACCTTTCTGAGTTCAATAAAACATATATAAAATGAACATGTGGCTATCCTAACATGCATAGCTGCATCTACATCAAATACAGAGTCCCAGCCTGTATGACAACTTTAAGATTTAGGAGATCACACACAACACACACACACACACACACACACACACACACACACACACACACACACACACACACTACACACACACACACACACACACACACACACACACACACCCACACACCACGCACACGCCACACACACAAAAGAGTTACACATGCAAGTATTCACACCCACAACCACGTGTAGACCTCACACTTGCTGCATGATTGCACACATTGTACCAGCTGCATGAAAAAGACAGCCAGCAGAATTTGAACTTCTGAAAGAGAAAGATATCAACTTCCTTCCTTGATGTTGAGTCAGTTTATGTTGCTACGCACTTCAAACACGGCCACCCATTTTTGTTTATAGTGAATAACTGATAGAAATGGATAAAGAAAAATAAAGTTAAAAAAAATCAATAAATAAAGCAAAAGGCTTAAATTCACAGCTTATATCCGGGAGACACATCTTACTTGGAACCTCCGTTTCAAGGTCAGAAGTTACCAAACCTACCATGCTGACAGAGAGGAGAGACAGAAAGGAGGGGTGCTCATCCTGGTCAAGAACATTACAGGGACACTGGCAGACAGGTGGACATCACTGGAGCGGACGTCACAGTGGAAGAAAAGCAGATCATGATCTACAACATTTATTTCTTGTAATATCGACAGCTTTCACTACACACCATGGATGTCCTTCAGGATGGCTGTCTGGTTGCTGGTGACTTCAATAGTCACTCCTACAGTGGGGGTATGAAAGACTGAGCAAGAGGGGAAGACGTGGAAGACTGGCAAATTTACCAAACAGCTGCACTTGCTCAACAGCCCAGGTGAACCACCAACATTCTACTCCCGCAGGTGGCTGATGTCGACAACACCAGACTTGGCCTTTGCCACCAACAACCTGCATGCAAGTGCTGAGAGGAACTGTGTTGACCGAGTTGGCAGGTGGCAACCACAAACCTGTGAAACTATCCTTTCACCTCCACTATAGCCTGAGGGATGTAAGCCACTACCCAGACAGAACTACAGAAAAGCCAAATAGAAAGACTTCTTCTGTACGCTGACCAAGGAGTAAACTACCAACATCAACACTCGTCATTGACATGTAAACCGAATAACTAAGGCTTTCAATGATGCAGTATTAAAGGCAGCTGCAGAAACCATCCTACGAGGAACCAGAAAACTATGGAACCTTACAAAAGCAACCAACAAGGAAAGACCTTCAACAATTTCCATAGTCGTAGAAATTTTAAATGAAGTCAAACAGGCTGCCAACCCCTCATCAACACCTTCGAGATCAGCAACATCAACATCCGAGAGGACAGAAAGAAAAAAGTACTGAAAGGCCAGAAGCAGTACAGGAATGCAGACTCAGGGGAAGGTCATGGAAGAGCCTCTTACAAAGAAAGAACTTGAAAAAGGAATCAAAGAGCTACGGAAAGAAAAATCACCTTTACCTTTACATGATGGCCTGGCCAATGGAGTGCTGCAAAACCTGGGGGGGGGGGGGGGCATCAGCACAGAAGATGATACTTAGCACCTATAACACCAGCTGGTCTAGAGCACCAGTACCTCAGTCATAGAAAGATGCTTCAATGATTCCAGTTTACAAGAAAGAAAAAGACAAAACCAAAGCAGACACCTACATGCCGATAAGCCTGACCAGATGCGTTGGGAAGCTTATAGAGAGGCTCATAAGCAACAGACTGACCTGGTACCTAGAGAAGGAAGAGATCATTTCTGACAACCAGGCTGGATTTAGACAGTGCAGATCCATTGAAAACCAGCTTGCGTATTTAGCCCAATAAATTGGAGACGCGCTTCAAGATGAGAAGCAAACCACGGCAGTCTGGGCAGACCTAGAAAAAATCATTTGATAAGTTTTGGAAAAATGGCCTGACAATCAAATTAATGCATCAATATGGGATCACAGGCCACATGCACGATTGGATCAGCCGGTACCGTACCAATAGGAGGCCTGGGTGTAGAACAGAAGAGTCCAGACAGGAAGAGGGCCATGAAGGAAGGTGTTCCATCAGACGGTGTACTTTCCCTGATGCCTTTCCATCTATTCGTGAACGACATCTTGGACGACATTCCAGTATTTGATCTATGGTGCAATCTATGCAGACGGTCTGGTCATCTAGTGCTCTAAGCAGTACGTTGCTACAGACACAGTGAGAATGCAGGAAGTTCTAAGGAAGCTTGCGAAATGGACAAAGAAGTGGCTGGTGACCATCAAGGCCAGGAAAACAACACACACCATCTTCATGCTGACCACAAAGAAACACCGTGCACATTTCCAGGTGAAGGGGCACATCCTAACCCAGGACAAAACACCAACCTACCTTGGGGTTACCTTTGATCCCAGGATGACTGGAAGAGCCAGATGGAAAGATGTACTGCAAGATCCAGACTGCAAACAGCCCTGAGGAACAAGTTGGAAAACATCCCAGGGAGCAGATTGCAACATTCGGAAGAAACTGTTCCTTGGACGTGTAAGACCTGATTTTGAGTATGGAGTAACTGCATTTTGTCGATTGCAACAAAATCCAACATTGACGAAGTTGCCCAAGTTCAAAACAGGCATCACGGATCATCGCTGGTGCCCTCAAATCTACCTCCATTCAGGCCATGGACACTCTGGTCTTGGGGGACTTGAACGTAGATGACATTAAAGTCCTGATAAAAGCTGCTAACTTCAAGAGGCTAAAGAAACACCCAATGCACAAGAGCACATCAGAGCCCACAAAGTGCAGGCTTAAACACTACAGCTTTGCCCACAGTGTGTAAAGACTTGAGAGGCTGGATCAAGTTTGATACTGGTCAATAGGATATTTTGCTGGCTGCAGATTTTATTGTATTGCACTGTACTGTACTGTACTGTACTGTACTGTACTGTACTGTACTGTACTGTACTGTACTGTATTGTACTATATTATATTGTGTCCCATTTTAGTGACGGCAGATTTTTCTGCTTCACATTCAGACTGCTCTCCACAAGAAGAGCGTGCTATCACAAGAACTTAACCACGTTTTTCAATTCATTTTCCTGTCTACATAATCATGTTTTGTTTCCTTATAAGAGCAGTTTTTATTTTCCACAGAATGTTTCCAGAGACAACTCAGAGTTTTACTGTGGATTGATTTTTGTGGGCTGACTGTATGTTGTACACAGGACCTCGGTTTATTATCTCATTTGAAAGACTAGCACCAAGACCGCCCCTCAAGGTCTAGTGGATGAGAAAAAAGTTCGAACAGGGATCGCACGCACCCTCATTTCTTGCTTTCTAAGCAGGTGGGTTACCTCTAGACCACCGATCTACCAGTTTCATTAAATATGGATTTTTTCCCCAGCAGCTCCCAGTAAAGCAACTGTCAGCCATCATATAGCCAACAAACTGCTTCGTTTTCGGGTCATACTCTGAGGTTGAAAGAGACGTCACAAGCAAGTGTATTTTCATCATTCTTCTCTCAGTCAGCATATTCCCAGATACGTCATATTCATCAAACCCCATCACACTCATCCTATCCATTGCAATCATCATATCTATCAAATTCATCATACTTCTCATACTCAGTATACTTCTTATAGTCATGTTCATGGTACAGTTTTGCTCATTATACTCATATTCACCAGGCTCATCATACTCATGTCATTCATCACATCCATCCTATTCATCATGTAAGCAAAACCGCTCTCAGTGAAACATAATCATTGATCAAGGTTTCTAACCTGTGAGACACATCAGCTGCAATGGCACAGTGATTAGTGATATGGATTACGGGCTTGAATGTCGAAGGTTCGAATCCCAAGTATGTCATGGGCATTTTTTGGACCCCAGCCAGTTCACACAGTCAAGCCTCATCCACTTTATAGATGCAATTTTGACAGTGTTGCTCAAATTACCTGAGCAAAACTGCAGGTGTATATATCTCTCGGGCCTGGTTGATGCCAGGATATAATCATTGCGACAGGAAGAGTAGAATACATCCCAGTCAGTGAGTCTCATATCACATACATAACGACTCTTGAACATAAAATATCTGTATCTGGTTCCCTTCCTGTGGCAGACGACACTGTGGCAGTTGGGTCATTCAGCATGCAGACCCCCGCATCAGGTGCATCAGTGGTGTGTGTGTGTGTGTGTGTGTGTGCCTTTCGGGCCACACTCCAGCTTTAGCTTGCGGGTCAAGTAGTGTTTATTAATTAAGCACTATTCAGGGAGAAAAAAGTCTTAGCTCGTTTTGGAACATTGAACAATTACTGTGATTGCTCTTTGGGTTAAAGAAATGGACTGATGCAAAGTCGCCATGGAAACGCTCATCGTCTGAAGATGGCTTGCGTTCCTATGCCGATGACCCCGCACACGGACATTGTGAACGTCGTTGCCCACCATTTAGGTAGCCGCATCCCGGCTTCGGGAATGACGTTTAAACATGACAGTAATGTGGATGTGCGTTTCTGAAATTCCGTCATCTGGTCCTACTGGCATGAAATGGCTCACTCATTCAAAAGGCAGAACGGGT
>CM054134.1:98620624-98629329 GCA_028751875.1 Rapana venosa
CCTACTCTTTCGAAAAGCGGATCAGGATTTAACGTGTGCGCAAGATGTTCTGCATGCGTTCGCACACGGGGCCTCGGTTTACAGTCTCATCCGAAGGCTTTGACATTCTGTTCGATTTTTTTTGTCAAACTGGGAAGAAAGGGCTGTGTTATGTTGCATGCCATACAACAATCGGATGCATTGTTCTATATAATTATTTTGTATCACTGCGGGAATGCAAATGTGTGCGTGTGTGAGAGCGCACATGTTCGTTTATGGGACTCACATGCGCACTCACACATTCGCCCATCTGAAATGGATGTAACAGTGTCTTCACATAAACACTGGTGTTTATTTCATCTGGGAGAACAGTGGACTTTGGGCAGCAGATGGGGTTTGTGGTTTCATTTCTGCTCAGTACCCTAGTATCTTGCTCAGCTGCATGGAGATTTCAGAATCAGCGGATCTGGCAGCCTTTTCCTCTTCTTCCAGGCTGAGGGACGAGTGGAGAGCGGAGGGAAGGGCTGTACCACGATGGTGCTGTAACTGTTACATCGGCGTCAGTGGTCGTCTGAGATACGCTATGCAGTGAAAGCTCCCCAGCTACAATCGAGGAAACTCCATCCCTCGCAGATGTGTGTGGTGTGTGTGTGTGTGTGTGTGTGTGTGTGTGTGTGTGTGTGTGTGTGGTGTGTGTGTGTAGTGTGTGTGTGTGTGTGTGTTGTGTGTGTGTGTGTGTGTGTGTGTGTGTGGTGTGTGTGTGTGTGTGTGTGTGTGTTGTGTGTGTGTGCGTTTTCGTGCGTGCGTGTGTGCGTGTAATGTAATGTAATTATCTGTAGGCCTATGTATCTATCACAATGTATTTTTCCTTTTATCGACTTCCCCCGTGGGGATGCCGGGGGCCTCTCAGTATAAATAACATCCCCACCTGGAAATTATGTGCTAGGAATTCCCTCTTACCATCTCTCTCTTTGTTTTTCCCTTGTTCCTTTGCTTCCTGTCGCCTCCTTGTCTGCTTTTTGCCTTCTTGGTCCATTCTCCTGCCTTTTTCCCAGAAGAAACTTAAAAGACAACAGTTTTCTCCCATACCGAAGTCGGATGCGCTGGGCCTGACTTGTCAGGCGCTTAAAGGCAGCACAACACATTTTCGCTCACATGACAGAGAACAGTAGATTCTAGTTGCTGTGTAAGCATTCGAAGAAGAAGTTTTATCGACTGACACAAAAGAACAACAACAACAACAACTGTAGATCACATCTGACAACCTTGATCTGTGCAACAAACGTAGAGAATTGAAGAAGGCCGAGAGCGAGACAGAAGAGACAAAGCAGAACAGGGCCTCACCACACCTCACCTCACCTCACCTCACCTCACCTCACCTATCCCGTATCCCGTGGACCACTGGGGCACCCAATGAAGATTTTGCAACCAGCTTCCTCCACTCCCCGCGGTCCTCTGCTTTCCGTAGCAATTCGTTCCACTCAAGGCCATTCCATTCTCTGATGTTGTCTTCCCATCGTTTTCTCTGTCTACCTGTTGGTCTCCGTCCTTGTACTGTTCCCGGTAGGACAGTCTTGGCCAGTCCAGATGTTCGTGTGACGTGCCTGTACCACTTTAGTTAATGTCTTTTCACTGAAGTGAGGATCTCTTCATATGGTCCGATGGCGTTTTTTAATTCTGGTTTTCAGTTCTTCATTAGTGATGTGATCTCCGTATGAGATACCAAGGAGTTTGCGAAAGCATCTTATCAGAAACAGCATCCAGTAGTATCTAGTACAGGGCCGTCAACCTAAAATCAAGAAAAGCGTGAAACATGGCAAAGGAATGCTGGACTGAGGAGCACGCAGTGCAGAGCCACTGGAGAGAGGCTGGAGGGGAACAACAGCTAGCTGACCTATCTGCTGGTGAAAGACGTGATCAGCACAAACCAGCACAAACCTCCACAACAGCCCACAGGACAAAGATGAATGGACGTGCCTCACAGAAGATCAGGATGTCATACAAGGAGCACAGCATTGTAGAACAATTGTAGTCCTTCGGATGAGACTATAAACCGAGGCCCCGTGTGTGAACGCATACAGAACATCTTGCACACACGTTTAATCCTGTTCCGCTGTTCGAAAGAGTAGGCCATTGTGTGCCAGTGGGAACAGATGACAAAGTTTAAAAAAACGCATACACACGCAAAAAAAAATCATCTGAGCGCTTTGATTTGTCGCTTTACAAGATTCAGCGCTATATCAATTCCATACATTATTATTATAATTAAGAACACAGTTACAAGAGACCCTGGAAGCGCTACATATCCCTCTTCCAGTGACGAAATTCGACGACCACCCCATCCTACAAGCGGAGGTGAAAACTGCAGTGAGGTGGTAGAGGAGGAGCGAGTCATGGGGGGACTGAGGCATCAGAGACAACTTCTCCAGGGGCCAGCATATTGAGTACGGCGCCCATCTCCTCTCCCTCGCTGCTTTACAAAACTTCCCTAACCCTAAAGAGGGCAGGTACCCGTTTACAGCTGGGTGAATTGGGGGAACTGTACTGAAGCCAAGGCGCGCAAACGGTCACCCAACCACCTGCACTGTGTAGCAACAATTTGAAAAAAACCAACCCACTGAACATCACTAATGGTTTTCTATTGTCCGTAGCAAAGATGACTTTAGAGTAGGTGTGTAACGTTTTAAGTACACGTTAATAATTATATGGTTAACTGTTATAGTATTATCTATATAGCTATATAAATTCCATATATTATTATTATTACTACTACTATTATTATTATTATATCATTATTATTATTATTATTATCCTTATTATTAGCACAATGTAACGTATGTTTTCAACATGTAAAGCAGTTCAGTTTCCATCTACAATATAACGCTACATCAGAGCCAAACCGGGTTACCTCCTTCTTTGGGTGTACTGGAGATAAACCGGTTTGGCTCTGTTGTAGCGAACTGTGTGTGAAGGAAATGATCTCTTTTGCATAGTGAGCATTATGTTCTGTTGTTGTAACGAAAGATCGAAATGTTCCTGGTTTATCCTGTGAATTTAAACACCCGAGTTTCTGTTTTTGCAAAGAAAAGCTATTTGTTGGGGGGAGGGGGGGGGGGGGGGGCACAGTCGGATAGCGTTCTTGTGGTGACTGTTTTCTCCAAGACGTCAGCTTTTTCGTCATAATAGCATCCACAAAGAGACCAAATTCAACAGAAAGTAGATGAGCCTTTTAAGGTGACTGCCTGTTAGTTTTTTGTTTTATTTTCATTTTTGAATTGTTTTATTCTTTTATTTCGAGTATAATGGAATAAGCACACATGTGCTTTTAAAAAAAATCCAGTCCCCGTGTGTATGCAGTTTTGTAAATTTTGTCATCTGTTCCCACCGGCACACAATGGCCTACTCTTCCGAAAAGCGGAACGGGTTTTAACGTGTGTGCAAGATGTTCTGTGTGTGTGTGTGTGTTGTGTGTGTGTGTGTGTGTGTGTGTGTGTTGTGTGTGTGTGTTGTGTGTGTGTGTGTTGTGTGTGTGTGTGGAGTGTGTTTCTGGCCAACGTCGCCCATTACATGTCATCAGAGATGTGTCAATCTTTTGTATCCACTCTGTTCTGAACAATACTTCACTTCACTCATCCCTTGGTCGGGACAACCGTTGGGGTACCCGCATGGACGCTGCAAGTGGACCGCCAAATGGTTCTGTCCTGGGCTGCTTTCAGGAGGCTTGGTACAGTGAGGCCGGTCCACTCCTTGATGTTGGATATCCAGCTTTTGCGTGGTCGTCCCTGCCTCCTTGCTCCTTCCACCATTCCCTGCAGGACTGTCTTTGACAGGCTGTTATGCCTTGTGGTGTGGCCAAACCACTTCAGTTTCCTCCGTTTGACTGTATCTAGCAATGGTTCTTGTTGCCAGCCAGTGCCTCGATCTGCTGCCAGACGTAGTCATTGGTTTTGCGGTTCTGTAGGTGATGTTCAGGATCCGCCTGAGGCACTTCATCTCAAAGGCTTGAATGCGACGTTCTAAATCGGCAGTAAGTGTCCAGCTTCACAGTGTAACAAGGCAAATGGAGTGACGAGTGCCTTGTAGAGTATGACATTATTGGGGGTTCTGATGTTGTGGTTTCTCCACACATTATCGCCAGCTTCGTCAAATGGAGGAGAGTGCCACAGCAAGTTGATATTCACCTCTTGTGTGCTTTTTTGCCTTCTTTGGTGATGACTTGGCCCCAAGGTACTGAAAGTTTCCCACCTACTCTCGTGTGCTCGCACTCATCTTGTCTTTTCAGTGCTGGTGGGAGTGGTCGGTGTGGTACTGTTCACTAGGTCTTCGCTCTTTTCTGTGCTGATCTCCATTACGTGGGCATTGGCTGATGTTTCAGTCTGGTGGTGAGATCCTGGAGTTCTTCTTCACTGCGGCCCATGGGATAATATCATGTCTGCGCAATCGAAAGATTGCAGTACTGCTTCCTCCATTTTGTGATTGTGCGTTTGAAGCAAGGTGGGCCTCCTGCTATTGATGTTATCCGGAACACGTTGAAAAGAACGGGGGTATAGCGGGCAGCCTTGTCGAACTCAACTGAAGTCCGGATGAAACTCCCCGATTTCTCCACCCATGAGGGACTGCACTGTGGGAGCGTCATACAGCGCCTGGAGGCTTGAATCAGGTCCTGTCGAAGTATAGTCTCTCTATGACTGCCACAGGAGCTTCTTGCCACACTCGATAGAAGGGCTTCTTGAAGTCATTGAAGTTGTTGTAGAGCTGGTAGCTGATGTTGGTGAGATGCTTCTCTATGAGGCATTTCTGTGTTGAAGATCTGTTCGACAGTGCTTCGACCGGTCTGAATCCTGGCCTGCCCCCCCTTTCTTTCTGATAGGATTTCTTTGCTTGTGGTTTCAGTACTGTTCAAGGCAATGCGTACGCATAACTTGCTTGGATGGCTTATAGATGATTTGTTCTGTAATTTTGGCACTTCTTCAGGTGTCTCCTTCTTTGGAAGTGGAACTATGATGGATTGGTCATGTTAGGCCACTCTTTGCTGGTCCAGATGCGTTGGCAGTAGGATTTTTTGTTAATGCCTTGTTCATCTCTGGGCTACGTTTCTTGATGAGCTCGCGGGATGTTGTCAATCCTGGTGACTTGCCTCCTTTCAGGGATCTTTACTGCTTCTTCTACCTCTTCCTCCAGCACCTGTGTGCTTTTTCAGGATCTGATGTCTGGGATCTTGCTCGTGAAGTTTGTTTCGGATCAGCCTTCAGATTGTAGTTGTACAGGTCTCTATATGCAATACTATGTCATCTCGTCCCGATAGTGGCGCTCTCTGTAAGGACTGACCACTCTTTGTCTTCAATAAAGGAGGGTCTTTGGCTGCTTTGGGACTTTGGTTAGTATCTTGATGGCTCTGGATATGCCTCTTTGCTGTCTCCTTTTCGCCATAGCTTCCAACCTTTGGAAGCATTGTTCTGACATCCAGTTTCCCCATGGCCTCAGTCATCTTCTTCTTGATGTGACATGTTGACTGTTCTATACTCTTCGGCCTGTTTCTGGGTTCTTTGTTCTTCACTGGCTTTAGCTCCCTACGGTGGTCGCACAGGTCCAGGTATAGTTGGTAAACCACGGTTGTTCTTTTTCCTCTCTTCCCAGGGATCTCAGTGCTGTCTCTGAATGGGTCTTCGCTGAAGTCTCGTGAGGTTGTTGATGTCATCTTGGGAAATTCAGATGCTGCAAATCTGCCCCCTATCTCAGCTTTAAAGATTTCAGCGGCTTCGGGGTCCTTCAGCTTTCCTATGTTGAACCGCAAACGGGGATTTCTCTTCTGGTTCTTGGTCCTCTTCAGCTTGATCTGTTAGGGTCCATGGTTACATGCGTGGTTCACTCCCATATCAGCGCCAGGGAAACTTCTTGTTCTGGGTTTGTGATGCTCGACTTAAATCGTTTGGGGCAACGATGTAGTCAATCTGGTTATGTGTCTTTCCATTTGTGTGAGTGCCACGTCGTTCTTCGTGATCTCGTCAGGCCCTGATTCGCTATATTCTCGATCTGATTCTTTATCGCAGCTATTCGGTTGGGCAGGGTCATTGTTTATATTTTATTTTTTTTTTAGTTATTTTTTTATCTGTTTTAATAAGGTAGTTGGCGACAGGTAAGATTGGGGCTGCATTGCGAAATTCCAAAAGTCTGAGGACCCTTATCATTAGTTTCGTCACGCAAAAACGGCTACTGTCCTGGCCATCATTGGTCATAAGCGTCAGGTCCGATCTTGGCATTCCAGTCGCCCTGGATCCGAGAAACGTCCTTCTTGGGTTGATTTGAGGGCGCTCTCATATCTTCGCCATGAACACTTCGATTGCTTCTTCATCGTAGTCTGATGTTGGTGCATAGACTTGTATGATGGTCATTGGTGTGTGGTTTTGCTGCGACTCGCATGGAGATCAGTCTGCTTGAAATTGGGGTACAGCTGATGACACTGTTAGTCCTCTTCTTGTTGACAAGAAATCATACTCCGTGTTGGGTGTTTGGAGTCGTCGCCACTATACCATAGTTTGTGATCCTCCTCTGTAGTTGCTTCGCCGAATCCGACCCTAGGACTCTCGGCCTTCCATAGTCCAGTATGTCCCATCTCGACTTTCGAAGTTGTGGGTTAGCTCTTGGTGCTTCCCACATGAAGTACAGGTACGGATGTTCCATGTACCAATGATGGTCCATTCAGCTGGAGTTGTAAGCTGTTGTTTGCGTCCCAAGTCGCATATTTTCACCTCCAATCCTGGGAACGCTCCAATGGACAGGCGCGGTTGTTGGTATTCCGGGCCTCACCGATCCGGCATGTCTTTCCTTGCAGTGTTGTACATGTAGGTATTTCGGTTGGGCGTGATTGCTTGCGGCGACCATCTCCTCTCCAAGCTGCTATTTGCCCAGAGCTGGGGATTTTGTGGGTCGGGTTATCCTCCACACTGAGGACAGTAGTACTGGGTTACAGGTTACCCGTAGCAGAGGAACACCTCTGACTCTGACCTCTGACTCTGACTCTGAACAATAATAATAATAATAATAATGTATGGAATTTATATAGCGCTGAATCTTGTAAAGCAACAAATCAAAGCGCTCAGATTTTACTTTAAGTCACGGCAGATTTCTCTCCGTGAAATTCGGGCTGCTCTCCCCGGGGAGAGCGGGAGAACGCGTCGCCACTTAGCGCTGCGCCACCCTTTCACCCTTTTTTTTTTTTTTTCTGCAGCTGTATTTGTTTCCCTATCAGAGTGGCTTTTTTCTAAGAATTTTGCCAGGGACAACTCTCTTGTTGCCGTGGTTTTTTTACGTGCGCTAAATAATTACGTGTAACACACGGGACCTCGGTTTATCGTCTCATCCGAAAGACTAGCGCCCAGACCACCACTCATGGTCTAATGGATGGGGGAAAAGTTTCCGGTCCAAACGGGGTACGAACCGCCGCACACTTCAGACCCGGACTTTTCGCTTTCTAGACAGGCGCGTTACCTCTAGAGGGATTACTTGCGCAGGCAATTATTCATGTAAACCTTTCGTCAAATGTTAAAAACACGAACGGTTTACTTAAACCATACATTTCTTATGTGTAAGAAGATCCATCTGTCTTTTCTACTTTGTACACTGCTTGAAGATGAAAACACCAAGGTGCTGGACAAGACCCAGAACAGTAGTTTTCCTGACCAAAGACTCCGCGAGATTTGCCCTGGTGTAGAATACCTCTGGAACCAAAACAAGGCGAACTTCACCGTTCTGCAAGCCAGAGTGTCAGACTGTGACGGTAAACAATTTCTGCCAGACTACACAGCAGGTCAGGGAGTGGTGTATGGAGTGTGTGGTGACGCCACCAGTTTCTGCAGAATGCGTCTGGGGGTACCTCTAGGTATGTATGCGCATGTCAGAGTGCACCGGCTGTCTCTGTGGTGTGATGTCAGCCAGTGGGAAACAGCCGTAGATCAGCACCAGTTCCCAATGTACTATGACTACAGGATACGCTGCTTTGAGCACAAAATGAGCCTGTTTCTCGTTTTTTATCAACGTTTCGTTGATATGCTACACATAAACAAGCCTTCAGTTAAAAATTTCCGTGTAGAAGTAACCAACGCTATAATACATTAATAAGATACAACACCCCCACATTCTGAATGTGTAATAGTACCACAAGTAAGAAAGTACACGCAGTTCAGGGAGGATGTACGGGTGGCCTCTGGAAGCGTCTTCTTGGTGAGTGTAATGCAGGCCCCCATACCTCAAATCCTGCACCAACGATGAATGGTTTTTACGCTGATGTACAGAAAGCCAAACACCTCAGACAAAAGCATTGCACGTTTATGCATCGAAAGTAGGTCACCAGCCTCTATTCTGAACACTTCACATCTTGAGATAGAGTTTAAGTTTTCCTGGAATCGTCATTATTATCTCAAAATCTATTTCTCCGGAATTCCTGCTAATGAACAGCCGCACAAAGTGCCCAGTGGGCTGTTCAACTGCTCGGTGAAGCATTACCCTCAGTTCGGCCATCATGTGGACTGCAATCTGAAAATAGAGTGTGAGGATGGGCGTGATGAGACAGAACACTGCCCCTTCAGCAGTCCTGGCTGCCAGGGTCTGGTAGCTTCACGGAGAAAGTGCTTCAGTTTGATCAGCAAGACAAGATCAGAGTCCCTGCTGATCCTCTCCTACAAGTGCCAGGCCTTAGGAGGAAGGCTGGCTTCCATAAAAAGGAAGGG
>CM054134.1:98629829-98657422 GCA_028751875.1 Rapana venosa
TAAATTTTAATGTATAAAATTTATTTAAAAGATAAAACATAAGAAAATAATGTAAAACAGAAACAAGCTAAAATTCTTTGTAACCTTGTTGTAGCTCAGGCTAAGAGACAATTTTGGACTTCTTTTTGTCCCACCGAAATTTAAAATTTCATAAGGACCTTAAAAAGGTTTGGGAAAAATTTCATGAAATGAAAAGAGGTGTTAGTTTACCAACTTGTCCAGTGAGACTGGAGAACAAAGAATTTTCCATCCAATTTAGAAAAGGCAGAGGCATTGCAGACATGTTTTCAAAATCAATGTGTCTTGAAGGCTTGTCACTTAAGTGTAGAAATATAGAACAGAAGAGGAAAGTAAAACAGAATATGCGACCCAGTCTCTGACAACAGTTCATACATTAATGCTCCAATTTCAGTGGATGAAGTTAGAGATGCTTTATTGTCTCTCTCTAACAAATAAACATCTGTTGGATTAGATGCAGTTTCTAATGACATGTTAAAACATCTACCAGAAAACTTCATTTTTCTACTTCATAAACTGTTCAATAATGTTGGATTGAAGGTGTTATGCCAGTGAGGTGGAAACAGTCCATTGTCGTTCCAATTCATAAACAGGGAAAGCCCAGAACAGACAAATCTAGCTACAGACCAATTGCTTTGACCTCACATACTTGCAAGTTGATGGAGAGAATTATTATTAAAAGGCTTATGTACTTCTGTGATAAAAAATAAAATAATCCCGGTTAATGAAGCGGGTTTTCAAAAAGACAGATCTGCCATAGATAACTTGGTTAAGCTATCAACGCATATAAAAATTCAGTTTTCAAGAAGAAAGAACGTTCTTGCAACATTTTTTGATATAAAAAAGGCGTATGATCAAGTTTGTGCATGCGAAGTTGCTACATAAACTTAAGAATCTGGGTTTTTCTGGTATTTCTATCACTATATTAAAGGTTTTTTGACTAACAGAAGTATACAGGTTAGAGTAGCTAAATCATATTCAAGTTTTAGATCTCTTCATATGGGACTACCTCAAGGTTCTGTAATATCGCCTCTCTTGTTTAATGTTTGCTGTATGATCTCCCTGTGAAATTGTCAAAGGAAGTCGCTTAGTGCAATATGCAGATGATATATGCATGTGGATGAATGTTTCTATGAAACGAAACACACCAAAAAGAGCGTTAAACTACATTAAAAAGGTATACCAGAACCAACTTAACAACATCGATAACTATATGCTCGAAAATGGATTTACTTTATCCACAGAAAAAAACGTACACTGTGCTTTTAACAATAGCAGTAATCCAGATGAGCTACCAGCATTTGGGGAATTGGGACCGACGTTATTGAGTATAAAGATTACTGTAAAGTTCTGGGGTGTTATTCTCACTTCCAAGCTAACTTGGAATGCACATATTGAACACAATTTAACTAAAGCAAAGAAAGGCTGAAACTTTTTGAAGATGGTAAGTAAACAGTTCTGGGGCCAAGACACAGTAAATCTGAAATATTTAGCTACTTCTCTTATTCGTTCAAAATTATCGTATGGCCAAGAGGTATTTTCAGTGCCCTAAGTATTTACTTAGAAAGTTACAAAGTATAGACTGCAAAGCATACAGGCTGGCTCTTGGTGTGCCTTATCACGCCTCAGCCCTGGGAACATATAACGAAGTCGGCATGTTGCCTTTGGATGATTACCGTCAACTGGCATGTGCTAAATATGTGCTTAGAAACAAAACGACTGAAAAACTTTATTTCAGAAGAATAGAAGTACAATCAGAATTGGATTTTCCTAAAAGTAGCGAAATATATTGCCTCTATAATGCCCATAAGTACATATGTGTCTGATCTGGTACAAAACTCTAAAGTCAATCAACTCAGCATGGACACACGAGAAGCAATCTTACCTTGTCCATCATGGGAGATGAATAAAGCACACTTTGACATAGAGGTGTCTAATGTAAACAAGAATGACAATTTGAATATAATGGTTTCTGATGTCCGATCCCACATCTATCATAAGTATTTTGACCATTTACAAATGTATACAGACGGATCACGTCTAGATAATCAAGAAACAGGTTCTGCTTTTGTTATACCAGCGTTGAAAATTGAAAAATCATACTATGTTGGTAAATATCACTCGATATTTACAGCAGAACTAATAGCAATATTAATGGGTCTTACTTATATTCTTAATTTGCCATTGTATATATTTCAAATCCTTCTTTGCGTTGATTCTAAGTCGGTATTGTATGCTTTAAAATCTCCATGTTATAAGAAAACTTCAAAAATTATATTAGAATTAAGCATGTTATCCATCTCTTAACCTTAAAGGGCATAAGTGTTAATTTTTGTTGGGTGCCTTCACACACTGGATTCTTTCCAAATGAGTGGGCGGATAGAGCTGCCAAAAAAGGTGCAAAACATGAACGGATGCATAGAATTGCATGTGTCTCTATCCTTAATAGAGGGGTACAGATTACTAGAACAAAAATCATGGAGAAAAGGGCACCGAAACTAATCAGCAAAATGATAGATCTTTAACTAGAACTGCAATTAACACCGAAAATTAACAGTCGTGAACCATTCAAAGGATTGTGTAAATGTTTTTTAACGTCAAGAAGAAATAACTGCTTTATTTTATAGAATAAATTAAATGCATTGATAACCAAAATTTTCAGTAAAAATGGTAAATGTCTATGGTGGTGAGAATATCACCAATACTCATATATTTTTTTGACTCCCAGAGTGTAAAAACCTTTCATGCCCCATTTTCTGAAAATTCCCTTACCAGCATATTCAATAATTTAAAATGCATTTGAAATTGTGAAAGGCCTTTATCGCAGTCCCTTAGGACATTTGTTATAGTTGCATTAAGGGTAATGACATGTTTTTGGGTTTTTTTTTATAATTCCTGTTGCATTGCCAATTTTCTTTATGTGACTTTTTGTAAAAGCATGGTTGGTGGGTGGGTTGTTTGTTTTTTTTTGGGGGGCTAATTTTTTAATATTTTTTTTTATCTATTTTTTGTTGTAAATAAAAATATCCACCCCTCCATTTGTTCCCCCTCGTCTAATATCACTAGAAGTGAACAACCGTAAAATTAAAAGTCAACAACAACAACAGATGCTAATATACGACAACAAAAGGTTCGTAAATTTTTCACGCACAGTAGATGCTGGTCGAAACAAGCCATTGAAAGATGGGCCGATGCTGTGTGGGTGTATAGTTACTATGCCGTTTGCAGGTCAAGCACTTTTATAAACGGTGGTTTTATTCCACAGTCGTGCGTGCTCTCTTGTCGCCCGCCTCTCTTGTCTTTGCAAACCACACACCATACAGTACTCTGCGAATCATGATGAGGCGTGATGGTGGAGGATGAGGAAGAGGATGAGGGTTTGTATTTTTCCGAGGGTAACGGATAGATATTGACTTACTTTTCATTGTGTCATCCAGTAAAAAAAAAAAAAAGAGGGAGGGGGTGGGGGTGAAAAAACGAGGAACGGATTTTTTTTTTACTTTAAAGAGGGTAATAGAATAAGTAATAATGATTTTTTTGTTTTACATCTTGTCCTGTGTGTGTGTGAGAGTGAGAAGAGAGAGAGAAAAGAAGAGAGAGAGAGAGAGAGAAGCACAACTGAACCGAGATAAAAATGACAGACAAAAACAACAACAACAACAACAACAAAAGAACAACCATACAAAACCACTAAGAAATCAGTTTCCTTCCATAATTTTGGGACAAGCAAAACATAGCAACAACAACAACAACAACAACAGAAAGAAGAAGAAAAAACCGTGCAACACACTAAGCACTCGCAGTTTTCTTCCATAAGGTTGGCCATGAAAAAAAACATACACAGCGATTTGTACAGGGAAGACAAAAAGTCTGTCTATCGAGCATTAGCGGGTCTAAAACATAGCACAGCGCCGTGTAGGCCTCTGTAATCAGGGTGCAGAGCAGCTTATGTTTAGAGCGATGTACTCGGGCTCTGATTGTACCTAAGCCGCGGTTCAAATCCCACGAGGGTAGCCCATCCGAGTAGAGGTTTCCTCCCCCTCCCCTCTTTTCTTTTATTCGGAATAATGGAATAAGCCTCAGTGCCCTTTTTAATCCGTCCCGTATGTATGCAGGTTTTTAAAAAAAATTGCCATCCATTCCCACTGGCACTCAATGGCCTACTCTTTCGAAAAGCGGAACGGGTTTTAACGTGTGCGCAAGATGCTTTGCGTGCATTCGTACAAGGTGCCTTGGTTTATAGTCTCATCCGAAGGACTTTTTTGGGGGGGAGTGGAGTCTGCACTGGCATTATTAACTCCAGAGGAAAAATCCTCTTGAACGAGATTTGAACCCGGGTCAGCAGATCACGAGCGCATCACTCTAACCACCAGGCTATGCCGTCCCCCTAAGTTCCCTCTGCATGCAACGTTGGTGCCGACTCTGCTTCTGGAAGAGCTCATCGGAAGGAGATTCTCCACCGAGGTCCCGTGTGCAAACGCAATCAGAACATCTTTGGGCACACAACGTTAAAAACCCGCTCGGCCTTTCGGAAGAGTAGGACATTTCGTGCTGGTAGGGACAGATGACAACTTTTCAACAACAACAAAAATCCCGCATGAACACTAGTGTCGTATTTAGACCCCCCCCCCCCCGAAGTAAGAATGTGGCTGCCTATATAATGGCAAACAACGGTCGTATACGCAAAATCTGACCATTGGTGGAACCTAGGAGCTCTAGCCGAGGAACAACAAAGCAAAAACAAAACAAAGCAAACCAAAACAGCAAAACAAAACAAAGCAACCAAAACAACAAAACAAAGCAAACCAAAACAGCAAGCATTTTGTAGCAATGTGTATCCCTCATGCAGAGATAAGGCAACATTTATTTTACAGGAAGCATTTTGATACCTCGCTCCATATTTTGCAAGCCTGTCAACTTTTTCATTAAATATATTCTGTTGTGTGAGGGTACCAAACAGAAAGGTAACCGTACTACCTCTCTTAATCAAAAAGTGTACAGATGCCTGATTTCCAATAAGGTCTTTTCTTATCTACAAATAGAATTTTTTAAAGCATGCAAAAACTGATTTCGATTAACACACTAAGTATGTTGAAAATGATCTTTTGGAAAGTCAAGATCATAGTACAGTGCATCAGTTTAGCAGTAGCTCAGCTGTAAATATAGATTTATTTTTTCCCAGGTTGGACAGATCGTTTTTTACTTTCAATTGATGGAATAACAAAGCCGCACAGCCTCATTTAGTATTTAAGAACGGACCCATCAGTATAGATTTGAGATGATCAGGATAGTAGTTTGGATGGTTCTGTTATTCAATGATGTAAGAATGTTAACATTTTCAACTTTTCTTTCAGAAGACTAATAATATCAAATTGAGCTTTTTAAGGCAGTTCCAAGGTGGGTGGTAGGGAGCTGACTTTACTTCTGACTTTGCTAATTCATTTGGATGAAGTTCTGATGTTTTAAAAAGGGGAGAAGTGTGAAAGTCTAATTGTAGTAAGCGAGCTGATAGGTCTTGCTCTTTTTGGAAAGTGAATGTCTGACTTTATCTGGACTTCATTTTCAACGTTGCTGTCATTTGTAGTACTTCTTAGAACATATTTTGCCACAGCAAGTTGTCGATATTCAGTTAAAGGTAGAACTCCTACTTCCTTATATGTGCCTAGAGACGAGGCGTGAGCTGGTACACCTAAAGCAATTCGAAATGCTTTACAATCAAGGTAAGGTGATATTACTGGACCTTGCGGGATACCCATGTCTGGTGATCGTAGAGAGGAATAACAATAAAAACAAAGCAACCAAAACAACAAAACAAAACAAAGAAAACCAAACAAAACAAAGCAAATCAAAACAACAAAACAAGCAAACAAAACAACAAAACATAGCAACAAAACAACAAAACAAAGCAACAAAACAACAAAACAAAACAACCAAAACAACAAAAACAAAAGCAAACCAACACAAGAAACACAAAGCAAACTTAAACAAAGCATACCCAAACAAAAGCAAACTAAAACAACAAACAAACAATAGCAAACCAACACAAGAAAGCAAACAAAGCAAAACCTTAAACAAAAGCAAACCGAAACAAAGCAAACTAAAACAAAACAATACACACAAAACAAAAACGACGCAAAACCAAAACAAACCAAACCTAACTAACAAAACCAAACCCAAACCAAAAACAAACAAAACCAACAAAATCCAAACCAACACTAACCAAACCACACCAAACACGCAAAACAAAGCCAACACAGCCAACGTGTACCTTTTGCCCAGGAGAAGGCCGGGGTTCTGTCAGGCCAGTCTGCCCACTCACACGCCTGAAAGAAGGGATTCAGCGGCATGGCGGGCCTCCACAACTCCTCAAAAGGTTGGACTGAAGTCAGGTCCATAAGTCCAGTACAATATATGATGTTGATGATGATTTTTGATATGATGATGATTAATGAATTACATTAATCAACAACACAGCAACAACAACAACAATCGACGACGATGACAACAAGAACAAAACAACGACGACGACGATAATGATGATGACGACGACGACAACAACGTCAACAACAACGACGACGTCAACAACAACAACAACAATAATAATAATAATAATAAATTGATGATGATGATAATAATAATAATAATAATAATAATTCTCTTTTGGCTGGTCTGCCAGCATCATCTATCCACTCCTTCAACTATACAAAACTCGCAGCTCGACTTGTTCTTAGAAAGAAAATTCTGAGCACATACCCCGCTCTTGCGATCTCTCCACTGGATGCCTGTGCACTAGAGTGTAAATTAAATTTCAGTACCCTCTGTTACAAATTGTCTTCAAAACTGCACCTCCTTCTCTGTGAAGTCTGATACTGTACATGCCTTCACGTTCTCACTCCGCTCTACTTGCAGATAATTGTGCCTACGAATACCTAGATTAAACCACATCCATGTTGGCCGCCGCATCTTTCTCTATTTCGGGGTCCATTCGACTGGAAGAATGAGCTCCTCTTTCTCTTCGCAGAACATACGTTATGACACTTTTAAAGCCAGCCTCAAGACAAATTATTTATTTCAAACCTAAGATTTCCCCCCTCCTGTTTATATCAGAGCTATCCACCGTCACTAACCCATGTTCCTATCAACCCTGCTAAGTATACGACCATAAGTGAGTGTGTGGGTGTGCTTTTTGACTATTTGGAAATTTTATTTCATGATTTTGTCTGCAGCGCACCATGTTTGTAAATATCTGTTTGTTTAAAACTATTGATCATTTATCATTGATGCGAGAGATGAGGTGTAAGATTAGGGTTGATGCATGCCGCTTTGATTTGTCTTTTTCAAAGATATAGCGCTATATAAGTTTCATTTTTATTTTTTTTATTAATGATTATTATTATTCGACCTTCGAAAAGGATACTTTTGACAGCACTGTTCTGTTTTTACATTCAGAAGCGAAACTATTTCACGTACATAAGATTTATTACTAAAATTCATCAGAAAATCGCTAGAGAAGTCCTTCACCTAATGAATGTCCCAACAACCCGGAGCTAGCTAGTCTTGCATGTGTGTTGGGGAAATAGGCGTTTAGGCAACCCAACTTTGGACATGGTATTGTTGTTGTTGTTGTTGTGGTGGTGGTGGTGGTGGGGGGGGGGGCTGCGTTCCACAGCTTAACACTCTGGGGTTCATCCGTGGACTCTCTCATCCACAACCTGGGAATCACTGTGAGATTGAAATTGAACACTGAGATTTGAGCGTAAAACTGTTTTTAGGTACCTCGCCATATAGGCAGCTACACTCCGACTTCAGAGCATTTTTTTTCTCCTTTAAAGGAAAGTGCAGGTTGTTATGGTAAGAGCTTGTCATGATGGCTGAAGGCAGTCTCTCAACACAACATTTTACAACATAACAACATTTTAGTGTAGGCCTTGGCGATAATTAGCTGACATCAATAACTGACACAGCTTTGGGCCTGGGCCAAGACTTTTGACGTGGGTTTCAGGAGTTGATCCTCTGCAACAGGGGGCTTCTCGCTAGGAACTAAAGCACAGGCAGATGTGAGAAGAACTTGGTATAGCTAACCTTGAACCATCTACCTTTCGGAAGAGTAGGACATTTCGTGCTGGTACTGGTAGGAAAGGATGACAAAATTATAAAACAACAACAACAACAACAACAACCTTGTACTGAAGGCTGTGTTTAGTCATCATCCCCGAAGTCAAAATACGGCTACCTTCATGCTGGCCAAAACGGTGCGTATGCGCAAAACATCCTCATTTGGTGAACATGGGAGCTCTAGCAGAGGAAAGAGGGGGAGGGGTGAGGGGAATTATCCCATCACCGTGAGGTCTGATACCTTCAAAGACTTTCCTTCAGAAAATCTATAAAAAGAAGAGAGAAGGGAGAGAATGAAGATAGCAGCCCTTGAACGAAGCACGAGCAAGCAACAACAAAAAAAGAACAGAAGCGAGAGAAAGGTCAAGTGTGGCCACTCTCAAACCTAACAAAACCTTCAAAATCATCTTGACAAAAGAAAAAAACCACACATAAAAACAAAAAACAACAACACAAAAACCCAAACCCCCCCCCCAAAAAAAAAACCCCAACAACAACCAAAAAAAATCTCCAACAACACTAACAACAAACCCACCCAACCAAAAATCAGAAGCCAACACAAAATGTGCTATTTTACGCACACAGGGGATTGGGGGGTTCCTTGTCTGTCGCGAGTATTGCCCCACTCTTGAGCATAAATACACTAAAGTATGCCCAAGTGTACTGCCTATCTTAGGGGTGTAGTTTACCCCTTCCGTCTTCCTTCCTTCCTTTCCTCCTGAGAGAGAGAGAGTGAGAGAGAGATTGAAGAGAGACGAGAGTGAGAGGAGAGAGAGACGAGAGAGAGAGTGTGAATGAGAGAGAGAGAGAGAGGGGGGGGAGAGCGCAACAACAAACAATAACAACATGGGCCATAGAATTTAAGACTTTAAAATACTTCTACTGAGACGAATCAAAGGAGTAAAGATGATAATAACAGTGACTACAATAACTTATAATCATGAAAAGAAAACATAAACAATCGATAGGCAGCTACCAGCTACAGAGTCGTGCAAACACAATACAAAAAAACCACAACACAACACCAACACGACACACCAACACGCACCACACCAGCCAACCAAACACACACTCTTACCTTTCACATCACACTATCACAAGACAGAAGGACCGTTACAAATCTCTATGGAGAGAAGTACAACACACTGACTGCATTTAAATACCAGTCAGCCCGTGCCTTGCAACTGACGGTCCTCATTTTCACACACACCACACACTACACACCATACACATCACACACACATACCTGCCCTACACGCTCATTCACCAGAGTCAGGTGTAGATAGTTCGGTATATGTGCAATTCTCTTTCGAAGTAGGGTTCATTGTACACTGCTTCCTCAGTCACGGCAAGTTTCTTTGCCTGAAATTCTGTTCTATGCCCCCCCCCCCACCTCCAACCCACCCCTCTCAACCCCAGGAGCAGTGCCACCCTTTAAAGAAAATTCTGTTCTGCGTGTGTATTTCATTTCTTTATGAAAATGTCTTTCTTTTTTCTTTACAATAACAAAGTCTCTTGATTCCATAGCCTCTTTTACGTGGGCTGAATGCGTGTTGCGCACGGCACCTCACTTTGTCGTTGTTTGGAAAGAAAGACTAGCTCCCCAAACCACCACTCAAAGGTCTAGTGGATGTGGGAAAGGTTCAGGCAGAAACGGGGATCGAACTCACAGTTGTTGCTTGCTAGGCAGGTGCATTAGACCACACATTACAGGCAATGTTAATGTCTACCTTGTTTTCCCCATTGCCAGGGAAAATCGCTGTTTACAGCTGAGGTCAACGTTAAGTCATTCATAGTCATACAAGGTTCTTCAATGGGATGTCAAATGTGTACATTTTCCCCACTTAAAAACGAGAATATTACCAATGATGTCACATCTAAAAGACTTGGAAGGGGTGGAACATATACAGGATTGCTTGGGTTTTGGGGGGAGGGGGGGGGAGGGGGAGGGGGGGGGGGAGGTCGGGATTTGCAAGGCGGTGTCAAGTGTTGCAGTGGTGCCCCTTCCTAACCCGGGTACCGGCTTTTTTCCTATTTGTAAACTCAGAAAGGTTTCTTGTGGCATGGTTCTGCACAAAAATGTTGTCTTAAAGAGCAAAAAATGATCACCAACATTACTGTGCTTAAAGATCTGGGACCTTTTGTTGTATTACATTGCATTGCATTGCATTGTATTGTATTGTATTGCACTCTATTGTATTGTATACTACTTTCTGTCAAGGCAGATTTAACGTCCACCCAAGATGTTCTGCGTGCGTTTGCACACAGGACCTCGGTTTATAGTCTCATCCGAAGGACTTTCCGAAAGAGGGGGAGTCAGTACTAATGTTAACTCTAGGGGAAAACCTCCCTTGAAGGGATGTCTGGGTAGTGGGTCGGACCTGGCCTCGAGCCCGGGCTGTCAAATGCAAGCGCAACGTTTTAACCACTAGGCTATCCCTCCCCTGCCCCAGTGCTTTCTTCAAATCTGTTGTAATTCATTGTTGGTTTCTGACTTTCTTTGTTGTTGTTGTTGTTTTATTTTTGCTTGCTTTGTTTTTTCTTTCTAATACGTCGATAAAGTGATCGCTCATTCACACTACTGACTTGACTGTATGCATTCCTTCACACGACTGACTTGACTGTATGCATTCTTTCACACGACTGACTTGACTGTATGCATTCCTTCACACGACTGACTTGATTGTATGCATTCCTTCACACGACTGACTTGACTGTATGCATTCCTTCACACGACTGACTTGACTGTATGCATTCCTTCACACGCTGACTTGACTGCATGCATTCCTTCACCACGACTGGACTTGACTGTATGCATTCCTTCACACGACTGACGTGACGTAGAACATCCCTCACTTATTTACTGCCACCAAGGCTATTTGCCTTGCAGCAACGCTGGGCAAGCGTGACCGCAGCTATTAGGATATAATCTCTCTTCTTTGCTCAGCCGTTGCTGGGTCACAGGTGCCCACATGGTCAGCAAAGGGGGGAGTCCAGTTGAAGGGTAGCGGGAAAAACCAACCAGTGCACCGGGAAATGGTGTTTAAACGGGCCCGCCACGGCATGTCATATCTCAGCCGGGCCCAAAGAAAACCCGTAAGGGCATCGTGACAGCCATTTTCCCTATCAATGAGCTGAAGAATAGTACTTCTCTTTTTTGCCCAGAACTTCTGTATTTTGGGGGCTTGTCTGTAGACACCCAACTGGCCTGCTAAAATCATTACAGAAAAATGCGTTGACAAGGCAGTCACGTAAACCACCTAAACCCCTGGCTGGGGGTGGGATCAAAAAAAGCCAAGGGACACAGCCCAGACGACCATGGAGCCCCCGTGCGACAGTCCCGGAAGAAAAAGGTATGGGGACAGCAGGGTTCCAAGAATCCAAATCACGGTGCATAATTTGGTGGACAATGTGTCAAAATGTCCAGGGATCTGTGAGGGAACCAGAAGAGATAACAGACCATCACAAAAAGATGACGAGAAAAAAGTTTTCTTCACTAGACAGAATAGAAAGAAAGCCAGATTCTTGCAGGTGTGCTTTGGGCCCTGCGTTTTCTTGGAGGTTGTCCCTTCAAACATGTCATTGCAGCCAAAAACGATGTGACATGACATCCCATACATAAATTGGCAAACTGAGATGAGCAAAAACCTTACAAACTTCTGGACAAACCGTTTTTGATGGCAAAAGCAAATTTAAAGCAAACACATTTCCCAAATGGCAAACGTGCCCAAACAGCCAAAAGAAATTTTATACACCCATTACAGCGTTTTACTACGGGAAAGCAAAAGGGGCAGTGCTTTGGGTTGTATGGGACCTTTTGGAAGGATTTTTTGGGCGCAGATCTATAATTTGATCGAGATTCTTTTTAAAAAAGGGTTTTCCTTAAACAAAGTAAAGGGAAACTTAATGACTGGATTCCCTCGAATATCCAATGTGGTCAGGTGTGGAAATGTTTTAAAGCCTTTCATCCCAACAGTTTTTATGGCAGAAAAAGACAAATTTAGGATCTGTAATTGAGGCAGGTGTGGGAACAGCTCATGACTTAGCAATATAAAACGGGTTTTGGACATATCCATTTTTATCAAGGTGTAGTGTACCTGCTTTCCCTTGTCACTGATCTGGCTCAGTGGGTTGTTTTTAAGATGTAGATTGCGTAAATTTGGCAATTGTAGAAAAACAGTCATATTGACAGATGTAATATCATTATTGGCAAAGTCAATATACTGCAGGTTGGGTAAGTTGACTGAGGAAACATTGAGCACAGCACAGTCCGACAAGCTGAGGTGAACAAGATACACGTTCCTATCCAAATCCCTCAAAGACATCCCCGAGCCTGAAGCATCCAAATACCGCAGCAGCGGGAAGTCTTCAGCCAGGACAGGGTCACCACACAGGAACGTGTGACCTTCACATCCACAGCCGTCAGGACAGGCCAGCATGTCACACATCAGCTCATCATCTCGCTGTGGACACTGACCCCAACCGTCACACAGGCTATCTCCATGCAGACAAATCGTGGAAGCCCGACATTGGTACAAGCCAGGACAAGTCACACTCCCACAGTCCTCTTCATCTTCCCCATACGTGCAGTCTGAAAGTCCATTACATCGAGTGTAGATTGGTAAACAGTTGGCTGGTTTTGATGAGCAGAGGTAATGACTGTCAGGACAGGACTCATTAGTGGCCATTGCTTGGTGTGTGAAATAGCCACTGCCATCCAGGCTGATATACAGTTGGGGCCTTCTCTCTCCATGAATAAACTGAAGACAATGAGGACACAGCTCTTCCCAGTATTCAGGACAGCCTTTCTCATCAGAGTCATCCACACAGTCAGAATATTCATTGCACCGCTGACCATGCAGGACATACTGACCATTAGAGCACAGGAAACCAGTCACCTTTGGATGTTCACAGAAGGATTCATCACTGTTGTCAAGACAGTCCTGTCGGAAGTCACATACATGCGTGTACTGCACGGTATCTATGTCATCACTGCATCTGAAGACAACAGGCCTGTAAGCAAGGGCCCTCTTTAGCGTCTGTCTGACGCTGCTCTGTGTGTTAGTCACATTTGCTAACAGGCAATAGTCCAAATGTTTGACATCTTTGCACTGAAGTTTGGGGTCACATCGCAAAAAGGAGTGAGTATAGTGACGACTTGTGCACATCCACAAATGCTGTCGAGTGCAGGTAAAGGCAATCTGAGATGAATATAAATGTTTCCACGTAATCTGTGAAGAAATTCCATTAAATATCTGTACATCTTTTTCACATAAAACTTGATACCGATATATTTCTTTTAACTCTGTGGTATGAAAAAACCTGGAGAGCGGAACAAAGGGTACTGAAAGAACAGTTCGTGAAGGAAAGGGGTAGTCAGTATGTACAGCATGAGTCATATGGTAGATCATGCTGCTGTCAGACCATCTACGAAATCTGCTGTACATGAAGGGTGTGTCTTTCCAGCCTACCATATAGCCACACATCACCCAGGAAGGTTTAAACTTGTGGAAAACAGTTAACAAATCTTGTTCTTCCCTTCTCGTTTTTATGGAAGCCAGCCTTCCTCCTAAGGCCTGGCACTTGTAGGAGAGGATCAGCAGAGACTCCGATCTTGTCTTGCTGATCAAACTGAAGCACTTTCTCCGTGAAGCTACCAGACCCTGGCAGCCAGGACTGCTGAAGGGGCAGTGTTCTGTCTCATCACGCCCATCCTCACACTCTATTTTCAGATTGCAGTCCACATGATGGCCGAACTGAGGGTAATGCTTCACCGAGCAGTTGAACAGCCCACTGGGCACTTTGTGCGGCTGTTCATTAGCAGGAATTCCGGAGAAATAGATTTTGAGATAATAATGACGATTCCAGGAAAACTTAAACTCTATCTCAAGATGTGAAGTGTTCAGAATAGAGGCTGGTGACCTACTTTCGATGCATAAACGTGCAATGCTTTTGTCTGAGGTGTTTGGCTTTCTGTACATCAGCGTTAAAAACCATTCATCGTTGGTGCAGGAGTGAGGTATGGGGGCCTGCAGTACACTCACCAAGAAGACGCTTCCAGAGGCCACCTGTACATCCTCCCTGAACTGTGTGTACTTTCTTACTTGTGGTACTATTACACATTCAGAATGTGGGGTGTTGTATCTTATTAATGTATTATAGCGTTTGGTTACTTCTACACGGATTTTAACTGAAGGCTTGTTTATGTGTAGCATATCAACGAAACGTTGATAAAAAACGAGAAACAGGCTCATTTTGTGCTCAAAGCAGCGTATCCTGTAGTCATAGTACATTGGGAACTGGTGCTGATCTACCGCTGTTTCCCACTGGCTGACATCACACCACAGAGACAGCCGGTGCACTCTGACATGCGCATACATACCTAGAGGTACCCCCAGACGCATTCTGCAGAAACTGGTGGCGTCACCACACACTCCGTACACCACTCCCTGACCTGCTGTGTAGTCTGGCAGAAACTGTTTACCGTCACAGTCTGACACTCTGGCTTGCAGAACGGTGAAGTTCGCCTTGTTTTGGTTCCAGAGGTATTCTACACCAGGGCAAATCTCGCGGAGTCTTTGGTCAGGAAAACTACTGTTCTGGGTCTTGTCCAGCACCTTGGTGTTTTCATCTTCAAGCAGTGTACAAAGTAGAAAAGACAGATGGATCTTCTTACACATAAGAAATGTATGGTTTTAAGTAAAACCGTTCGTGTTTTTAACATTTGACGAAATGTTTACATGAATAATTGCCTGCGCAAGTAATCCCTCTAGAGGTAACGCGCCTGTCTAGAAAGCGAAAAGTCCGGGTCTGAAGTGTGCGGCGGTTCGTACCCCGTTTTGACCGGAAACTTTTCCCCCATCCATTAGACCATGAGTGGTGTCTGGGCGCTAGTCTTTCGGATGAGACGATAAACCGAGGTCCCGTGTGTTACACTATTATTTAGCGCACGTTAAAAAAACCCACGGCAACAAGAGAGTTGTCCCTGGCAAAATTCTTAGAAAAAAAGCCACTCTGATAGGGAAACAATACAGCTGCAGAAAAAAAAAAAAAAGGGTGAAAGGGTGGCGCAGCGCTAAGTGGCGACGCGTTCTCCCGCTCTCCCCGGGGAGAGCAGCCCGAATTTCACGGAGAGAAATCTGCCGTGACTTAAAGTAAAATCTGAGCGCTTTGATTTGTTGCTTTACAAGATTCAGCGCTATATAAATTCCATACATTATTATTATTATTATTATTGTTCAGAGTCAGAGTCAGAGGTCAGAGTCAGAGGTGTTCCTCTGCTACTGGTAACCTGTAACCCAGTACTACCTGTCTCAGTGGGGAGATAACCCGACCCAAAAATCCCCAGCTATGGGCAAATAGCAGCTTGGAGAGGAGATGGGCGCCGCCAAGCAATCCACGCCCACAGAAATACCTACATGGACAACACTGCAAGGAAAGACATGCCGGATCGGTTGAGGCCCGGAATACCAACAACCGCGCCTTCCATTGGAGCGTTCCAGGATGGAGGTGGAAAATATGCGACTGGGACGCAAACAACAGCTATCAAACTCCAGGCTGAAAGGACCTCATTGGTTACATGGAACATCCGTACCTTGTACGATGTGGGAAGCTCCAAGAGCTAACCCACGAACTTCGAAGATACGAATGGGACATACTGGGACTGGCCGAAGTCGTTGGGTCGGATTCGGCGAAGCAACTACAGGGAGGATCACAAACTATGGTATAGTGGCGACGACTCCAAACACCAACACGGAGTAGGATTTCTTGTCAACAAGAAGAGGACTAACAGTGTCATCAGCTGTACCACAATTTCAAGCAGACTGATCTCCATGCGTGTCGCAGCAAAAACCACACAACATGACCATCATACAAGTCTATGCACCAACATCAGACTACGATGATGAAGCAATCGAGTGTTTCTACGAAGATTTGGAGAGCGCCATCAAATCAACTCCAAAGAAGGACTTTCTCGTGATCCAGGGCGACTGGAATGCCAAGATCGGACCTGACGCTTATGACCAATGGCCAGGGACAGTAGGCCGTTTTGGCGTGGACGAAACTAATGATAGAGGTCTCAGACTTTTGGAATTCGCAAGCAGCCACAATCTTACTGTCGCCAACACCTTATACCCCACAAGACATCAAGAAGAACGGACGTGGCACTCACCAAATGGAAAGGACACATAACCAGATTGACTACATCTTGGCCCCCAAACGATTTAAGTCGAGCATCACAAAGCCCCAGACAAGAAGTTTCCCTGGCGCTGATATTGGTATGACCACGTACATGGTACTCATGACCCTACAGATCAAGCTGAAGACCAAGAACCAGAAGAGAAATCCCGTTTGCGGTTCAACATGGAAAAGTGAAGGACCCGAAGTCGCTGAAATCTTTAAAGCTGAGATAGGGGGCAGATTTGCAGCATTGAATTTCCTCCAAGATGACATCAACAACCTCACTGAGACCTTCAGCAAGACCATTCAGGAGACAGCACTGGAGATCCTTGGGAAAGAGAGGAAAAAGAACCAACCGTGGGTTACCAACGATATCCTGGACCTGTGCGACCAACGTAGGGAGCTAAAGCCAGTGAAGAACAAAAACCCAGAAACGGCCGAAGAGTATAGAACAGTCAACAGGTCAATCAAGAAGAAGATGACTGAGGCCATGGGGAACTGGATGTCAGAACAATGCTCCAAGGTTGAGAAGGCAATGGCGAAAGGAGACAGCAAAGAGGCATACCAGACCATCAAGATACTAACCAAGTCCCAGCAGCCAAAGACCTCCGTTATTGAAGACAAAGAGGGGTCAGTCCTTACAGAGAGCGCCACTATCGTGAAGAGATGGACAGAGTATTGCAGAGACCTGTACAACTACAAGCTGAAGGCTGATCCGAACAAACTTCACGAGCAAGATCCCAGACCATCAGATCCTGAAAGCACACAGGTGCTGGAGGAAGAGGTAGAAAGAAGCAGTAAGATCCCTGAAAGGAGGCAAGTCACCAGGGATTGACAACATCCGGCTGAGCTCAATCAAGAACGGAGGCCCAGAGATGATCAAGGCATTAACAATCATCTGCCAACGCATCTGGACCAGCAAAGAGTGGCCTGAACAGTGGACCCAATCCATCATAGTTCCACTTCCAAGAAGGGAGACCTGAAGAAGTGCCAAAATTACAGAACAATCAGTCTGATAAGCATCCAAGCAAAGTTATGCTACGCATTGCCTTGAACAGACTGAAACCACAAGCAGAAGAAATCCTATCAGAGAACAGGCAGGATTCAGACCAGGTGAAGCACTGTCGAACAGATCTTCAACATCAGAATGCTCATAGAGAAGCATCTCCAAACATCAGCTACAGCTCTACACACAACTTCATTGACTTCAAGAAGGCCTTCGATCGAGTGTGGCAAGAAGCTCTGTGGCAAGTCATGAGAGACATATAGCTTCGACGAGGACCTGATTCAAGTCATCCAGGCGCTGTATGACAGCTCCCACAGTGCAGTCCTCATGGGTGGAGAAATCGGGGAGTTCTTCCGGACTTCTAGTTGGAGTTCGACAAGGCTGCCCGCTATCCCCCGTTCTTTTCAACGTGTTCCTGGAGAACATCATGCAGGAGGCCCTCCTTGGCTTCAAGACCACAATCACAATAGGAGGAAGGCCAGTCTGCAATCTTCGATTCGCAGACGATATTGATCTCATGGGCCGCAGTGAAGAAGAACTCCAGGATCTCACCACCAGACTGGAAACATCAGCCAATGCCACGGTATGGAGATCAGCACAGAAAAGAGCAAGATCCTAGTGAACAGTACCACACCGACCACTCCCACCAGCATCAAGATGAGTGGCGAGACACTAGAGGAGGTGGAAACTTTCAAGTACCTTGGGGCAGTCATCACCAAAGAAGGCACGAGCACACAAGAGGTGAAGATCAGACTTGCTGTGGCACTCTCCTCCATGACTAAGCTGGCGAAGTGTGGAGAAACCACAACATCAGAAACCCACACTAAGGTCAGACTCTACAAGGCACTCGTCACATCCATTGCCTTGTACAGCTGTGAAGCATGGACACTTACTGCCGATTTAGAACGTCGCATTCAAGCTTTGAGATGAAGTGCCTCAGGCGGATCCTGAACATCACCTACAGAGACCGCAAAACCAATGACTACGTCTGGCAGCAGATCGAGGCACTGGCTGGCAAACAAGAACCATTGCTAGATACAGTCAAACGGAGGAAACTGAAGTGGTTTGGCCACACCACAAGGCATAACAGCCTGTCAAAGACAGTCCTGCAGGGAATGGTGGAAGGAGCAAGGAGGCAGGGACGACCACGCAAAAGCTGGATATCCAACATCAAGGAGTGGACCGGCCTCACTGTACCAAGCCTCCTGAAAGCAGCCCAGGACAGAACCATTTGGCGGTCCACTTGCAGCGTCCATGCGGGTACCCCAACGGTTGTCCCGACCAAGGGATGAGTGAAGTGAAGTATTGTTCAGAACAGAGTGGATACAAAAGATTGACACATCTCTGATGACATGTAATGGCGACGTTGGCCAGAACACACACACACACACACACACACACACACACACACACACACACACCACACAACACACACACACACACACCACCACACACACCACACACACACACACAGAACATCTTGCACACACGTTAAAACCCGTTCCGCTTTTCGGAAGAGTAGGCCATTGTGTGCCGGTGGGAACAGATGACAAAATTTACAAAACTGCATACACACGGGGACTGGATTTTTTTTAAAAGCACATGTGTGCTTATTCCATTATACTCGAAATAAAAGAATAAAACAATTCAAAAATGAAAATAAAACAAAAAACTAACAGGCAGTCACCTTAAAAGGCTCATCTACTTTTCTGTTGAATTTGGTCTCTTTGTGGATGCTATTATGACGAAAAAGCTGACGTCTTGGAGAAAACAGTCACCACAAGAAACGCTATCCGACTGTGCCCCCCCCCCCCCCCCCCCCCCCCCCCCCCCCCCTCCCCCCACAACCCAAATAGCTTCTTTGCAAAAACAGAAACTCGGGTGTTTAATTCCCAGGATAAACCAGACATTTCACTTCGTACAACAACAGAACTATGCCACTATCAAAAATCATTTCCTTCACACACAGTTCGCTACAACAACCAAACCGTTTATCTCCTACCCCCAAAGAAGAGGTAACCGGTTTGCTCTGAGTAGCGTTTATTGTAGATAACTGAACTGCTTTACATGTTGAAAACATACGTTACTTTGGTGCTAATAATAAGGATAATAATAATAATAAAAAAATAATGATAATAATAATAATAGTAGTAATAAAAATAATATATGGAATTTATATAGCTATAAAAATACTATAACTTTAAACCCCATATAATTTTAACGGTACTTAACAAAATTTTGGTAACCTACGTATATGTTTTTTAAATTTGCTACAAAGAGATAATTAGTGAGTTCAGTTGGTTGTTTTTTTCAAATTTTCTACCCATCAGGTTGGTTTTGGTACCTGTTGCGCCGCTTTGGCCTAGTCAGTTTCCCAATTCACCCAGCCCTGTAACGGGTACCTCCCACTTAGGGTTTGGGGGAATTTTTAACACGCGGGAGAGGGGTGGGCGCCTCTCTATGTGGCCCTGGAAAAGGTTTTATGCTAGAAACCGCCCCTCTCTACCCCCTTGATTTTTCCCACCCCGCTTGTGATGGGTGGCGTCCGATTCGTCGCTGAAGGAGGGTGGGGCCTTCATGGTCTCTTGTAAATTTTGTTTCTTAATTATAAAAATTTAATGAAAGGGAAAATTTTGATATTGGGCGCTAAATCTTGTAAAGCGACAAATCAAAGCGCTCAGATGAATTTTTTTTTTTGCGTGTGTTTTGCTTTTTTTTAAACTTTGTCATCTGTTCCCACGGCACACAATGGCCTACTCTTTCGAACAGCGGAACAGGTTAAACGTGTGTGCAAGATGTTCTGTATGCGTTCACACACGGGGCCTCCGGGTTTTAGTCCCCATCCGAAGGACTACAATTTTTTCTAAAAATGCTGTGCTCCTTGTATGACATCCTGAAACTTCTGTGAGGCACGTCCATTCATCTTTGTCCTGTGGGCTGTTGTGGAGGTTTGTGCTGGTTGTGCTGATCACGTCTTTCACCAGCAGATAGGGCAGTAGCTGTTGTTTCCCTCCAGCCTCTCTCCAGTGGCTCTGCACTGCGTGCTCCTCAGTCCAGCATTCCTTTGCCATGTTTCACGCTTTTCTTGATTTTAGGTTGACGGCCCCGTACTGATACTACTGGATGCTGTTTTTGATAAGATGCTTTCGCAAACTCCTTGGTATCTCATACGGAGATCACATCACTAATGAAGAACTGAAAACCAGAATTAAAAACGCCCCTCGGACCATATGAAGAGATCCTCACTTCATGAAAAGGGCATTAACTAAAGTTGGTACAGGACGTCACACGAACATCTGGACTGGCCAAGACTGTCCTACCGGGAACAGTAACAAGGAGGGAGACCAACAGGTAGACAGAGAAAACGATGGGGAAGACAACATCAGAGAAAGGAATGGCCTTGGTGGAAAGAAATTTCTACGGGAAAGCAGAGGACCGGGGGAGTGGGGGAAGCTGGGGTTTCAAAATCTTCATTTGGGGCCCCCCGTGGTCCCGGGATAGGGGTAGGTGAGGGGAGGTGAGGTGGGTGTGGTGAGGCCCTGTTTGCTTTTGTCTCTTCTGTCTCGCTCTCGGCCCTTTTTCAATTCTCTACGTTTTTTGCACAGATCAAAGGTTGTAGAGTGATCTACGTTGTTGTTGTTGTTGTTCTTTTGTGTAGTCGATAAAACCCCTTCTTGAAAGCTTACACAGCAACTAAAATTACTGTTCTCTGTCATGTGAGCGAAAAAGTGTTTTTGCTGCCTTTAAGCGCCGCAAGTCAGGCCCGCGCATCCCACTTTTGGTATGGGGAAAAACTGTTGTCTTTTAAGTTTCTTTGGAAAAAGGCAGGGGAATGGACCAAAAAGGCAAAAAAAAACAGACAAGGAGGCACAGGAAGCAAAGGGCAAGGGAAAAACAAAGAGAGAGATGGGGTAAGAGGGAATTTCCCAGCACAAATTTCCAGGGGTTGGGGGTGTTTTTTTTATTTTTTTAGGGCCCCCCGGGATCCCCACGGGGGAAGCGATAAAAGGAAAAAAAACTTGTGATAGATAATAGGCCTACAATAATTTCATTTTTCCGACAACGCACGCACGAAAAGCACACACACACACAACCACACACAAACCCCACACACACACACCACACACACACAAACCCCACACACACACACCACACAATACACACACACACACAACCCAACACAACCCCCACACAAAACCACACACACACAAAAAAATCTGCGAGGGGGAGTTTCCCCGATTGTACTGGGGAGTTTCACTGCTAGCGTATCTCAGACGACCACGACCCCCAGTAACAGTTACAGCACCATCGGGGGGACACCCCTTCCCCCGCTCCCACTCGTCCCCAGCCTGGAAGAAGAGGAAAAGGTGCCAGATCCGCGATTCTGAAATCTCCATGCCTAGCAAGATACGGGGGACGAGAAAAAATGAAACCCAAACCCCTCTGCTGCCCAAATCCACTGTTCTCCCAGATAAAATTAAACACCAGTGTTTATGTGAAGACCTTTTAATCCATTTCAGAGGGCGAATGTGAGTGCGCATGTGAGTCCCAAAACGAACATGTGCGCCCCTCACCACGACCATTTGCCCCCGCGGATCAAAATAATTATTGAACAATCCCGATTTGATGGCCCTGCAAAAAAAACAAGCCCTTTCTTCCCAGTTTGACAAAAAAAAATCGAACAAAATGTCAAAGCCCTTGGGATGAGACTGAAACCGGGGCCCCGTGTGCGAAAACCATGCAGAACATCTTGCGCACACGTTAATCCTGATCCGCTTTTTTGAAAAAGTAGGGCCCTTTTTGTGCCGTGGAACAGTACAAAATTACAAACCGCAAAACACACGGGGGGTGGATGTAAAAAAGACATGAGTGCTTATTCCATTAAAACCTCGTATGAAAAGAATAAATAAAATAAATAAATAAATAAAAGAAAACAAGTCATTACAAACAACAAAATAGAAAAGGAGGGAAAAACAAGAATAAAAACCCCCCCAAATGACAAAATAACACTTTAAAACACGGGATGGAGTCTCCATCATTTTAGCTGTGTCTCAAACAAAACAGAACAAAGTACGGGAAAAGCGCTCCTACCAACAGCAGGCCGGTGACACATAATTATTACACCAAAAAGTCACATTTCAAATAGCTTTTCGATGTCCAAAAAAAGAAAAAAGGGACCAACCAGTAAAAAAAAAAAAAAAAAAAAAAAAAGGTAAAGGAGTCCCATAACCTATAAGGGCGAGGGGGGGCGAGGCGTAAAAGACCCAATTCTTAGGGGCCAGCATATTGAGGGCGGCGCCATCTGCTCTCCCCGCTTTTCTTTACCCACTCCAAAAGAAAAAGGAATTGATTTACCAAGGTCAAACCCCTTCAGAAGGGAAGGGGGCTGTAGCTGGGTAGACCATTGAATGGCACGTAAATCCCCCTCCCTTTTTACCCTTATTAACACAAGTATAACCCAGTTGTGGTAAGCAATGTGAGCATTGTGCTAAACTTATCCAAGGGCACAAAAAGTAAAGGTTAGAAAACATTTCCTCTCTGAAAATGATAAACATAAAATCTATTATTCTTGACTTTATTTTACCCACAAGAGAGAGATAGATAGTAGATAATAGATAGAGAGGAGGAGAGAGGAAGAGGAGAGAGAAGAAGGAAAAGAGAGAGAGAGAGGAGAGAGAGAGAGAGAGGAGAGAAAGAGAAGAAGAAGTTTGGGTTCTTCAAAAAGTGGGTAGGTGACAACAGTGGGACTCTGTCAAAGTCCTTTTATGTGTCCCCACTGCTGTCCCCTGGCACCTCTTGTAAACTGCATCAGAAGAAACGCTTGAGAATAAAATGACGACGCGATGCGGGGTATAGATCATCAAAAAATTTTGCTGGTAGGATTTTTATCTGGAAGGATTTTTCTGTACGAAAAGTAGTAGATATTTAGGCCCTGAAGTAACAAACAGGCGACTCATTGACTAACAAACAAACAGCCTCCCTTTTTCCCCTCTCTCTTTTCTTCCCCTCTCTTCTCTCTCTCTCTCCTTCTCTCTCTCTCTCTCTCTCTCTCTCTCTCTCTCTCTTTTTTTTTCCCCTTTTTTTCTCTCTCTCTCCACTAAGACAAGACACCAAACAAAACATACTACACACATATGTCAGCCGCGGGACCACACAAAAACCCCCCACACATGACGCACCATACAATGACATGCACTCAATTACAAAATAAAATCCACCATTAAACCCACACAAGCAAGAACAATATTCTCCTCTCCAGCAGGCACCACAACCCACAACCACAACAACAACACCAACACACACACAACAACACACCAACACCCCACACACACACCACACACACACATTGTTACACTTAATACACAAACACAGACACATTCTCCATCCTTAAACACCACAACGACAATGACAATACATCTTCTCTCCTCGCTCTCTCTTCCTCTCTCTTCGCCCGCCCCCTCTCTCTCCTCTTCTCTCTTCTCTCTCTTCTCTCTATCTTCTCTCCTCTCTCCTCTCTCTTCTCTCTTCTTCTCGTCTCTCTCCACAGTTTTCAAACATACTCATTTGCCCTTTTGAACATACACAACAACAAGAACAATACTTCTCTTCTTGTCTGTCTTCTGTCTGTCCCGTCTGTCTGTTGCTGTCGTCTTCTTCTGTTTCTCCTCCCTCTCTCTCCTCCTCTTTCTCTCTCCTCTTCTCTCTCTCTCCTTTCTCTCTCCCCTTTTCTCTATACACATACTCATCACCCAAGAAGAAAAAGAAAAAAGATCAAACACGGATGGACAGAAAAAAAATTTTATTCAAAAGCAGACGTCAAAACAGACATTCACTGAACGGCAGGCAGGCAGACAAAAGCCAGTAAGGACGCCAACCAAAAAAAAAGGAGATGTAACTTATTGACAATGGAGTTCTGGAAAAAACAAGCGAGCAGTACAGAAGGGGGGGGGGGGAGGGAGGGGGGGGAAAAAAAAGGGAGTCTACCCCTATTTTTCTTTCACTTTTTAAAAAAAAAAATTCTATTCCACTAACACAGTACGGCTCCCTCCCCCGAAAGGCCTTCGGATGAGACTATATATATTTTAAAACCCCGGATCCCCGTTATGACCCCACGCAGTAACCGCGCGCGTCCACTTAGAAAAAACCCCTTTTCCTTTTAAAGAGTGACCTTTTATGCCAGTAGGACCAATGACGGAATTTCGAAACGACCCAATTACTTCATGTTTAAAAAGTATCCCCAAGCGGGGGTGCGGCTCCTAAATGGTGGGGCAACACGTTCACAAAGCCGGGGGCGGGGTCATCGGCATAGGAACGCAAGCCATCTTCAGACGATGAGCGTTTCCATGGCGACTTTGCATCAGTCCATTTCTTTAAACCCAAAGAGCAATCACAGTAATTGTTCAATGTTTCCAAAACGAGCTAAGACTTTTTTCTCCTGAATAGTGCTTAATTAATAAACACTACTTGACCCCGCAAGCAAAAGCGGAGTGTGGCCGAAAGGCACACACAAAACAAAAACAAAAACACACACCACTGATGCACCTGATGCGGGGGTCGCATGCTGAATGACCCAAATGCCACAGTGTCGTCTGCCACAGGAAAGGGAACCAGAATACAGATATTTTATGTTCAAGAGTCGTTATGTATGTGATATTGAGACTCACTGACTGGAGTATTCTACTCTTCCTGTCGCAATATTATATCCTGGCATCAACCAGGCCCGAGAGTATATACACCTGCCCGTTTTGCTCAGGTAATTTGAGCAACACTGTCAAAATTGCAATAAAGTGGATGAGGCTTGAATGTGTGAAAATGGCTGGGGTCCAAAAAATTGCCCCATGAAAATACTTGGGATTCGAACCTTCGACATTCAAGCCCGTAATCCATATCACTAATCACTGTGCCAATTGCAGCTGATGTGTCTCACAGGGTTAGAACCTTGATCAATGATTATGTTTCACTGAGAGCGGTTTTTGCTTACATGATGAATAGGATGGATGTGATGAATGGGCATGAGTATGATGGAAGCCTGGTGAATATGAGTATAATGAGCAAAACTGTACCATGAACATGGGCTATAAGAAGTATACTGAGTATGAGAAGTATGATGAATTTGATAGATATGATGATTGCAATGGATAGGATGAGTGTGATGGGGTTTGATGAATATGACGTTATCTGGGAATATGCTGACTGAGAGAAGAATGATGAAAATACACTTGCTTGGTGACGTCTCTTTCAACCTCAGAGTATGACCCGAAAACGAAGCAGTTTGTTGGCTATATGATGGCTGACAGTTGCTTTACTGGGAGCTGCTGGGGAAAAAATCCATATTTAATGAAACTGGTAGATCGGTGGTCTAGAGGTAACCCACCTGCTTAGAAAGCAAGAAAATGAGGGTTGCGTGCGATCCCTGTTCGAACTTTTTTCTCATCCACTAGACCTTGAGGGGCGCGGTCTTGGTGCTAAGTCTTTCAAATGAGATAATAAACCGAGGTCCTGTGTACAACATACAGTCAGCCCACAAAAATCAATCCACAGTAAAACTCTGAGTTGTCTCTGGAAACATTCTGTGGAAAATAAAAACTGCCTCTTATAAGGAAACAAAACATGATTATGTAGACAGGAAATGAATTGAAAAACGTGGTTAAGTTCTTGTGATAGCACGCTCTTCTTGTGGAGAGCAGTCTGAATGTGAAGCAGAAAAATCTGCCGTCACTAAAATGGGGACACAATATAATATAGTACAATACAGTACAGTACAGTACAGTACAGTACAGTACAGTACAGTACAGTACAGTACAGTACAGTGCAATACAATAAAATCTGCAGCCAGCAAATATCCTATTGACCAGTATCAAACTTGATCCAGCCTCTCAAGTCTTTACACACTGTGGGCAAAGCTGTAGTGTTTAAGCCTGCACTTTTGTGGCTCTGATGTGCTCTTGTGCATTGGGTGTTTCTTTAGCCTCTTGAAGTTAGCAGCTTTTATCAGGACTTTAATGTCATCTACGTTCAAGTCCCCCAAGACCAGAGTGTCCATGGCCTGAATGGAGGTAGATTTGAGGGCACCAGCGATGATCCGTGATGCCGTTTTTGAACTTGGGCAACTTCGTCAATGTTGGATTTTGTTTGCAATCGACAAAATGCAGTTACTCCATACTCAAAATCAGGTCTTACACGTCCAAGGAACAGTTTCTTCTGAATGTTGCAATCTGCTCCCTGGGATGTTTTCCAACTTGTTCCTCAGGGCTGTTTGCAGTCTGGATCTTGCAGTACATCTTTCCATCTGGCTCTTCCAGTCATCCTGGGATCAAAGGGAACCCCAAGGTAGGTTGGTGTTTTGTCCTGGGTTGGATTCCCCTTCACCTAAAGGCACGGGGTTTCTTTGTGGTCAGATGAAAAGGGTTGTTTGTTTTCCTGGCCTTGATGGCCCCCCAGCCACTTTTTTGTCCCTTTCGCAAAACTTCCTTTGAACTTTCCTGCATTCCCCACTGTGTCTGTAGCAACGTACTGCTTAAGCACAGGACCAGACCGTCTGCATAATGCACCATAGTCAAAAATGGAAAGTCGTTTCCCGATGTCGTTCACGAAATAATGGGAAAAGGGATCAGGGAAAGTACCCAAAAAAAAACCCTCTGATGGAACACCTTCCTCATGGCCCTCTTCCCCGTCTGGACCTTTGTTCTACACCCCCGGGGCCCCCTAAATTTGGTACCCCGGGACCCCCCTATCCCCAACGTGCATGTGGCCCGGATCCCATATTGATGCTTTTTAATTTGATTGTCAAAGGGGCCATTTTTTTTCCCAAAATTATCAAATGATTTTTTCTAGGTCTGCCCAGACTGCCTGGTTTGCTTCTCATCTTGAAGCGCGTTCCAATTTATTGGGCAAATACGCAACTGGTTTTCAATGGGTCGCATGCTAAATCCAGCCCGGTTTTCAGAAATATCTCTTCCCTTTTCCCAGGTACCAGGGAGTCTGTTTTCTTTTGACCCCCTTTTATAACTTCCCAACGCATCTGGCAGGCTTATCGGATGTAGGGTCCCGCTTTGGTTTTGTCTTTTTCTTTTTGTAAACTGGAATCATTTTAAGATTTTTATGAGAGGTACTGGGGCCTGACCCTGGTTTAAGGGGGCTAAGTATTCTTCTGTGTGATGCCCCCCCCCCCCCCCCAGGTTTTGCAGCAACTCCATGGCCAGGGCCCTCATGTAAAGGAAGGTGATTTTCTTTTTCCCAAACTCTTTGAATTTTCCTTTTTCAAGTTTTTCCTTTT
>CM054134.1:98657922-98686834 GCA_028751875.1 Rapana venosa
GACGATATTATTGTAATTCAATTCTGACAGGAATTGATTTAAAAAAAACCAAAGAACAAAACACATTTCAAACGGTTGGTTTAAATAATTTTAAAAAAATTAAAAAGATCAATACCCCCCCCCAAAAAACACAAAAAAACCAACAAAAAAAGGCCATGTTGTTCAGCTTTTCTTTCTTAAAAAATAAAAATGATGAATGATAAGGCAATAAATAAGAATGAATAAAAAATAATATGAAGCAAATAAATTCTAAAATTTTGGGCAAAATTCATTAGGAGGAAAATGAGAATAATAAGAATATGGTTGAAATTTGGGATTGGGATTATGAAAAATGAAAAAAATTCGGGGTTTTGTTGTTAATTTTTTCGCCAGGGGGCTTTTCTTTCGGTTTTGGGTTTTTCCCCTTTCTTTTTTTGTTTTTGCGGGACTTTTTTTTTTTGGGGGGGTTTTGTGTGTTTGTTTTGGGGATGTGTATGTTTTTTTTTTTTTTGTGGGGTTGTTTGTCGTTTTATTCCGTTTCATTTGGGCTTTGATCCTTCTTGGGAAAAATGGGGTTGTGTATGTGTGTGTTGAGGGATTTTAGGACAAAAAAGAAAAAAAAAACTTTTTTTTGGGTTTGTTTTCTCCTTTGTTTTGTTTCTTGGGGGGGTGGGGGTGGGGAGGGTGTGGGGGGTGGGGACTTGTTTGGGCCCCCCCTGCCCCCCTGGCCCTTGGGGTTTTAGCAATTTTAAAATTTCTGTGTCTTGTGGTGCCCCTGTTTTTCCCTCCCTCTTCTTGTTCTTTTTCTCTTCTTCTTTCTTCTGCTTTTTTTTTTGCTTTTGCTTGCCCAAGCCGGCTTTGCCATGCTTTTTGTTTTGCCTTTTTCCATCTTTGTTTTTTTATGTTTCCTTGGTTGAGTTGGGGGGTTTGGTGTTTGCCCTTGTTTTCCCGCCAAACCGTCCCTGACGCTTTTTTTCTTTTTTTGGGGGCCTTCCTTTAATAATCGTCGCAATTTTTTTCGTGGTTTGTGAAATGAAAGTTTTTTTCCCCTTTTTTTCCTTCCTTCTTCTTTCCCCTTGCTTTCTCCCCCCATGTTTTCCTTTTTCCCTTTCCCTTCCCCTCCCTTCCTTTTGATGTTTGTTGTTGTTTGGGGTGTTGGGGGAGGGTTGGGGGGTTGGGGGGGGTTTTGGGTTGGGGGGGATGGGGGGGGGCTTGGGGGGTTTGGGGGGGTATGGATGGAAGGTGGGGGTTTTGTGGGGATGGGGGGGGAAAATTTTAAAAAAATTAGTAAATAATAATGTAATAATGTAATGATAGATGTTTTGTATTAGGGGTTTTTGGGGGGGGGGGTTTTGGGGGGGTTTTGGAATGGTAGGGGTTTTTTGTGCTTGGGGGGGTTGGGGGATTTTATGGATGGATGGATGGATGATGGAGGATGGTAGATAGATAGATGAAAATGGGTAGATAGATAGTGATAGTAGATAGATAGATAGATAGATAATAGAGGGGAAAGATGATGATGAGGGGATAATGGGGGGGGTGTGGTTTGGATGAGGAGGGGTGGGGGGGTGGGTATGGATGGATGGATGGAGGAGGTGGGGGGGGTTGGTGGGGTGGAGGATAAAAGAAGATGGATGATGATGTGGAGGGATGGATGGAGGGATAGATGGATAGTAGTTAGATAGAAAATTAGATAGATAGATAGATAGATAGATAGATTTTACGATTACCCGTTTTTCCCCCCACATGATCTGCTTGCGTAACTAATAATTTTTTAAAATCTGTTCCCCCTTTTAGAACAGTAGGCATTGTGTGCCGAGGAATGGATGAAAAATTTAAAAAAACGCACCCCGGGGAACTGAAGGTTTTTTTTTTTAAGCCTACAAGTGTTATTCCTTATCTTCAAAAAAAAATTAAATAAAAAAAAAAATATAACTGAGTAACATTTCTTGGGGGGTATCTGTTCCCCCGGTGTTTCACCATCCGAGTAAATGAAAATTGTACTTGGGTATTATCAATTTACCCGGGGTAGCAACGTCTTTTGACCTCCCTACCAACCAAAATTCTCATTTTGTTGGGGGTTTTTGACTTTTTTTTAAATGTTGTCACATTTACTCATGTCCACTTTTTCTTTTCTAATGATACTAAAAATAATCGAGATTTCAATCTGATCTTATTACAAACTTTTCCCCCTTTTCAAACATGTTGTTTTTTTTGAAATAGCGAAAAAAAAAAAGAAGAAAATTGCCTTCTTAATTTCTTTGAAAACCCCCCCTTTCACCTTGACTTACTTATTGATTTATGCCTCTTTTTTTCCCTTGGGGAACATAGGGCTGCAACACACCCCCCCAACGAACTCGGTTTGGGAGTTTCCTCTTCGCTCGGCCATGTCATTCCGGGGCCTTCGTTTCTTCGCAACACTTCTCCCCCCCCCCCGGTCTTTTTGGTCGACCAATTTTCCCGTTCCCTTTGGGGTTCCCAGTAAAGGGCCTCCCGGTGACTTTTGCCCCTGTCAAAAAAAAAAATGAATGTGGGGGCTGTGTCAGGGGAACAGGGGGAGACCTCCCGAGATTAAAAATTAACATGGCAAAGCCCAGCCACTGGCTCCAACCCAACTTTATTTTTTTTTTTTATTTAATTTTCTTTTATTTCGGGTTTTTTAAAAAAAAAATTAAAATTCTTTTTGTCGGGGAAAAGGAAAATAAGCACTCGTGTACTTTTTTTTACATCCGGGCCCCCTGTTATGCACTTTTGCCCATTTTTGTCATCCTTCCCCCCCCCGCAACAGGGGCCCCCTACTTTTCCGAAAACAAAGGGGTTTTTTTTAAAGTGCGCAAGAAAAAGACAATGCAAAAAATTCTTTTTTTTCGAGGTTTTAATGAATAAGCTCATGTGCTTTTTTACACCCATCCCCGCCCCGTGGGGGTCCATTTTAAATAAAAACCCCAATACTTATACTCTCACACGTAAAAACAAAGGGGAATAACCTTTTTTTTAAAAACCACACAAAAAAAAAACAACAAACAACAAAAAAAGAAACACACACAAAAACCACCACCCCCCCCAAAAAAATAAAACAAACAAAAAAAAGACAGAAAAACAGACAGACAGACAGAAATGAAAAAAGAAAAGAACAAACTTTTTTTTTATAGGGGGTTTACAAAAACAAGCTAAAATTTTTTTTACATCCGCCCTAGGATGGGAAAAAAAAACAAGCAAAAAGCAAAAAAGGGCACAGCGAGACAACACAGAGAAGAAGGACACACAAAAAAGGGGACAGCAGGGGACAGACGACAGAGACAGACAGAGAACAACAATTTTGAGAAAACCCCACTGACCAATACAAAAGTGACGCACCCCAAAAACCAAGAAAAACCAGAAAAAACGGGAAAAAAAGAACATAATGCAAAGAAAAATAAGCCTTTCATGCGAAATGTTAATCCGCAGATTTCCTTATTTTGTGCGTGTGTGTGGTGTGTGTTGTTTGTGTGCTTTCTCACATACAACTTGGTACTTGGAACTGTTCTAAGGGAATCAAGATTTTTTTTTTTTGTAGGCCTACCTATATCTTTAAAAAGCGTCTGCTGTGTGTGTGTGTGTGGGTTTTTTTCAGAGGGAGGGGTGGTGGTGTTTTTAAAAAAAGTTTTCCCCCCAAAAAGTTTTTTTTAAAAAGTCTTTTTTTTTTACACAACCCCACAAAAAAAATTAAATCTTTTTCAAAAGGGAAAAGGGGGGGCTTTGTCTCCCCCCGACCCGCACTTCCCGGTTTCTAAAATAGATGCTTAGGCATCTACAAAACCTTTCGGGTTTTTCTCGCTTTTCAAAAATGGTTGAAATTCGTGCCACTTTCATAATATAAGATTCCTTTTTCAATGCAATGTCAAATGTATGATAAGTAAGTTGTTTACTCTCTCTTCTTTTCTCTCTCTCTCTCTCTCTTAAAAAAAAATCGAACAGTCTTAGGTTTTTTTAATTCCACCCCCAAAACACCCACACCCACTCTCTCTTCCCCTCTCTCTCTCTCTCTTTATGTATTTTATATATATATTATAAATATATATATATAATTTCCCAAGGGCGGGGCTGGAAGTAAAAAAGCACATGGGCCTTATTTATTATCCTCGAAAAAAAAGAATTTGTCTTTGTCTTTCTTAAACCCCCTTTTCTCTCTTTTCTCTCCTCTCTCTCTCTCTTCCCCTCTCTCTCCCCTCCCCTTCCCCCTCTCTAGCAATGCTTGTATAATAGCCATACATGGATTTGCACCTTGGAAATTTCCATTTCGAATAAATGTTTATTTCGTTTCTCAAGCAATACCCTCACTAATCCCAAACTTGATTTGGGCCCAAGGTTTTTAAAATTTCAATTCTGAGTTTTTGAGCTTTCTCTCCTTCTCCTCTCTCCTCTCTCCCTTTTCTCTCTCCTCTCCTGTGCGCAGGGCCCTTTCTTTTATTTTGTAAAGCCTTTTGAATAAAGACATCTTTGGTTTTTTTAAATAAATTTTTTTTTTTAATGATTTTTTTTGTGGTGGTTGTGGGATCAAAAACATTTGGGGGGGGTTTTGTGTTCCTTATTTTCCCACTAAAAAACTAAGCGGTTCGGCAACCCCCCTTATGTTGGGCCAATCTTAATGTTCATTTTCGTTCCTCAACTAGAGCTCCCCTTCACCAAGGGTGAGATTTCGAAAGCGTACGCCATTTTTTGGCCCACCATGAAAGTACCCCCTGAATTAAAACAGGAATCAGGCAAGGAGCTTTTATTTTTCGGAAAATTTTTTTTTTTTTTTTTTTTTTGTGCCTCTGCTAAAATGATCAATAGGGTTTTACCATTTATGCGTTTTTTCGACAGTTTTTGTGGTAGGGCCCCCCATTCCGACTTTGGGGATAGGTCTGACACCCGTGTGCATGCTGGGTTTTTTAAATTTATCGTTTCCCACCGGACAATTGGCCCCTCTTCCAAAGGCGGGGGGGGGTTTTTAAAGGGGTGACAAGTGCTTGTTTGCGTTCGCACACGGGGCTTCGGTTTTTAGTCCATCCCAAGGGCTTTACTTCGTTTTTTTGTTGTTGGGTTTTTTTTTTTTTTTGGGGGGGGGGGGGGGGTTTTTTGGGGGGGGGGGCAAACGGGAAGAAAAGGGGGGGGGGGAAACCCCGGGAAAGGACGGGAGGTTAACGTCAACCCGAATCTCAAAAGGTTTTAAAAAAGTTTGGAGGGAGTCTCTTAACCCCCCTTCTGCTCCCCGTTCATTTAGTTTTTTAAATTATGTTTGGAAATTGGATTTAAAATTTAAAAATTACAAAAAAAAGTTTTAGGAAAAACCGTTTTTTTTTTAGTTTCCCTATTTTTTTAAATTTTGTCCGTTCAAAATTGATTTTAAAGCCTTTTTTAAAGGGGTTTTTTAAGTTTAAAAATAAAAAAATCCCGTTAAGTTTTAATCAATCCTTTTTTTAACGGAAAAATATTTAAAATTAAAATTTTTTTTTTCAAAAAACCGCCCCAACCCCCCCCCCCCCCCCCCCCCTCCCCTCTCTCTCTCTCTCTCTCTCTCTTAAACCTAGAAAAGAAATATGATTCATTCATTCTTTGTCAGTCAGTCTGGGGGGGGGGGTCTCTCTCTCTCTAGCTCTCTCTCTCTCTCATCTCTCTCGCTCTCTCTCTCTCTCTCTCTCTCTCTCTCTCTCACTCTCCTCTCTCTCACTCCTCGCTGGGAACCTTTTGAAAATAAAAATGATTCATTCGTACACTCATTCTCTTCCTCCTCCTCCTCCTCTCATCCTCACCCCTCTCACCTCCTCCTCCTTCTATGTCCCCTCATTCATCAATTTCTCCTACTCCCCTTTCCATAAATGGAAAAACGAGCTGTTTACAAGCTGGAATTTTTTCCCGTTACCCCTCTTCCCTTTCTGTTGTTGTCTTCAAGCGGCCCACCAACCCAGAGAAAATTTAAAATAGAGTATTATTCACATGCTCCCACGTGGGACTCCCGGGTATAATGCTTACAAAGCGGCATTGCAAGAATAGGTCCCTTGGGTCCCCTCAACCAGGCATGTCGTAAGAGGCGGACTAAGGTGGAAACCTTCATCCAGGTTGGGGGTTGGGCACAGGGATAACAACCCTTGTCCGTTTAAAAAAAAAAAGAGAAGTTACGAGAAAACAGCAACAGGGGGACAAATTTCTACTTCTGCTTGCGAAGGACCTCCCCGGGTCCAGTGAGACTCGTATGAATGCTGATGGCCAAAGCCGAGAGGAAGCTAAGTGAGATGAAGGCCATGCAGCACTCTTGGGGATCAGTGACGAAGTTGGCCAGGGATAGGCAGGAGTGGAAGTGCTTTGTTGCTGCCCTACTACACACCACTGGGTGTAATGGTTAATGATGATGATGATTTACATTGCTAGTTAGTCAAATAGACCGCCAAACAGGGACGGTAGTTGCATCTTTTGTTGCAAAAAGTCTGGACGATGTGGTGTTGTTCTGTGTTTGGGGGGGGGGGGGGGGGTGTTGGTGGGGGGGTAAGGAAGGGGGGGGTCGCCTTGCAGGCCATGTGCGCCGGTGATAAATAACGTATTCCCCATCCAAGTGTGAGATTTTTGCGTATGCGACCGCTTTTACCTTACCATTTTTCTTTTATTTTTCTTTTATATCGAGGATAATGGAATAAAAGCACCTTATATGTGCTTTTTTACATCAGTCCCCGTGTGTATGCGGTGTTGTAATTCTGTCATCTGTTCCCACCGGCACACAATGGCCTACTCTTACGGAAAAGCGGAACAGGTTTTAACGTGTGCGCAAGATGTTCTGCGTGCGTTTGCACACGGGGCCTCGGTTTATAGTCTCATCCGAAGGACTTTAATTAAGGTAGCCACATTCCGACCTCCGGGATGGTGTCTTAACACGACACATGTGTGCATGCTTTTCTTTCTTTTTTTTAATTTTCATTCGTTTCCTACCGGTACAAAATAGCCTATTCTTCTAAAAAGGTAGAACGGGGTTGTTTTTTTTACGTGCGCGCAAGATGTTCTGCGTGCATTCGCGCACAAGACCTCTGTTTATATAATCTCATCTGAAAGACTTTCGAGGAGAGTGGAGTCAGTATTAGTGTTAATAACTCCAAGGGAGAAATCCCTTCGATGGTGGCTCGAAACCCAGGCCCATCATCAGATCTCGAAGGCAACAATCTAACACTCGGCTACCCCACCTCACCCTACACCCTACCCCCCCCCCCCCACACACTACCACACACCCCCACCACTGCACCCACCACTACCACTCTACCACATCTCACGTCTATTAACCAGTATGTGTGTTGTGTCTTCGCCGTTCAAGCTCGCGGCCTAAATAAAAAACTCTTGCTCAAAGAGCCTGAGACGTGACGCCATATCGCCGTACCAATCGGAGACACGATTTTCAGATGTGAGGAGTTCTCCAGAAGTGCCTCGTGAGTGGATAGATAGATAGAATACACACCCCCTACACACAAGCCGTCCAGATATCGTCGCGGGCCGCTCTGGCTCCTCGCTGAGGATCCCCCCTATCAGATTAGTGACTGGTACTTAGCTACTCAGATTAGAGCCGCGACTTAATGCACGACGAACCCCCACCCCCTTCTACCTTCCTCCCCCTGGCTAGATCTCGATCACACGCCTACTGGACGTCGTTGTGTTATCTACACGACCTGTAACTTCCACGCATTCGCTCGCGTCAGTATATTCCAAATCTCTTACCTCCACCCATAATGCGCCATACTGATTCCTGCGCTCACTCTCTGACCCTCCTATCTAATGCTCAACGCATGTCGCCGCGCCTGCTGACCCGCACACAAGCACACATGCCAACCTCATGACTCGAGCACACACAACTGCTCATAGATACATATCCCTATATGTACGCCACAAAAAATCGTCTATTCTGCGCAAAGTCCTTACCTCTACACTACAGAGTACATCGACACTCCCTCTCCACATACTGCCAACTTCGTGGAGACATCTCTTCTCGTCACACTATACTCGACTACCACCTGGCAACACCCACTTTCGATCCGATGTGTACTACGTTCCATCTCCCACTACCTATCACTCTCCGACACCGTCATACATATTCTCTGACCTAGACCCAATATTATCATACCACAGATTAAAATTTTCTTATTAGACCAGACCCTATTATCTTATACGCAACACTGAACAGCAGTCGGATCTGTCCATAGACCACACAAGCTTGACCTTGTGACACACTTGATTCTCGATCTCCGACTTCTGTTAGAACTATCACGGTAACAGTACTGAATTTCACGGTCCGATTGTGTAAATAATGTCGCTATACATAACATGTTTCTTAGACAAAAATCGCATGTTGCGATCAATCTAACACTCTTCACAAAATCACAATTAATCTACACAATTCTAATCTCATATTAATACAACACAATAGAACACTGAAGAGCGCGCGGACATACTACAAAATGATCATCATATCGGCGTTCTCTGATAGCACTCGTCTCGCATCTTCTATTTAGAGCAATCCTTATTCGAGTATTGCAGTCGTACCAGCAAACCTCACACCGCTCATGCATCAATATCCCACGACACACGCAAACGCTCCGTACACGCTATTAGTTCACTGTCACACCCCACCTAGAATCCCACTTGTCTTCCTCTGTGTATATACACATCTACTCCTCTTAATTTTATCCGTCATCACTGTCCTGAGTCTCTCCCAACACTCCATACTCGCTCACTCCGGCACTTCAATCTCAATCACAGACACTACTCTCCCCACTCACAGCATGCGTGCGTGTGTGTGTCTACTATACCTCCCACCACATACACCTACCTACCACGCGAACACAACAACGCCCTCTTATGTGTACTCTGATTATCTCTAAGTGTGTGTCCTATAACTTAGTGACTTAGTTGTTGTCTGTGTATGTGTCCCCTTGTTAGAGTCGCTCATCGCCATTTCTCATCTTTGATAGGTATATCTGAATCTAACCACCCACCCACACACCAACCTAACCCTATACCAAAAATCTAATGTAACACACAAAAACATATAAGAGATTATCATCTATCTATAACACCTAAACCAACATATACAAAAACACAAACACAGTATTAATTTCTATATAAGTATCTAATAAGAGGTACACCATCAAGAGTATCTCATATAAGACTCTCCTCATATATTTAAGTCAGTTATGTCCCTCGTCTAGTCTCCTCCTCCAAAGCGATGTCTCACACTTATCCAACTCCTCTCACTAGATACATGCATCGTCTGTAGTTAAGATGTGTAGTGTACGCCACCTTATCTCAATACCTACATGTCTCTGCTCTTCGCATCCCCTATCTCATCCTGCTCGCACACCCCCCGCCCACCCCCCTAGTAGATGCACTATATATCTACAAAAAGAATGAGATCCTCACTGCAGACCAGCAGTAGGACATTAACCTAAAACCATTCTCCCCTACAGTAAGTGTGACCGTATGACTATGACCCCTAAAAACACCACCACAACCCAATCCACCACCATTAGACCTCTATCCTATTGCCTATTCTCTTAATCCATTTGTGAGAAGTTAACAACATCCCCCACAGTCTTTCCACATACGTCGTGCCTTCCGTCCCCTCCTCATTTATCAATCCGTCCAGAAGTCGCTCCCGTAATGTGCTCAGTGCACACAGAACTCACGTGTGCCCAATCTACACTACCATCTGACTCCCGTGCCATCTCACAGCCTACTACCACATCTACAATTACTACGCTAACCTACCACTCACACACTCTCCTCTCCAATCCTTTATATATATACATATAAACATATATCCTCTCTCCCCCCTCGACCGTCACCTCTCTCTCTATATTCCCTGACACCTCCCGCTAGTCTGTGTTCGTCCAGTCCTTTGTGTGTGTCACACCGCCGCGCCGCGTTTGCCGCCTTCATTCCACACATCTCCCCCCAACTATTCCACACCTGTCACACCCCAAGTAATTCACACCCCACCACACCCCCCCCAACCTCATCCCCCAACACCACCGCCACCCACACCTGTCAAAAGTGTCCACAACCCCCCCCAACCTCATTCACACACCAACCCCACCTAATTCCAACATCCCCCCACATCATTCTCTTACTTGACCCGCCTCCCTCACCTCACTAACAACTTTCCCTCTGTTGCCCTTCCTGTGTAGTGCTGTACACACCCGTGTGTGCACCTGTGTCATTCGCACGTCATCATCCTCCCCCAAGCATAACTGTTACACACCCCCACCTCATTCCACACACCTCACATCCTCATTCCACACCCCCACGCATGACTCCACGCATTGTGTGTGACTCTACAGACCCACTACCACATGCCTCTTTGTCTTCCACAAACCTATATAGCTGTCATTCCTCACCCTCCCCTGCGTGATCTTTGACCTCCAGATTTTGTACACACGCACAGCCCTGATAGAAACTATCGCAATCGTGGACTGATACACAATGCAGTGAGCACCACTAAAGAGCTCCCGGTCGCGTAGACAGACAATAAATCATATTATCAATATCAGCCTCAAACACAGCACCCTACTCCTAGCAGATTCGTGAGATGTGATCACTCCCTCGTATCCAGTGATAGTGTTGTCCTAAAATATACTCTCACTACACTCTTCAATCACGTCGCTGCAATGTTCTTACAATCAAACATCATAATTCCTTCATACACCGGAATGTCACGATCACGCCTCGCAAATACCCAAGCACTCTGACCCTCCACTTTACTCAAATTGTGACAGTGTGTCAAAAGTCGCGTAACAATCACTCTCGCATAAGACCCAATAGATATGAGTGCTAGCTTTCCATATGACACTGTGATGTGCACTCAGTCCGTTAACGTGCCTCCACACCCACCACCCACTCATACTATATTGTTCATGTGAACTCCGTAAGACAGTAATCTGCACACACTGACAACTCACAACTCAGTCATCGTGTTTAGTACCCACACTTGAAACTGTGAATCTCATAACTACAGTCACTGAAATACTTGAGTCGGTCTATCGTGCACGCTCTACTACACCTATGCTAAGAGCATGCTATTGACAGCACTCACCGCAGTCACACCTGTGAGTCTCTACTGTAAGTGAGACATTACATAACTACCCAAGTACTCGTTATACATCCAGCTCTAGTGTGATCATCCAGCTAGTAGTCCTATCGACAAACAGTCTTTCAACCTCCCCACACATAAGTGTGCAACACCTCACGTCCACCTGTGCACTTCGCTTTCTCTGTCCACCAAATCTACTTCAGTCATCTGTACGTCTCCTCTCTCTCCTGTCCTGACCAACTGTGTCCTACAGAGTGCCTACTATGCGCGCACTTGTATGATCTCTCTCAACCATGTGTATCCGCTCCAACTCAGTACAGTCGCACTCTGTCTCAACCGTAACCTACTGAGTAATCTTAACTACGCGATGTACAGCGAGTCTATAGTTACCTGTCTCAACCTTAAGACTCCAAAAACGTCCAACTAGTCACTCAACAGTAGCCACGATATGACTAACTCACACATCTGACTCTAAGAAAACTACTAATCTCTACGCACACTCACACCACAGTACACATCAACCACCCTCGTAACTACACTCGAGTATTCTCTCAATCTGACACTAATTTCATAGTTCCCTAATGTACGGCTCAGTATATGTCACAAGTCTCATGCAACTCCTTACTGCAACGCACCAGTTGACTCCTATCTTCACAGTGCGTACATGACCTCCTCATCCATAAGTAAGATATCATCCTCTAACATGATGTCTATCATACCACTCTCAAATAACGCCCTCCCCTCCCCTAATCACATCTAAACATGCCTATAGTCCTCATAAGACAAGAACATACCACTCCAAAATCCACCGAGTGAGTCCCACCACTCCACTATGTAATACGTATACATTTGGACAGACCTAAAACCCTCTTAACTATCCCCGACCCAAGTAAGAACATGTGAACGTCAGACGAACACCGTCAGCGTCGCTCCCTCCTGATAATCCTCGCCAGAGCTCCACATACCCCTCCTGTGTGCCTCATGATATGTGTGCACCTTTACTAGCCCTACACTCGATTATTAGAATCATCCCCCCCTCACTAGATTGATTGTAGTTTCACATCGTTCATTTTATCCTTGAACCTATTATGTTATTAGATTAAAGAACAGTGTGTGAAATCGCCGTGTCTTTTGCGTACCACAGTTTCCTCCCAAAAACAGTTCGTCATATACTACGATAAGAAGATTGCTCTCTAGAGAATACTATTAACAGATGTGTGTATGCCCTAAGTGTGTTATGAGCAAAGAATAATATATAGAAAAATAGTCTCCCATCTCTGACTCCTATCCTAAAGACTACTGTGACTTAGTTCAGCAAACCTCAAATGAAGTACCTGTCTCCACCATCTCCTTATACAATATCTCTCCCCCCCCATATAACCATTACATCTACAGTTAACTTTAAGAAGGAGGATCCACCCCCACAATAAATATACCGTCCTACCACAAGCCTGCACACCAAAATAGATGCAAACTACCAACCACCATCAAGACCACAAATCTAGAGTCACACCTCTCTTAGACAACAACCACTCCAAACAAATTCTCATTCTGAAATATCAGTCCCGTGTTCAACTGTACAACTGTCTTTGTTCCCACTTATCCTGTTATTTTTTTTTTCATATACTCCTCTCAAAATATCTCCCTGCTTTTAGTTCCTTGTTATCTGTGATAAGTGTAATATCGTCGCGTTTTGTGTTGTTGGCGCGGCAATGTAAAAACATGAATTCAGATACGTCCACACTGATAGAAACCCCCTACCCCACATCCAAAATCCTACCCTAACCCCGCCGTGAGTGTCTCATTATTTGTTTTGTGAGTATATATCCAGCCACGTGAATCACTCGTTTGTCATACACTAAGAGTACTCCTGTATCAATCAAGTGTTTCCCACTAATCAACCTACTCGTGCATTCACTCACATCTCATCCACTACTCAGATATACATTGTTCCATTGACAATGTCCAACTCAGATACATAAGATGTGACGCACCAAATTTAGCCATGATTGACAAATTATGATCTCGCAGTCGATCAATGAAACTTTATTAAAACAGTACTGAGTATCTATCCCCCTGCTATCCCATTAAATCAGTTATACATGTTCTCCACCCTGAGAGACTCACACACCTTCCACCTCCCCATATAGTACATGTGTGTCTTAACGATACTAAAACAAAAATATGTGCATCGCACTGTGAATATGTGTCAACTGAATACCTCTGTCCGCTTTGATGTGTACATACAATGTTATCTCTCTCATTTGACTGTCACTGATCAGTGTTAGACTCAAATGTCTAGTCAGAATAGATGCGACGCAACCCAGTATAGACATGTTCTAAGAAACCCACATGTGTTAGACACTCATATGATTCTAACTGTGTATAACTCACTTACACAACATATTATCACACAATGGTCACACAAGAAACACTCGGTCTACAGTCTACGTCTGCGACACTATTCATCGATCAGTCATCACTGCGCCGCCAGCCTGTGTCACATGACCATGCGCTACCAGTGCAATTCCATTGATTACTATACGCAACTGTCTACCTCTTCTCTTGTACCCCACCGTACCTCTCCAGTGACTATCACTCCACCCTCACATCACCTGACCTGCGTCCGCCCAGAATTCAAGTATTCTACTAACATTTTTTAGTCCACATCATTGGCACTGACTTGCACGTCCAGATCTACAACTTCATCATATACAGTTATACTACCTATCCAGACTCACACACCCATATGTCTACCCCTGAAGAAGGATAGACACCACTCCTCCACACGCTCAAAAGACCACAGCCAGAGAGACACCACCTGTCACCCTCACTCCACCTCATTAACACATAACTCAACTCCTGTATTTCCTACCCTCATCTCATCACTCGTATGTTTGTAAGACAGTGTTCGATGTTGCACCACCCAGATCCACTAGACCTCCCTACTCCCTGACACTGTGTCTCACACCATGCCCTCACTTTCCTAACCCCACACACATCGTGACACCTTGTCCTTTAGAAGTAATACTCATCGCTATCCCGTGTACACCCCCATGTCTACACTCAACCTATTGTATCCCCCTTCACCTCACCCCACTAGGTCTCCTAGCGCCCCCCGCCATTGCTACCCTAAGAACGCGTTTGCGTTTCGTACTGTCACGCCGATATCTCACATTCGTCTATGTAATACGCCTGTCTGCCTCCCACCCTTTGGCACTCCCCTCCACATGTCCACCTCTCCCCACGTGCTATGTGTGCGAACATCACGATTGCACCCGTCTCTCGCTCACACTACACACCTACCGACTCCTCAGCTATCCCGTATATCTGCCTATACACGCACCCCTCCCTCCACCTCCTGCCATATCTTATCACGCACACATCTGAAACCATGAGATCCCTATCACCAGACCCTCTAAACCACTGTAGACTACACTCTATAATCAATCCTCACACCCTGTAGACCATCTAACGCTTGAAAGTGCCGTAAGCTAGAAGAAAGACTCCCCTCATACTTACTCAACGGATCAACTACAGCAAAGGAGGACTAACACTTCTACAGTATACCTCCAAGTACTCGAGTAGTAATCTTTCCAAAGACAAATCAAATGATTATGACCACGTCAACCCTAACTCTTATTGTATGTATACGTCTACACTGTCAACATCCACAACCACCACACATCGTGTCGTCTTATCACGCATCCCATCCCCCCACCACCCCACCAAAAAAAAGTAAGTGTAGAACCCCTCTACCCCCCACCGCCCCCAACTAGACTCATCTTGTTGTGCATTATATCACATCAGATTATGTATACTATTTGATATTTGTTATAAGTGTTTTTCTCTCTTCATGACTCTATATATATTTGTGTATGCTGTTCTAAATGTCTATTTTGTCTATCTTTACTCTCTCTCTCTTTCTCTCTCTGTGTATCTTATAATTTTCTCGTTGAGTGTTTGATATAAAATAATATTATAATGATACTTGTGTCCCTATATTATCTGTGCACCATCCCACAAAATGTGTCTGTAAAAGACTAGTGATGTGAGTAACACTCCACCTCCCAATCCCCTGACGTGAGTATGTTAAAACACTTGCTAATGTCTCGTCCTCCCACTCTCTCTCTCTCTCTGTATATCATTATAATAATGTACTTCAATATCTTAATTTTTTACTATACGTATTATTATTTGCAGTGTTTTATAGTAAGAATGGCTGTAGTTCCTGTTTAGAGATAATTATAATATATATATTATTTAGTTTGTTTCTCTTCTTCATTTTTTCTTTTTTATATCTGTCTTATCTGCTCTTGTCGTTTTGAGACGTGTGTTCCTTTTTTAATTCCTTACAATTCAGCCCTATCTTCTGCCGTCCATTCCAAGCGTATAATTACCATGTACATGAGAAGTGACTCTTTTTATGGTCTAACAGTAGCGAGTAATGTTTCAGACTGTTCCACAAGTGATAGTATTATTATCTGAGCACTCTCCCTCATTATGCTCTAGATTGCAGTTTCAGTTATAAGTCGCATTGTCGATCCCGCCTCGAAAGCCGGACCTCGTCGAAGTAGACGTGAGCTGTGTGAAATTTTGTGAGTTGTGTTGTCGCGGGGTGTCCATAGAGCCGTACAGACGCTGCGTACTTGCACTGATGATTGAGCTATCGAGTCTTTTCTAGCGTACGAGTGCTGTTGTCAGATAGCTACTGGCGGCGGATCTGGGCGTTTGGTTGTGTCTGTGTGTTGTGAGTTTCAAGCGAGAAATTGCGCTATCTGGTCGCCCTGGTGCTCAGCTAACAGAGCGCTAGATCTAACGAAGATCCATGGGAATCAAGAGTGGGCTCGAGGTGGATGGTGTGGTCAAGTGCGTAGTAGATGAGTTTCGCGATTGCGTCAGTGGGTGATAAATGCTAGAAAGAAGCGAGCTGTTAGTGTGTTGTTCAGAGGTGACACTATGTCTCGCGTTACAGTGACAGAAAGCGCTCATCTGAGATATCCTACTACAGAGTGCTGCACTTATTCTCCCTCACAACCCTAATCATAGATACTTTTTTAGGCATCTCATAGTCACACACTCAATTACTGGTCCATCGTAACGAGTGTACGTCATTAGTCATCACTCTAGAGATCATGAGCCTGTGCGCATCGCGCACTCTGTCTGATCAGAACTATGAGTAATATCAGAGAGAACATACAACTAGTACATAGTGTTTGAGCGCTCAATATCTCACTCCTCTCTGTATTAGACGTATCACTCGTAGCACAAGCTGTCTCAATGACTATCAGCTCACGCTAAATTACTATCGCGAGACGTATGCTCTAAATGACCATGATCAGATCGCTTCTTAGACACTGACTCACTCATAGAGTCCGCTACTAGTTGCCGACAGTCACACTATCTAGAGACATAGTTGCTATCACTCACACCGTCTCATAGCATAGTCAACTGAATCCCGTCACAAGTCAGATCAGAAGACTACGACCATACACACATTCTACCACAGATCAAAGAAGATCCATTATGTCATGCTCTGAGGTCATTAGCTCACGCACAACGTTCATCCTGTCTATCCACACACCACACTCGTCATAGAATGTACACTGCATCTGTATCATGCATCATACTACGCCTCTATCCGTCTCACTGACTACTATCACGAGACTGTCCTCCACTTGACATCAAGCTCAGAGATGATAGAACAGACTACGAGAGCACGCACACACACAAACGACACACCAGTACGGTAACACTCGGCTAACACACTATATCACTGCTCTAAAGACGGGCACACACACCCTACGCACACCGATAAACACACAATCCTAGAAACGAACACCACAAACACCAGATCACACCTCAGCGAGCTCGCGAAGAAGAGCAGACATGAAGTGATTGAGCGCACATCGTCCTACATCACACACACATACATAGATGAGTACTGATCTATGCGCCTCATGACAAACACGCTCGACGCCACACACTAGAACGCGACGCAGTGCACGCTGTCCATATATAACATACACCTATACCACTAGCTCATATCAATACTAGATGTGACACAATATCACAACACAGACGCACAATCTCAATAACACAACAGCACTTCTCGCGCTCGCGATACACATCATCACCGTTGGATCACGCCCATGCCGTCTAAAATCACTGTGAAGAGGCGGTAATTAGCAGAACTAAGTTGTGTCGTTGTAAACGTGAGAAAGAGCTCGTCAGACACGCATCACAACCCTAACAGACTCACCACAGTGATCTATGTACCATATTGTACTACTCGCTCGCAGCATCGACATGCATCCACAACTCATCGACACGAGCTCAGCTATAACACACACATACACACCAACTAACACACACACAAACACACACACAGATCATGAATGAACGCGAGCGCATCATTACACGCGCCCTGTTACACACATACTGAAACAATACCATATCACGCAGCATCTCTACGCTCCCAAAGACGGCTCAAGCACGTCACGTCGCGTCATAAGTGATAGAGACGTATATGTTGCCATAAGAGAACACATAATCAGAACATTGATGAGACCAAACTCCAAAACACCACATTAGCTCCGTAACACTCTGATAGAGCATAATCTATAACTATTCATCACGCACTCTAAGATAGAAATCTCATACTCTCCTAGCAAACACACAAGAGATCGGACACTAAACGCTATACGTCTACCTTCCTTATGTGAGTTAGACTGCAGCAGATCAGACATAAATAGGTACAGTAAATAGTAGAGAAGCACACACGCGCGCGCATAGAGAGTCTAACTACCTACCAGACACTGACTGAACATCAGTCACAGTCAGTCATAAGTCACATACACTGCCCTCCAATACACTACTGTTGTCACACACTAGTGTGTATCAACAACCACCATATAGCACTAACACCACACACAACACAACACAAACACACCACACAACTACAACACCACACGCCGCGCGCGCGCGCGTTTTAATCCTGTTTCGGCTTTCGAAAGCTGTCTAGATGTCACCATTCTTGTGTCGTCTTCTGGCGTACACGCAGATGACACAGGACAAATTATACACGCAGAGTAACGTCGGTATCTATGTTGTCAAACGGGCGACTCTCTGCTCTCTCTGCTCGTACTGTGTTATATATACTATGTGCTACTCTCTGATCACTCGCCGTGAAGAGATAAGTAGTGTCTGTGATATAAGACTATAGTGAACAGTCTGTAGAACTTACACTGCTGACACTAGCACTCGCGACACTGCACTCTACACTGACCAGATAGTATCAGTCTCACCGCATCCGACACACACTTAGACAATCGAGACTATATATATACTCATGAAGTTAGATTGGCTGTGTAAGGAAGTTAGATCGGTGTGTATGCTTCAGCTCCTACACACACACACCACACACACACACACCATTCAAGTGGGATATTTTCCCTGGAGTTAAACATCAGTGCAGACTCCACTCTCCCCAAAAGTCCTTCGGATGAGACTTTAAACCGAGGCCCCGTGTGCGAACGCACGCAGAACATTTTGCGCACACGTTAAAATCCTGTTCCGCTTTTCGTAAGAGCAGGCCAATGTGTGCTGGTGGGAACAGATGACAATTTACAAAACCGCATACACACAGGGACTGGATGTTTATTAAAAATTTTTTTAAAAGCACATAAGTGCTTATTCCATTATCCTCGATATAAAAGAATATAAAAGAATAAAATAAAATAAATAAAAAATAAACACACACACACACACACACACACACACACACGCGCGCACACACCACACACACACACACACACACCACACACAACATACCACACACACACACACCACCACACACACACACTCACACACACATACCCTTCCACTTGTCTTGATTGGTAGTCTGGGTGCTGGTCTTTCGGATGAGATGATGAACCAGAAATCCTGCGTGCATCGTCCATTGAAGCGCACGTAAAAGAACCCACGGCAACGACGATAAGAGTTGGCGTCCAAGGAGAAAATTCTGTAACAACGTCAGAAAAATGAAGGAAGAGGAAGTCCTTCTCGTAGGAAGGTAAATTGATATGCATGCATACAGGAAAAATTATAGATTTTTCTTTTTTTTTAAATAATAAAAAACAAACTTCTTTTTTTTAACACAAAAAATAGTGGCACTGCTCTTGTGGCAATGCGTTCTCCTCACGGAAAACAGCACGAATTTTACTGAGAGGAATCTACCGTGTCTGACCGTGGTATACTTCTTCTTCTCCGCATTTCTTTTCTTCTCATTTCCTTCTTCTTCTTTTTCTTCTTCTCTTTCTTCTTCTTCTTCTTTCTTTTCTTCTTCTTCATCAAACGCTCAGACAGCAACTCCTGAGGCCCTGACAAATGCTGCCGTGCGCTGAAGGCCCTCCCTCCAGGGGTCAGAAGTGTTTGTCCCTCATCGGCAGGTCAGTAGGCCAGATATCGGCCCTCAGGTTTTGGTGTGTTGGATAGACAGGCCTGGAGGAAGTGTTCGTTCCACTGTCATAGTATACAACTGTGGTATACAATACAAGGTATAATACAATAAGATATAATACGATACAATACAATATGATGCAACACATGTTAAAACCACCACCATTGCCCAACAATGTCCACATACTGGCAAACGTATACATGAATAACGTACATCATGTTACACAAACGCACGCGCACACAAGCACACTTGTGCTTGCACACATTACTCAACAAGCAAGCACCACACACACCACACACTAACACACCACACACATCACTCACTCACACACACACACACACACCACACACACACACACACACACACACACCACACAAAACACTCACAAACACTATGGGAAGCACATAAACAACACTTACATCATTACACATACATACACTTAAACACACATAACTACATACATACACGCACCCGTATGATGGAAATACACATAAACGTACACAAGTAGGAAGACAGAACAGACAAACAGACAGACAGACAGAGAGGATGCCGTAGGGATCTCATGGGACATGAACTTTTAAAACTTCAAACCATTTTTTAATCTTTGTGCAGGTGCGTGGTGTGTGTGTGTGTGTGTGTGTGTGTGTGTGTCGTGTGTGTGTGTGTGTGTGTGTGTGTGTGCTGTGTGTGTGAGTGTGTGTGTGTGTGTCTTCAATTTACGTCTTTACACTTAAAGTGATATTAGACGATAGAGCTGGGGGGGATTGGGGGGGGGGGGGGAAACGCATATGAGATAACGGGCTTTACGTAGAAATAGTTACGTGTGGTATGAATGCACATTGAATAGATTATTCCAATCTATATATATAATAGTATGTTGCAAAAAACATGGCATACAACTACAAAAATTAACAAACAACCCACAACAATAGAAAAAATACTTAATGTTGGAAAACAATACAATTTTGAACTACTTGTAACGGGTAGCTGTGATTGAAAACAAGCAAACTGTAAGATTCCCCGACCATACTTTAACAAAAAAGCGAATATGGGGATTGCACAGAGACAAGGCTATTAACATAATAAAAGCTCTGGATTGGTTAAATCTTCCTGCAGGGACTTATCTTGAAATGATGGTTTTAAAAACGTTTTTAAACTCTTGGACATGATACAGAACTGAACTTAGAAAATTTGTCACCGCATATTACATTGTATATTTTTGGCAAATTTTGCTCAAAAGAATTTAATTTTCATTCTGTAGATTAGAGAAACAATTTTTTTCTAGTACAGGATTTTCGAAAACCGTATAGTGCAAGAATGTTTCTCAATGTGTGTGTGTGTGTGTGCTTGTGTGTGTGATGTGTGTGTGTCTGTGCATGTCTGTCTGTCTGTCTGTGTGTGTCTGTGTCTCTGCGGTGGGTTTGCTTGCAAGTGCAGCTAAACCTCGTACAAATCCATCTCTTCCACAGACATTTCACAGCTGAACCACTATTGACAATGAAGACATTGATGTGTGTTTGTGTTTATCTTGAACATACTAAATACATTCTGGAAATATGAGTAACCGTGACCTTTATGTCAGTCAGGTCACTAAACCAAAAAGTTTGGTTTGTTTGCTTCGTTTCGTTTCGGTGCTGTTCTGATTTCTTTTTTTTTTTTAAGGAGTGTGTTGTGTTTGTTGTGTGTGTGTGTGTGGTGTGTGTTGATGTGTTGTGTGTGTGTGTGTGGGTGTGTGTTGTGTGTGTTTCAATTCAACCTCAAGTCAAGTCAAACTGATCTTTTATTGAGGGTAAAAGATTTAGTTATTTACAACATTTTTTCATCTGCCCTTACAACAACAAAAGATAAAGGAAAATTGAAATAAATGCAATCAAAATACAATAAGGAAAATTGACATATAAAGGCAATCAAAAATACAATGTTCACGCATGTTGATGAAGACAAAAATCTAATGGAGATTTTTTTTTAATATAAATCCAGATAACCAAAACATTGATAAAGCAAATCAAGGACAGTATAACATAAGCTCAAGTTTCATACAGATAAATGAAAAAAAATGTTGTTACTCTTGTTGGGGGAGGGTGGTGGTTGGTTCGAGTTTTGTACTTCGCTTCAAATTTTGCATCCTTTAATGTCCTTTTGAAGACTGGTGTTGATATGTGTGTATTAAAATTCTAACACATAAATAGCCATTGTCTACTGTTGAATTCTTAAGGTGCCATGTTTCTTTCTACAGGGTTCAAGGAAAAAACAGGTACTTGTCAAAGAATTGAATATTAAGTGATTTTCGAAATACCGCCCTAACCCCCCCCCCCCCCCCCCCCCTCCCCTCTCTCTCTCTCTCTCTCTCTCTTAAACCTAGAAAAGAAATATGATTCATTCATTCTTTGTCAGTCAGTCTGGGGGGGGGGGTCTCTCTCTCTCTAGCTCTCTCTCTCTCTCATCTCTCTCGCTCTCTCTCTCTCTCTCTCTCTCTCTCTCTCTCACTCTCCTCTCTCTCACTCCTCGCTGGGAACCTTTTGAAAATAAAAATGATTCATTCGTACACTCATTCTCTTCCTCCTCCTCCTCCTCTCATCCTCACCCCTCTCACCTCCTCCTCCTTCTATGTCCCCTCATTCATCAATTTCTCCTACTCCCCTTTCCATAAATGGAAAAACGAGCTGTTTACAAGCTGGAATTTTTTCCCGTTACCCCTCTTCCCTTTCTGTTGTTGTCTTCAAGCGGCCCACCAACCCAGAGAAAATTTAAAATAGAGTATTATTCACATGCTCCCACGTGGGACTCCCGGGTATAATGCTTACAAAGCGGCATTGCAAGAATAGGTCCCTTGGGTCCCCTCAACCAGGCATGTCGTAAGAGGCGGACTAAGGTGGAAACCTTCATCCAGGTTGGGGGTTGGGCACAGGGATAACAACCCTTGTCCGTTTAAAAAAAAAAAGAGAAGTTACGAGAAAACAGCAACAGGGGGACAAATTTCTACTTCTGCTTGCGAAGGACCTCCCCGGGTCCAGTGAGACTCGTATGAATGCTGATGGCCAAAGCCGAGAGGAAGCTAAGTGAGATGAAGGCCATGCAGCACTCTTGGGGATCAGTGACGAAGTTGGCCAGGGATAGGCAGGAGTGGAAGCGCTTTGTTGCTGCCCTACTACACACCACTGGGTGTAATGGTTAATGATGATGATGATTTACACTTGCTAGTTAGTCAAATAGACGCCAAACAGGGGACGGTAGTTGCATCTTGTGTTGCAAAAAGTCTGGACGATGTGGTGTTGTTCTGTGTTTGGGGGGGGGGGGGGGGGTGTTGGTGGGGGGGTAAGGAAGGGGGGGGTCGCCTTGCAGGCCATGTGCGCCGGTGATAAATAACGTATTCCCCATCCAAGTGTGAGATTTTTGCGTATGCGACCGCTTTTACCTTACCATTTTTCTTTTATTTTTCTTTTATATCGAGGATAATGGAATAAAAGCACCTTATATGTGCTTTTTTACATCAGTCCCCGTGTGTATGCGGTGTTGTAATTCTGTCATCTGTTCCCACCGGCACACAATGGCCTACTCTTACGGAAAAGCGGAACAGGTTTTAACGTGTGCGCAAGATGTTCTGCGTGCGTTTGCACACGGGGCCTCGGTTTATAGTCTCATCCGAAGGACTTTAATTAAGGTAGCCACATTCCGACCTCCGGGATGGTGTCTTAACACGACACATGTGTGCATGCTTTTCTTTCTTTTTTTTAATTTTCATTCGTTTCCTACCGGTACAAAATAGCCTATTCTTCTAAAAAGGTAGAACGGGGTTGTTTTTTTTACGTGCGCGCAAGATGTTCTGCGTGCATTCGCGCACAAGACCTCTGTTTATATAATCTCATCTGAAAGACTTTCGAGAGGAGTGTTGGAGTCAGTAATTAGTGGTTACTAAACTCCAAGGGAGCAATCCCCTTCGATGTATGGGCTCGAAACCCAGGCCCATCATCAGATCTCGAAGGCAACAATCTAACACTCGGCTACCCCACCTCACCCTACACCCTACCCCCCCCCCCCCACACACTACCACACACCCCCACCACTGCACCCACCACTACCACTCTACCACATCTCACGTCTATTAACCAGTATGTGTGTTGTGTCTTCGCCGTTCAAGCTCGCGGCCTAAATAAAAAACTCTTGCTCAAAGAGCCTGAGACGTGACGCCATATCGCCGTACCAATCGGAGACACGATTTTCAGATGTGAGGAGTTCTCCAGAAGTGCCTCGTGAGTGGATAGATAGATAGAATACACACCCCCTACACACAAGCCGTCCAGATATCGTCGCGGGCCGCTCTGGCTCCTCGCTGAGGATCCCCCCTATCAGATTAGTGACTGGTACTTAGCTACTCAGATTAGAGCCGCGACTTAATGCACGACGAACCCCCACCCCCTTCTACCTTCCTCCCCCTGGCTAGATCTCGATCACACGCCTACTGGACGTCGTTGTGTTATCTACACGACCTGTAACTTCCACGCATTCGCTCGCGTCAGTATATTCCAAATCTCTTACCTCCACCCATAATGCGCCATACTGATTCCTGCGCTCACTCTCTGACCCTCCTATCTAATGCTCAACGCATGTCGCCGCGCCTGCTGACCCGCACACAAGCACACATGCCAACCTCATGACTCGAGCACACACAACTGCTCATAGATACATATCCCTATATGTACGCCACAAAAAATCGTCTATTCTGCGCAAAGTCCTTACCTCTACACTACAGAGTACATCGACACTCCCTCTCCACATACTGCCAACTTCGTGGAGACATCTCTTCTCGTCACACTATACTCGACTACCACCTGGCAACACCCACTTTCGATCCGATGTGTACTACGTTCCATCTCCCACTACCTATCACTCTCCGACACCGTCATACATATTCTCTGACCTAGACCCAATATTATCATACCACAGATTAAAATTTTCTTATTAGACCAGACCCTATTATCTTATACGCAACACTGAACAGCAGTCGGATCTGTCCATAGACCACACAAGCTTGACCTTGTGACACACTTGATTCTCGATCTCCGACTTCTGTTAGAACTATCACGGTAACAGTACTGAATTTCACGGTCCGATTGTGTAAATAATGTCGCTATACATAACATGTTTCTTAGACAAAAATCGCATGTTGCGATCAATCTAACACTCTTCACAAAATCACAATTAATCTACACAATTCTAATCTCATATTAATACAACACAATAGAACACTGAAGAGCGCGCGGACATACTACAAAATGATCATCATATCGGCGTTCTCTGATAGCACTCGTCTCGCATCTTCTATTTAGAGCAATCCTTATTCGAGTATTGCAGTCGTACCAGCAAACCTCACACCGCTCATGCATCAATATCCCACGACACACGCAAACGCTCCGTACACGCTATTAGTTCACTGTCACACCCCACCTAGAATCCCACTTGTCTTCCTCTGTGTATATACACATCTACTCCTCTTAATTTTATCCGTCATCACTGTCCTGAGTCTCTCCCAACACTCCATACTCGCTCACTCCGGCACTTCAATCTCAATCACAGACACTACTCTCCCCACTCACAGCATGCGTGCGTGTGTGTGTCTACTATACCTCCCACCACATACACCTACCTACCACGCGAACACAACAACGCCCTCTTATGTGTACTCTGATTATCTCTAAGTGTGTGTCCTATAACTTAGTGACTTAGTTGTTGTCTGTGTATGTGTCCCCTTGTTAGAGTCGCTCATCGCCATTTCTCATCTTTGATAGGTATATCTGAATCTAACCACCCACCCACACACCAACCTAACCCTATACCAAAAATCTAATGTAACACACAAAAACATATAAGAGATTATCATCTATCTATAACACCTAAACCAACATATACAAAAACACAAACACAGTATTAATTTCTATATAAGTATCTAATAAGAGGTACACCATCAAGAGTATCTCATATAAGACTCTCCTCATATATTTAAGTCAGTTATGTCCCTCGTCTAGTCTCCTCCTCCAAAGCGATGTCTCACACTTATCCAACTCCTCTCACTAGATACATGCATCGTCTGTAGTTAAGATGTGTAGTGTACGCCACCTTATCTCAATACCTACATGTCTCTGCTCTTCGCATCCCCTATCTCATCCTGCTCGCACACCCCCCGCCCACCCCCCTAGTAGATGCACTATATATCTACAAAAAGAATGAGATCCTCACTGCAGACCAGCAGTAGGACATTAACCTAAAACCATTCTCCCCTACAGTAAGTGTGACCGTATGACTATGACCCCTAAAAACACCACCACAACCCAATCCACCACCATTAGACCTCTATCCTATTGCCTATTCTCTTAATCCATTTGTGAGAAGTTAACAACATCCCCCACAGTCTTTCCACATACGTCGTGCCTTCCGTCCCCTCCTCATTTATCAATCCGTCCAGAAGTCGCTCCCGTAATGTGCTCAGTGCACACAGAACTCACGTGTGCCCAATCTACACTACCATCTGACTCCCGTGCCATCTCACAGCCTACTACCACATCTACAATTACTACGCTAACCTACCACTCACACACTCTCCTCTCCAATCCTTTATATATATACATATAAACATATATCCTCTCTCCCCCCTCGACCGTCACCTCTCTCTCTATATTCCCTGACACCTCCCGCTAGTCTGTGTTCGTCCAGTCCTTTGTGTGTGTCACACCGCCGCGCCGCGTTTGCCGCCTTCATTCCACACATCTCCCCCCAACTATTCCACACCTGTCACACCCCAAGTAATTCACACCCCACCACACCCCCCCCAACCTCATCCCCCAACACCACCGCCACCCACACCTGTCAAAAGTGTCCACAACCCCCCCCAACCTCATTCACACACCAACCCCACCTAATTCCAACATCCCCCCACATCATTCTCTTACTTGACCCGCCTCCCTCACCTCACTAACAACTTTCCCTCTGTTGCCCTTCCTGTGTAGTGCTGTACACACCCGTGTGTGCACCTGTGTCATTCGCACGTCATCATCCTCCCCCAAGCATAACTGTTACACACCCCCACCTCATTCCACACACCTCACATCCTCATTCCACACCCCCACGCATGACTCCACGCATTGTGTGTGACTCTACAGACCCACTACCACATGCCTCTTTGTCTTCCACAAACCTATATAGCTGTCATTCCTCACCCTCCCCTGCGTGATCTTTGACCTCCAGATTTTGTACACACGCACAGCCCTGATAGAAACTATCGCAATCGTGGACTGATACACAATGCAGTGAGCACCACTAAAGAGCTCCCGGTCGCGTAGACAGACAATAAATCATATTATCAATATCAGCCTCAAACACAGCACCCTACTCCTAGCAGATTCGTGAGATGTGATCACTCCCTCGTATCCAGTGATAGTGTTGTCCTAAAATATACTCTCACTACACTCTTCAATCACGTCGCTGCAATGTTCTTACAATCAAACATCATAATTCCTTCATACACCGGAATGTCACGATCACGCCTCGCAAATACCCAAGCACTCTGACCCTCCACTTTACTCAAATTGTGACAGTGTGTCAAAAGTCGCGTAACAATCACTCTCGCATAAGACCCAATAGATATGAGTGCTAGCTTTCCATATGACACTGTGATGTGCACTCAGTCCGTTAACGTGCCTCCACACCCACCACCCACTCATACTATATTGTTCATGTGAACTCCGTAAGACAGTAATCTGCACACACTGACAACTCACAACTCAGTCATCGTGTTTAGTACCCACACTTGAAACTGTGAATCTCATAACTACAGTCACTGAAATACTTGAGTCGGTCTATCGTGCACGCTCTACTACACCTATGCTAAGAGCATGCTATTGACAGCACTCACCGCAGTCACACCTGTGAGTCTCTACTGTAAGTGAGACATTACATAACTACCCAAGTACTCGTTATACATCCAGAGAGGGGGGAGGAGAAAAAGAGAGAGAGAGAGGGAGAGAGAGAAGAGGGAGGAAGAGGGAGGGGGGAGGGGGGGAGGGGAGAGAGAGGAGAGGGGGGAGAGGGGGAGAGAGGGAGAGAGGGAGGGAGAGAGAGGAGAGGGAGGGAGAGGGGGAGAGAGAGAGGAGGAAGAGGAGGAGAGAGAGAGAGGGAGAGAGAGAGAGAGAGGGAGGGAGAGAGAGAAAGAGAGAGAGGGAGGGAGGGAGGAGAGAGGGAGGGAGGAAGGGGGGAGAGAGAGAGGGAGTATTACCATTCATGAACCCAGGATCCCTATTAGCACACAAGGCAAAGCTGATCAACGCCATCTTCCTGCTAACTCTCACTTACTAGTGCCAGACATGGCCCCTGACAAAAGCCCTGGAGCAGAAACTGGTAACGTGTGAGATGAAGTACTTGAGGAAAGCTGCCGTCAACAAGACCAGGAGAGACAAGATAAGAAACCAGGTGATCAGAGACATGGTAGGAGCCACACCCGTCCTACACCATATTGAACAACAACGAACCAAGTGGTTCGGGCACCTGACACAGATGCCGCCAAACCAGCCAGCCTTGCGTGCTTACAACTTGAGGTACTCTGGCACGAGGGCCATCCAGAGGTTTGAGAGGTAGAGGTAGAGAGAGAGAGAGAGGGAGAGAGAGAGAGAGGGAGGGAGAGAGAAGAGGGGAGAGAGAGAGAGAGGAGGGGGGAGGAAGAGAGACAGAGGGGGAGAGAGAGAGGGGAGAGAGAGGGGAGGAGGGAGGGGAGGAGAGAGAAGGGAGGAGAGAGAGGAGAGGGAGGGAGGAGAGAGGGAGAGAGAGAGAGAGGGGAGAGAGAGAGAGAGGGGAGGGAGAGAGAGAGAGAGGGGGGGAGAGAGAGAGAGAGGGGAGGGAGAGAGGAGTGAGAGAGAGAGAGAGAGGGAGGGAAGGAGAGAGAGAAAGAGAGAGAGAGGGGGGAGGAGAGAGAGAGGGAGGGAGAGAGAGAGGAGAGGGAGGGGGAGAGAGAAGAGGGGGGGGAAAGGGGGAGAGGGAAGAGAGAGAGAGAGAGAGGAGAGTGAGGAGGAGAGAGAGAGAGGAGAGAGAATCAGTCGCATACGTATAAGTATTACCATTCATGAACCCAGGATCCCTATTAGCACACAAGGCAAAGCTGATCAACGCCATCTTCCTGCTAACTCTCACTTACTAGTGCCAGACATGGCCCCTGACAAAAGCCCTGGAGCAGAAACTGGTAACGTGTGAGATGAAGTACTTGAGGAAAGCTGCCGTCAACAAGACCCGGAGAGACAAGTAAGAAACCAGTGATCAGAGACATGGTAGGGCCACACCCGTCTACCCATATTGAACAAAACGAACAAGTGCGGGAAGACACATCCGCCAACAGCCAGCCTTGGTTC
>CM054134.1:98687334-98702364 GCA_028751875.1 Rapana venosa
AATAACAAAAACCCTTTTTCCCCCACCTTCTTTTTTCCACAACAGGGGACCAAACCCCCAAAATTTGCTTTTTAAAAAAGGGGGATTTCCCGAGCTTTCACAGAACCCTTCATAGGCCTACCAACAGACTCTTCCCCAAACCCAGTCGCTCGAAAAGGGGTACTGTTGCCAGTTTCAGTAACAGATGTTTTAGTGAATGGTCGTTAGCCCAATGCACAACCCCCAACCTGGAGGACCAGGGTGCATCGTTTAGTCTGGCTCCTCCCCCACAGACCTGTTGAGCATGGTTGAACCTGCCAGAGGCCGAAGCCCCCGCCCACATAGCTCTGGGGGTCATTGAAGCACGCAAGCCATCCCACCACGACAAGGTGACACACCATTGGGAAGGAACAAGAGAGTTGTCCCTGGCAAAACTATGTAGAAGAATGCCACTCTGATAGGGAAACAAATACAGTTGCAGACAGGAAAATAAAAATAAAATAATGGGTGGCGCTGCTCTTGTGGCGACGGGCTCTTCCCGGGGAAAGCAGCACGCAGAGAATATATGTCGTGACGTAAAGAGGTATGAAACGTTATGAAAACGAAAAAGTTTGCCCAACTTTGCCAATCAGTGTCTAATCAGTTTAAGGGTGACATTTATCTGTTGGTGAGGTAGATCAATGTGTATCTCTTTTGTTGGCATGCTTGAAAAGGCTGTGTGTTTTGTGATCAAACTGCTTGCTGTTAATGGTAATGATGATGATCATACTGATAATAACAATAACGGTGGTGGTGGTTGTGATGATGACGACGATATCAACGACGAAGGTGATGATGATGACGATGACGAGGAGTAGGAGGATGGCGACAACGATGATGATGACGAATACGAATACGACGATGATGATGATGACGACAAAACTCTATCGACGACGACGATGATGATAATGATGATGGCATTTTCAGGAAATCTCTACACCGTGCAAAAATGAAGCTGGCTGTTCTCGCCTTCTTTCTTTTTGTGGGTGTCGCCACTGCTGTACAGTAAGTCTGTCTGTCTGTCTGTCTCAGTGTCTGTCTGTCTGTCTGTCTCAGTGTCTGTCTGTCTGTCTGTCTGCCTGTCTGTCTGTCTGTCTGTCTGTCTGTCTTCTCTTCTCTCTCTCCCCCTTCTCTCTCCTCTCTCCTCCTCCTTTTCTCTCTCTCTCTCTCCTCTCCCCCTTCTCTCTCTCTCTCTCTCTCTCTCTCTCTCTCTCTCTCTTCTTCCCTCTCTCTCTCTCTCTCTCTGGTAATGCGAGTCGTTGATCGCATAAATAACTAAAATGATCAAGTTTAATATCAGAATTCATTGTTGTATGTATATGCTACCGATTTCTTCATGTTTGTGTTTCCCCCCTTTTTTTTTTCTTTCTCATGAGAGCCTGGTGTAAAAGAAGCCTCTGAGTTATCCAATTACCCTCAATAAAACATTCGAGTTCGAGTTCTCTGTGACTGAAGCACGAAATGCAGACTGAACCTGATAGTTTGGAATCATCAGCTTAAGTGTTCGAAAACGATGTTGCTCTAAATGCAGAGACGCCGCTATCTGGTTTTCTACAGGAGCTGAATATTCGTGAGACTTACAACGACAGGGTGATAGATATTAACAAAGTGATGAGCGACACAATTCTGATTGTCATTTTGAGACTTTGTCTTTTTTGTGTATTGTACATGAATGTTGTGTGATGGAAGGATGCTTTTGCGTGATAACAGCAACAACAACAAATGTGAAATCCATTTTTGAATGTTAAGAGATGTTACAATTATTACTCATGCAATGCTCTTTGAGGTATATTAGTTTTAATGGGGAAAAAAGAATAACAAATAAAGTGAGTGCTCGGGGGTATTTTTTCAGACTGTGCTCAAATTTTTAATAGAATAGAGTATTAATTTAACTGATATTTCTTTTATCACACAACATGTTATAACAATCTGGTTTTGTGTCATAAAAATGCGTGCCCTTATGTGCGAATGTGTGTGTGTGCGTGTGTGTGTGTGTGTGTGTGTGTTGTGTGTGTGTGTGTGTGTGTGTGTGCGAATGTGTGTGTGTGCGCGCGCGCGCGCGCGCGCGCGGCGTGTGTGTGTGTGTGTGGGTGTGGGTGTGACTGAGAGAGAGAGCGAGAGCTGTGTGTGAATGTGTGCATGCGTGGGCATACACGCGTTTTTGTGATGTTACTTGGGCGAGTTTATGACTGGCTGAAGTACTGCTGATTTGTGGGTCCTTATTGATTATTGTGATGGGTTGGTGCTGATGTCGGGATACTGTGTTTGTGGTATTCTTTCCCGTGGTATTATGTTTACCTGTTTCACTGTTTTTATATGTACGGATTTCAACCCGATTGAATTTCTTTGTCTCTGAAATAATACAATGTTTGAATTGAATTTAATTGAAATGTTCTCAGCATTTTTGTGTTTATACTTTTAAAATTTTTTTTCTCTTGTTTAGCTTCAGATACGGTCAGATTTTTGCGTTGCCAAAATCCAGTAGGCAAGTACTGGCTCTTCGGGAATTTGTCAGGAATAGTCATAGTGTGAGTATTACCTCTGCGAATGTATTAGTGACATGATACCCACACAATACAGTACAATGCAGCTCTATTGCAATACCCCACGACACAATACAACTCGATGCACTACACAATACACGCGAGACTACCACTACTCTACAATACAATCGATGCACTACCCTACAATAAAAACCGATGCACTAACCCTACAATACAACTCGATGCACTACCGTACAATTTAAAATCGATGCACTACCTACATACAACTCGATCACTACCCCTACATACACTCGATGCACTACCTAACATCAACTCGATGCACTACCCTTACCTACAATTTCAACTCGATGCCTTTAACCCACCCTACAATACAACTCGATGCATACCTTACCTACAATACACTCGAGCACTACCCACAATACAACGCGATGCACTAAACCTACCCTAACAATACAACTCGAGCACTTCCTACCTACAATACAACTCGATGCATACCCTTAAATACAATCGATTCACTATACCGTACAAAATAAACGTTATACTACCTACAATAACATCTCGATGCACTACCCTACTCTACAATACAACTCGATGCACTACCCTACATCTACAATACACTCGAAGCACTTAAACCCTACAATACAACGCGATGCACTACCCTACCCTACAATACAACTCGATGCACTACCCTACCCTACAATACAACTCGATGCACTACCCTACCCTACAATATAACGCGATGCACTACCCTACAATACAACTCGATGCACTACCTTACAATACAACTCGATGCACTACCCGACCGTACAATACAACGCGATGACTACCCTAACCCCAACAATACAACGCGATGCACTACCCTACCCTACAATACAACGCGATGCACTACCGTACAATACAACTCGATGCACTACCCTACCCTACAATACAACTCGATGCACTACCGTACAATACAACTCGATGCACTACCCTACCCTACAATACAACTCGATGCACTACCCTACCCTACAATACAACTCGATGCACTACCCTACCCTACAATACAACTCGATGCACTACCCTACCCTACAATACAACTCGATGCACTACCCTACCCTACAATACAACTCGATGCACTACCCTACCTACCCCTACAATACAACGCGATGCACTAATCCCTAAAACACCCTACAAAACACCTCGATGCAAACTAGCCAACAATACAACTCGATGCACTACCCTAACAATACAAACTCGATGCACTAAACCCTCCACAATACAACTCGATGCCTACCTAACAATACAACTCGATGCACAACCCTACCCCTACAATCAACTTGATGCATTACCCCTACCCTACAACTTGATGCACGACCCTACGATATAATTCCGCTTCAAGCCTGTGCTTTATCATGCAGGTCAGGTCATAGAGTTCTCTGTTACTGCTACAGGATCCCTTGTAACCAGTACAACCTGTCGCATGTGGGGGAGGAAACCCATATAGAAAAAAAAACAAACATATAGAGACTTGGAGAGATATTGGCGCCACCAAGGAAATCCTAAGCCCACAAGAAAAAACATGAAAGACAACTGCAAAGCCACTATGAAATACGGATGTTCGAAAAAGGCCCGGGTTACCAACGACCGCCGCTTTCCATGATCAACCCCAGGTGTAAGTGACAATGTCAGCTACTGGATTTACAACATTACTTATGCCCGCTAGAAACAAATCACCATTGGTACATGAACGTCCGACACCTACCAGTGCGGAAAAATCAAAGAACTAGAGTATGAGCTATCAGCCGCTATAAATGGGACTTATTGGACTAGGAAGATGTGAGATGGACAGGATTTGGTGAACATTGACTGAAGAAGCAACAAGATCTGTTCTACAGTGGTCCAAGTATAAACATCACCACCATAGTGGCCTTTATTGTCAGAAAGGAAGTCAATTGGTGCTATTAATCAGCAGCGTCACACCAAGGCTTCTCAGGCGATTATCATCATCCAGGTGTCAGGCCAACCCCAGAACATCACCCATACATAAATACAAAACTATGCACCATCATCTACCATGCAGATGAAAAGTAGAAGCAATCTTTTAAAACGAATAACCTGAAAGAGACCATTATGAAAATAACCCAAGAAGGAGACATCATAATCATCCAAAGTGGATCATCTAAACGCCAAAAGTAGGAATCCCTGACTCTTACAACCCTATGTCCGGAACAGTTGTCAGTTTTGGAAAGTGGATGAGACACAAAACGACAGAGGACAACTCTTCTTGGCGTTTGCCTGCACCCACAGGACTACCATGCCCAATACCCTCATCCCACAAGCAGTCCAATGAGGACAACCTGGCAATGCGCCAAACTGCAAGATTCCCAAACCAAGATAGATTATTATCTTAACACCACGAGCCTTCAATCCAGCATCAACAGAGCCCAGAACAAGAACCAACCCTGGAAGTTGCTGACCTAGCAGCGACACACAGCTACCTGTTGCTGCTGGTATTCAAAATGCAAATTGCGAAAGAAAAACACAACAGCCGCAAACCCACCGACCACCTCACAGAATTTTACACACCCCATAAGAATAAACTGAAAGATCCATATGTCCGAGGAGAACTTCCAATCTAAGCTTGGCGGACGTTTTGGCGGCATTAACCCCTCTCTGGACAATCTGTCATCAATGACCCTCACGCAACATACTTATAAAAGAGCAGTCCGAGAAACTCGCAGAAGATAGTTACTCGGTCGTTTCAGATGGAATAAAGCCACCAAGCCAGTAGGACTACCAATGACATCTTGGACATCTGCATACAAAAGAGCACTGAAAACCAACCAGGTCTTCCAACTCTACAATGAATATAGCCGGGAGGCCAACAATCTTGTGAAGAAGTCCAATGTTACAAGGCCAAGAAGAGAAGGATCAGTGTGATCAATGTGATGAGATCGAAAAAAATGCACAAGTAACCGCGTTGAGAGTCGCAACAAGTCAAAAAGGCATATGGAAACACCTGAAAGAAACTCACAAAACCACTCAACACCATAATCATCAGTCATTGAAGACACTCCGGAAACCTCCTCACAGAAAGTCAGCTGCCATTGAAACAGGGGTCTGAGTAAGTCAAAGTCAACTGTACCAACTACCTAAACAACCTGACAAACATAATAGACAGAGGAAGCTGGCAACATCCAAGAGCAACCCTCGCCAATAACCTAATACTGAGACGAAGTGAAGAAGCCATCCGCAGCTTAACGCTATTAATGAGAAAGACCCGCCAGGAGCAAGACGAACATAAACACCACAGAGCTGCTCATTTTTCATGGTGGCGAAAGCTACCGCTTCCATTCACAACAGTGGGTACTGTCTAATCTGTCAGATAAGATTATGCTAGACAAAAACAGTTGCTCAACATAATGACACAATCACTCACGCAAGACACCTGCCCAACACAGGTGAAATTTACGGCGCACAATCCAAATAACTATAGCAACAATCAGCCTCGATCCCCACTCGCCTCAAGATCAGAGCTCAAAGTTAATTTTGAGATCGACTAAATAAGGAGGCGCAAGTACGAACACCTTGCAGAGGATCAAGCTTGTTTCATGCGCAGGCAGAAGAGCACAATCGAAACAGATTTTTTAACTGCCAACAAATACCAACATCACTGATGGAAAAAACATCTTTCTAACATCAGAGAGACCTAGAGTTCACAACACATCGACTTTCACAAGCTTTCGCGCACAGAGTATGGCACAAGGCCTGTGGCAGGTCCTCAAATAGTTCTGGCATTCTGAAAATCGATGAACGGACTATTGCGAACCCTGTCAAGCATATACAACAACACGCCGCGGCAAGCTCTGGCAATCCTTCCTGAACAATCAAGTCGGAGGACTACTCCAAAACCACAGCTTTAGGGGTCCGACAAGGGATGCCTGTTATAATTCCAGAGCATATCCTTTTAATTCTGTTCTTGGAGAAAACATTATTGAAGAGACCCTCATGACTTCCCCTCTAACCATCGAACCATGTCGGCGGCAAGAAACACCCTGTCAACAACTTGCGGGTTATGACCACATGACAATTCTGAAAAACACTCATGGCGAAGTATACAAAGAAGACCAGACTGCAAGAACTTCTACCCCACGCACCAAGACTTATACCCATAAGACTTAGAGCATCTCGGGTCGATCGAGGTCGAGCTCGTGAGAAAAGTAAACAGTACCTTAGTTAACTGAGCTACTAGCAACGCCAATGCTAAAAATTATAACATGAACGCCAACCACTAGAGGATTAGACAAACGCTTATCTTAAACACCTATTGGGCGCTCACACTCCACAAAGACGAAACGGGCGCTCGAACGACAGAAAATCAAGGTACCCGAAATAGTCAATCGTACACACTTCTTCCAATGACAAAAATCAAACCTCACCCACCTATGAGAAAAAAAAAAAAAAAAAAAAGTCAAGAGCGATCAGTATTCCCCAATCCAAAACTAAAGCTTGTACAAAGCCCTACCCTCAACAACTATCCCTGCTGTTATACGATAGTGAAACTTGTACTTGACTAGAACGCTGCGAAACAGCAACAGCGAATACAGTCATTAGAAACAAAATTCCATAGAAAACACCTGGGCATATCCTGGAGTTAGAACGAAACGACCAATGAATTTGTTCAAGAGTCAAATAACAACGGCCTGGAGTCCACAGGAACCCCTTCTCACCATCGACAAAAGAAAAACGCTAGACATGGGTATTCGTTGCCACGCTCACCCCAGCGCCACACAACACCACTCTGCCAAAAACAGTCACTGCCAGTGGAACTCTGCGCAGTGCAGAAATGAGGGGAATACAGAACAGAGTCCATGGATGGCAACATTCAGAGAATGGACCAGATGAATGACTTCGGCACTACTATCGCATCAGTAGCCGAGGAACCGAGTAAGTATGGAGAGGCTTACCCCGGCATCGTCTTTCGTGTATCCCCAACGACCGCCAATGTCACGTTGTCTGTAGAGATTGATGATGATAGAGATGATGAAGATGAGAAGATATTAACACTTACGCCTCGGGTGCAACAGCAAAGTGAGGAGGCTAGTGAGAACCACGAAAAATGAAGATAAAAGTGAACAAATACAATTAGGAAAAACTGAGATAAACCAGTTGTCTTTCTTTCCCACTCATTGGAACTTTACCAACTTTACAGCTTTATTCTTTTAGTGATCGACTCTGAACTCACTGAAATAGAGCTTGACCTCGCCCACAGATCCTTATGTGGCGCAGGCAGCCCGGCATGGGAGGGGGGGAGCTGGGGTTGGCCTTTGTATGAACATCTCCAACGCGACTGTCCTTGTGCCCTCCTTGGCAGAGAGTGTGTGGGGATGTTGCTTGTGGCAAGGCAACTCCGACTGTAATCAATGTCAGCCCAATTATCCGAAACAGCATCTGCCTCCCTGCTGTTTTAGATGTCATCGTCGTACATGACGGACAAAAACATGACAATACAAACGAATGCAAACCCCGTCCGTGGGACGGGAATAAACCTAGTTGTAGAATTTTGCGCTCACAATCTGACGATACCCGGTTCGATTCCCGTTTTAAGGGGGAAATTTTCCCCTGGAGTTAACATCAGTGCAAACTCCACGCTCCCCTTCCCAAAAGTCCTTCGGAATGGTACTATAAACTGAGGCCCCGTGTGCAACGCACGCAAAACTTCTGGCGGCAGGATGGCAAACGTTAAAATCCTGTTCCTCTGTTCGTAAGAGTATGCCATTGTGTGTCCTGGTGGAACACAGATGACAAATTTACAAACCGTAAAACAGACGGGACGGATGTAAAATAGTACATAAGTGCTTATTCCCATTATTCTCTGATATAAATAAATAAAAAAATACCTACCATATCAGATACAACCGATGCAATAACACTACGATACAATACAACACGATGCAATATACCGTCATATATCCATTTAAGCTATGTCCTTGTTGTCATGCTATTACCTTTCACCTCATTTGACTTTATTTCCCAATAAATATTCCTTGATGTGTTTTGTCATGGCCTCACACATCTTCATTGTTTTGCTGTGTCCTCACCTCTGTCCTCTAAAAACGCCAGAGAACGCCCACAAACATCACATTCAGCTATCGTTCATTTCTCATTCATTGCCTTCCTTGATTGCTTCCTACCATCCTATATTAGCTAAGATTATTCATTCATTATTCATTTATAATTTCATTTTGAGGACTATGTAATAGACACTCATGTGCTTTTTTGGGGTACAGTTCATATCCCCGTGTAGTTTTGCAAGTTATTGTAAATGTTGTCATCACGGTCCCAACCGGCCTACACAAAAAGTGCCTACTCTTCCCGAAAAGCGAACGGGTTATTATAACGTGTTGGCGAATTTCCACGTCGCTCCGCACACGGGACCTCATTTATAGTCTCGATCCAAAGGACTGGAGGACATCCCCATAGAACGAAGCGGAATCTTAACCAAACTTCTGAATCCTTTCTACTAAACCTATGCCTGCGAAAGAAATTCTCCTGATCTTTTGGGCCAAGAAGATCCCTCTCAATAGAATACCTACTACGGATATGCAGCATGGAAGACATGGAAACGCATCAACCAACCAGACGACGGTGGAAGTGAATTGGCACATCCTCCGAAGAATCCCTCATCAATCACAAAACGCATTGCACGTGGACCCAAAAGGAATGAAAAGAAAGGAAGACCAAAAGCAACTGGACTGATACTAAGAAAGTTGAGATGAAGGCCATGCAGCACTCCTTGGAGATCATTGACTAGGATCTGCCCAGGATAGACAAGGAGGTGAGGCGAAAGCTCATTGTTTGCTAGAGCCACTAACACTCACCACTGGGTATAATGGTTAATTAATGATGATGATGATGAGGACATCCAAAGGCACTGATGTTAACTCCAGAGGAAAAATCCTCTTGAACGAGATTCGAACCCGGATCAGCAGATCACGAGTTGATCCCACCTGAGAATCACCGTGACCTTTTCATTTATATACAAGATTAAGAATTGTGCATGCATGGATTTTTTTTTCCAAGTACCTAGCCATAATAAACATGGGCAACCATACTCTAGTTTCAGAGGACTGGTTTGTCGGTGTGTTGTTTTTTTTCCCTTTAAAGCAGCATAGGTTGGTTTTCTTCTTCTTCTTCTTCATCAAACGCTCAGACAGCAACTCCTGAGGCCCTGACAAATGCTGCCGTGGTACGCTGAAGGCCCTCCCTCCAGGGGTCCGAAGAGTTTGTCCCTCATCGGCAGGTCAATAGGCCAGACATCGGCCTTCACTCAGGTTTGGTGTGTTGGAGGGACAGGTCTGGAGGAGGAAGTGTTCTTCCACTGTCATGGGAGAAGTGCCACCACAGGGGCACGTTACAGAATCACTGACAGTGTGGAACTTGGTACACATGGGATGTCTGAGTCTGCAAGTGTCCAGTCCCTCAGCCTCACATTGGTTACTTGGTCTTCTCTGGGTTGGGTTGTTGTGTGTGGGTGATGATGATTCTGTACTCCTCACTGTGGATGTTCATAAGGTGTGGGCGCTAGGACACATCACGACGACGAAAAAGGTGGCCTTGCTATTCAGGGAAGAGAATTGGCCCAGGCTGATGAGGTTGCTGAAGGCCTTCTCCATCAAAGTCCAGTTTCCTCAACCACGCAAGGCGTCAGGCGTGTCTTGAGGTTGATGATTTATCAGCAGTAGTAGTAGTAGTAGTAGCAGTAGTAGTAGTAGTGGTAGTAGTAGTAGTAGTAGTAGTAGTAGTAGTAGTGGTAGTAGTAGTAGTAGTAGTAGTAGTAGTAGTAGCAGTAGTATAGTAGTGGTATTAGTAGTAGTAGTAGTAAGTAGTATAGAGTAGTAGGTAGTAGTAGTAGTAGTGGTAGTAGTATAGTAGTAGTCCGTAGTAGTAGTAGTGTATAGTAGTAGGTAATAGTAGTAGTATAGAGTAGTAGTTAGTAGTAAGTACAGTAGTGGTAGTTATAGTAGTAGTAGTAGCAGTAGTAGTATATGGTAGTACGGTAGTATAGTAGTAGTAGTAGTGCAAGTAGCAGTAGTTATGTGGTAGTAGCGGTAGTAGTAAGTAGTAAGTAAGTAGTAGTAGTAGTAGTAGTATTAGTATAGTAATAGTAGCAGATAGTATGGTAGTAGCGTAGTAGTAGTATATCAGTATTAGTAGCATATACTAGTAGTAGTGGTAGTACGGTAGTAGTAGTAGTATGTAGAGTGTAAGTAGTAGCAAGTAGTAGTATAGTAGAGTAGTAGTAAAGTAAGCAGTAGTAGTAGTAGCAGTAGTAGTAGTAGTATAGTAGTGTATAGTAGCATATAGTAGTAGTAGAGTAAGTGGTAGTAGCGGTAGTAGTAGTATAGTAGTAGTAGAGTTAGCAGTAGCAACAGTAGTAGTATATAGTAGTAGAGAGTAGTAGCAGTAGTATAGTAGTAGTATAGTAGTAGTCATTAGTAGTAAGTAGTAGTGAAGTAGCGGTAGTAGTAGTAGTAGTAGAGTAGTATAGTAGCAGTAGTAGTATAGTAGTAGTAGTAGCGTAGTAGTAGTATAGTGTAGTAGCGGTAGTATGTACGTAGTATAGTAGTAGTAGTACGGTAAGTAGTATAAGTAGAGTAGTAATGGTATAGTGTTAGTAGTATCAGTAGTAGTAGTAGTAGAAGTACAGTAGTAGTATTAGCAGGAGTAGTAGTAGCAGTAGTAGTATAGTAGTAGTAGTAGTAGTAGTAGCGGTAGTAGTAGTAGTATAGCGTATGAAGTATAGTAGTAGTAGTAATGGTATAGTATAGTAGTAGTAGTTGGTAGTAGAGTAGTAGTAGTAGTAGTAGTAGCAGTATAGTAGTAGTAGTATAGCAGTAAGTAGTAGTAGTAGTGGTATTAGTCGGTAGTAGTAGTAGTAGTAGTAGTAGTAGTTAGTAGTACGATATGTAGTAGTAGTAGTAGTAATTCGGTAGTAGTAGTAGTAAGTAGTAGTAGCAATAGTAGTAGTAGTAGGAGTAGTTAGTAGTAGCAGTAGTAGTGATAGCAAGAGTAGTATAGCAGTAGTAGTATAGTAGTAGTATAAGTAGTAGTACCGGTAGTAGTATATGTAGTAGTAAGTATAGTAGTAGTAAGTATAGCGGAAGTAGTAGTAGTAGTAGTAATGGTAGTAAATAGTATAAGTAGAGTGGTTATGGTGTAGTAGTAGTATAGTAGTTTGTAGGAGTAGTAGTAGAAGTAAGTTAGCATAGTAGTAGTATAGTAGCAGTAGTAGCATAGTATATAGTAAGCAGTAGTATAGAAGTAGTAGAATCATGCATAGTACAGTAGCAGCAAGTAGTATATGGTGAGTGTAAGTAGTAGTATATAGTAGTAAGTAAGTATAGTGTAATGCAGGGGTATAGTAGTGGTAGTATAGCAGTAAGTAGTAGTAAGTAGTAGTATAAGTAGTGGTAGTGGTAGTAAGTAGTAGTATAGTGGTATGTAGTGGTTGGTAGTAAGTAGTAGTATAGTAAGAAGTAGTAGCAGTGTAAGTAGAAGTGGTAGTAGTAGTAAGTAGTATAGCAGTAGCATAGTAGTAGTAGTAGATAGTGATAAGTAGTAGTAGTAAGTAGTAGTAGTAAGTAGTAGTTAGTAGTAGTAGTATAGTAGTTGTAGTAGTGGTAGGTAGTATAGTAGGTGTAGTGGTAGTAGTAGTAGTAGTAATAGTAATAGTAGTGGTAGTGGTAGTATAGTAGTAGAGTAGCAGTAGTAATAGTGGTAGTAGTAGTAGTAGTAGTAGTAGTAGTAGTAGTTGTAGTGGTAGTAGTAGTGGCAGTAGTAGTAGTAGTAAGTGATGGTAGTAGAATGGTAGTATTAGAGTATTAGTAGTAAGTGGTAGTGGTTAGTAGTAGTAGTAGTAGTAGTATTATAAAGTAGTATAGTAGTAGTGGTAGAGTAGTAGTAGTGGTAGTAGTAGTAGTGGTAGTAGTATTGGTAGTAGTAGTAGTAGTAGTAGTATGTAGTAGTAGTATGATAGTAGTGGTAGTTGATAGTAGTAGTAGTAGTAGTAGTAGTAGTAGTGGTAGTGGTAGTAGTATAGTATTAGTAGTAGAGTATATTAAGTAGTATAGTAGTAGTAACAGTTAGTTAGTTAGTAGTAGAAGTAGTACTATAATGGTAGTAGTAGTAATGTAGTATAGTAGTAGTGTAGTGTAGTAGTAGGTAATTAGTAGTATGGGAGAGGTAGTAGTAGCAGTAAGTAGTATAGTAGTGAGGTAGAGGTAGTAGTAGTAGATAGTAGTGGTAGTAGAAGTAGTAGGTAAGTAGTAGTATAGTAGTAGTAGTATGTGGTCGTGGGGTAGTAGTAGTAGTAGTAGTATAGTGGTAGTAGTAGTAGTAATAGAGTCGTAGTAGCAGTAGCAGTAGCAAGTAGGTATAGTAGTAGTGGTAGTAGTAGTAGTAGTAGTGGGTTGTGGTTGTAGTAATAGTAGTATTATAGTAGTAGTAGTAGTAGTAGAAGATAGCAGTTAGTGGTAGTATGGTAGTAGTGGTAAGTAGTATAGTAAGTCAGTAGTAGTAGTAAGTAGCATAGTATGGAGGTAGTAGTAGTCAGTAGGAGTAGAGAAGTTAGAAGTAGTAGGAGTAGTAGTAGTAGTGGTAGTAGTTAGTAGTGTAGTAGTAGTAGTAGTGTAGTTAGTTAGTAGTAGTGTGTTAGTAGTGGTAGTAGTTAGTGTAGGTAGTAGTAGTGGTAGTTTAGTAGTAGTAGTTAGTGTAGTAGTAGTAGTTAGTGTGGTAGTAGTATGTGTAGTGAGTAGTGGTAGTAGTAGTGTGAGTAGGTAGTGTGTAGTGTAGTAGTAGTGTAGTAGTGGTAGTAGTTGTAGTAGTGTAGTGTATAGTGTAGTAGGTGTAGTATGTAGTGTAAGTTAGTGTAGTAGTAGTAGTGGTGTTGTAGTGAGTTAGTGTTAGTAGTGAGTTAGTAGGTAGTGTAGTAGTAGTAGTTAGTTAGTAGTATAGGTAGTAGTTGTTAGTGGTAGTAGGGTATGTTAGTGAGGTGTAGTGTAGTTAAGAGTTAGGTAGTTAGGTAGGGTGTAGTAGGTAGTAGTAGTGTAGGTAGTAGTAGTAGTATAGTAGTTTGTTAGTAGTAGTGTAGTAGTGGGGTAGTAGTTAGTAGGGTATTAGTGTATTAGTAGTAGTGTAGTAATGTGTAGTAGTTGTAGTAGTAGTAGTATTTAGTAGTAGGTATAGGGTAGTAGTAGTGGTAGTAGTAGTAGTGGTATGTTTAGTAGTGAGTTAGTAGTGTAGTAGTTTTGTAGTAGTATGTGTAGTGAGTAGTAGTTTAGTGTAGTAGTGTAGTGAGTTAGTGTAGTAGTAGGTAGTAGTATATAGTGTAGTAGTAGGTAGGTAGTAGAGTATTTGAGTAGTAGTATAGTAGAGTAGTGGGTTAGTGTAGTAGGTAGTTAGTTAGTAGTTAGTGGTGTAGTAGTAGTTGGTTAGTTGTGTAGTAGGTAGTAGTGTTGTAGTTTAGTGTAGTGTAGTAGTTAGTAGTGTATGTAGTAGTAGTTGTAGTTGTAGTGTAGTAGAGTTAGTAGGTAGTAGTGTTGGTAGGTAGTAGTAGTGTAGTAGTAAGTAGTAGTGTAGTGGTTAGTAGTAGGTTAGTGTAGTAGTAGTATGGGTGGTAGTAGTAGGGTAGGTAGTTGGTTAGTGAGTAGTGGTAGTAGTAGTAGTTTAGTGTAGTGTTAGTGGTAGTAGTTGTGAGTAGTAGGGTGATAGTAGGTTAGTAGGTAGTAGGTAGTAGGTAGTAGGAGTGTAGGTGGGTGAGTAGGTAGTAGGTATAGTAGTAGGGTAGTAGTGTTGGTGGGTGTTGGTAGTGGTAGTTGTTAGTGGGTTGGTAGTTTAGGTAGGTAGTATAGTTAGGTAGGTAGGTGGTAGTAGTGTGGTGTAGGTGTTGGTGGGTAGTGGGTGTAGAGGTGGTAGGTAGTGTTGTAGTAGTGGGTGTAGTAGGTGGTGGTGGGTGTGTGGGTGGGTGGGTAGGTGTGGTAGTGTAGTAGTGGTTGTAGTAGTAGTTATAGTGTAGTAGTGTGTTATAGTGTAGGGTAGTAGTAGTGTTAGTAGGTATATGTAGTATGAGTGTGTGTGTGTAGTGTATTAGTAGAGATTTAGTGTATTGTAGTAGTAGGTGGTGGTAGTAGATTGTAGTAGTGGTAGTTGAGTAGGAGTTTGTAGTGTTGTAGTGTGAGGTTAGTGTATTGGTTATAGTGTAGTTGTTAGTGTTGTTAGTGTAGTGGGTAGTTGTAGTGTTGTTTTAGGTTGTTGAAGTAGTAGTGTAGTTAGGTAGTAGGGTTTTGTTTGGTGGGTAGTAGTAGTTTGATTGTGTGTGTTGTTGGTTGTTGTTGTAGTGTAGTAGTAGTGGTGTTGTAGGTAGGTAGTTTGTAGGTTTGAGGTAGGTAGTGAGGGTAGTAGTGTAGTAGGGTGTAGTAGGTGGGTAGGTGTTGTGGGTAGTGTAGTAGGTAGTAGGTAGTAGTAGTTG
>CM054134.1:98702864-98719948 GCA_028751875.1 Rapana venosa
AACGACATGCCTTGCAAGGTTTTGCCCCACGAAGAAATAATTCATCGTATTGTGTGTGTGTGTGTGTGTGTGAGTGTGTGTGTGTGTGTGTGTTGTGTGTGTGTGGTGTGTGTGTGTGTGTGTGTGTGTGTGTGTGTGTGTGTGTGTGTGTGTGGGTGGGTGGGTGTGTGTGTGTGTGTCTGTGTGTGTCTGTGTGTGTCTGTGTGTGCGTGTGTGAGCGTGCATACATGCTTGCGCGCATCCACAAGCATGGAAGGGAATGCGAACTGTGTGTGGTGGTGGTGAGTGTTGGTGAGTTCAAAGACTCCTGGGTAAAGAGAAGTTATGGGGAGATGGTTGATGAGAACATCAGCGAAGGCAAAGAGCCCCTGTGAAGAACAGCCAACTCCTATGGCCATAGTTATCTCCTCTCTCCTTTTATCAACCCGGGAGGCGGGAACTCTCAACCACAAGAGTGAGGGGGATTGTGGCGAACATTTCCACAGCAGGATCCCGTTTGACATGCTTTTTCCATTGATTAAACATCAGACGTCTGCTTGATGGCCTTGTATTTTTTGCCATTTTGTGTGTGTGTGTGTGTGTGTGTGTGTTGTGTGTGTTGTGTGTGTGTGTGTGTGTGTGTGTGTGTGTGTGTGTGTGTGTGTTGTGTGTGTGTTGAAAAGCAATTTCAGACTCATCCGTTCAATTTGCATGTTCATATACGCGTTAATGTTCTGTCTGTCTGCTTGTCTGCCTCTCTCTCTCTCTCTGTCTCTGTCTCTGTCTGTCTGTCTCTCTCTCTCTCTCTCTCTCTCTGTCTCCTCTCTCTCTCGTCTCTCTCCTCTCTCTCTCTCTTCTCTCTCTCCATAATCAAACGATGATGGGAACGTGGTAACGTTAAGAAGTAAGTGAACAAGTTTATCTGAAGTTCAAAACTGGAAAGTGATAAGCGAATGTAAAGAACAATTTAAAACCTGAAGAACAGGAACAATGAGATAAATCAATAAACATGCAAAATACACTGGGATATCCTGAGAGGAATAAAAAGGTAATAACAATAATGAGAAGAAGGAGAAGAAGAAGAAGAAGAAGAAGAAGAAGAAGAAGAAGAAGAAGAAGAAGAAAGAAGAAGAAGAAGAAAAGAAGAAAAGAAGAACAAGAACAAGAACAAGAAGAACAAGAAGAACAAGAAGAAGAAGAACAAGAAGAACAAGAAGAAGAAGAAGAATCCTGAGAGGAATAAATAGGTAATAATAATAAGAAGAAGACGGAGGACAAAAAGAAGAAGAAGAAGAAGAAGAAGAAGAAGAAGAAGAAGAAGAAGAAGAAGAAGAAGAAGAAGAAGAAGAAGAAGAAGAAGAAGAAGAAGAAGAAGAACAAGAAGAAGAACAAGAAGAAGAAGAAGAAGAAGAACAACAACAACAACAACAAGAGCAGCAGCAGCAACAACAACAACAAGAATAATAATAAGAAGAGATATTTATAGAGCAATATGAACATTAAAGGGAAAATTTCAAAGCCAAGAAAAATATTTTCAACGCATACCACATGTCTTGCTGGTGCTCAGAACAAGACTGCATGTAATGTCAGACTACCTTCAAGTGACAGGACAGGTGAAATATATAACATGTATAATTCTCTTCGTACCCAATATATCATAGCCAGGCAGAAAATAAGTGAACAACTCAGAAAAGTACTGTGAACAACAGACAAAACAGAAGCAAGCAACGGATTGTCACTTACTTGTTATTGCTGGGCCTCTGTCTTGCCACCACACAAGTGCTGAATCGTTGAATGTAGCGAAATAATTCGTGATGTGCATCAGTTGTATCGCTAGCGATGATGGTAGTGCATCTCCTAAGAGATCTGAAATCAGAGAAAGCACCAGCAATAACTATCAATCGTAATCCTCTGCCATCATGTGTATCCGGTGATTATAATATCATCATCATCATTAGCCATTATACCCAGTGGTGTGTAGGGCAGCAACAATGCGCTTCCACTCCTGCCTATCCTGGGCCAACCTAGTCACTGATCCCCAAGAGTGCTGCATGGCCTTCATCTCACTTTCTACAGTCCTCCTCCACGTTGCTTTTGGTCTTTCTTTCTTTCTCCTTCCTTCTGGGGTCCAGTGCAATGCTGTTCTTGTGATTGACTGTGGGTCTCTTCGGAGGATGTGCCCAATCCGCTTCCACCGTCGTCTGGTGATGATGGTTCCCATGTCTTCTTGCCTGCATCTCCGTAGTAGGTCTTCATTGGAGATCTTCTCTGGCCAAAAGATCCAGAGAATTCTTCGGAGGCATAGTGTGAAAGGATCGAAGTTTGGTAAGATCCGCTTCCGTCATCCTCCAGCACTCAGAACCTTAAATGTTAATAACACAATCAGTACGCAAGAAACACGACTGAGATTGTCCGAATCATGATATAACTGTATACATTCATATGAAAAGTTATTAACATAATTAAAGTGCATAGTTTCATAGTTTAAATCTTGAGATTTAACATTTTACGAGGTGACAGCCCTGAAATGGCCTCTGTGGTCGGAGGGGCTATAAACAACAGGATTGGATTGGATTACTAACACTACCCGTTCATTGACCGTCAAACATTATAAACATCACGTCTGGCTAGCAGCAATCCTTGACAAACAGCCCTTTAAAACTTTGCAACAAGTTCGTGACATCACTGGAACGTGCCTGGTGAATACAACAACCATGCATGCACAGACCTAAGTGTCTGCTTTCCATGCTACCACTAACAGTCCTTCATGCCACTCGTCAGAGAGAGCAAGAGAGAGAGAGGAGAGAGAAGAAGAGGAGAGGATAGGAGAGAGCGAAGAGAGAGAGAGAGATGAGGACGAGAGCGGAGGAGAGAGAAGAGAGAGAGAAACAGTAGATCGGAGCTAAGTATAAGACAGTAGAGACCAGACGAATAGAACAAAGAGCGCGCATGTAGTGACAGGAGTAGACGACAAGAAGGCGACAGAGAGAGAGGAGAAGAACAGACAGGGACAGTACAGAGACAGACAAGCGCGACCTACAAGAAACTTTTTAAGAGTGTGCTTTAAGGAGCCTTTGCCGCCACAATAACATCGATTAATGTTTAGGAGCAAAATTGTATACATAATTTTATGAAAAATGGAGTGCAATTTTGATTTTTTTTTACAAATTCCTTTCATAGTCCATGCGAAGGTATTAATACTGGCACTAGTAGCCATACCCCCCAAAGAGAGAGATAAGAACTAGAGAGAGAAGAGAAGAGAGTATGACAGAGAACAGATACTGTATCCCAGAACGTAGGCGCTTGCTGGTATGTAAATGTTGTTTGGCGTGCGTGCGCCGGAAACATGCATGCGTGCGTGAGTTGCGTTTTTTTTTTCGTTTTTTTTGGATAGAGTTTATGCCCCGCGCGAAGGGCACACGCTCCTCACCAGTGGCATGCCATGCATGCGTTGCCCCCCGTGCGTATGCCATAAAATAGGGTAGGAAAAAACCAAGACCAACTTAATTGGGGAATACTGTTGTAAATGGTGTTGGCCAGGATGAACGGGAGATTCATCATGACTTAGTTCAAAGGTCTCAGCGAAGTGAGTTGAGGAGCGCGAACATGTGGAACCACACGAAGACAGACCTAGACAGTAACCGCCTTCCCCACTAACTATAGGGCCGGAGCCTACCAGCCCGCCCCCTAAATAGGTGGCTTAGGGCTAGCAAGACCTGACCCCCTTTTCCTGCGGGATGTCCCGATTTCTTACCCCACCAAATCCCCTAGCCGGCTTTGTCCAGTCACCCCCCGGGGATCCTGGACCTCCTGCTCTCCGTGCCAGGGGAAAGGGGGACTCTTGTGAAAATTTTACAATGAGAAGACAAGGCTGGAATTCCCCAGCTTGGCCATTTTTGATCTCCGTATATACTTTGAATTTGAACCTGAAGAGCAAATTGCAACAAAAGTGTTTTCCCCTGTGTTTTGTTTTTTATCCTCCACAATCAGACATGATTATATTAGTATATGGGTCAATTTTGAAAGGTCCCGTGTTCGTTTTTAGCTTGCTGCAAATTGTATGTGAGACAGACAGATAGACGTGACACATTACACGCGCACAGGCCGCGCAGGAAGGCCATGCGCACACTACGCGCCGTGGGGCGCACGCACTCACGCATCACTCACTCACGAATCACGCTATTTCACGCATCGCAACACAAATCGACATCACAATAACACACATACACACACACACACAGAGGTGATGATAGAGTAAATAATTGATAATTAAAGTGTGGTGTGGGAGTGAGATGCGCGCAGCGCGCGTTGGTTGTTGTGTTTTGTGTAGTCTGCTTTTCCCTGCTTGTCGCTCCCCTCTCTCCTCTGTCCCCCTTCATTCCCCATCTCCCTGCTCTTTTATTAATTTTTAATCAAACAATAATTCAAGAAATACGCCAACCAGCTGTGAAATCAGTAGGATAAGCTAACGATTAGTACTTTTTTTGCTCCGCAAGCCATAAAAATCAACTATTACCAGAGGAGACAAGATTATACTGACAGACCAGGACTGTAAATGGACAAAAAGGAAGAAAGAAAGAAAGAAAGAAAGAAAGAAGGTTTCATTTATTTTTCTAGGTTTTTTTTTTTATTATTCTTTTAAATATCGAGGGAGTTAATGGAATTTTAAAGCACTATGTTCTTTTTTTTTGTAATTACAGTCCAGCATGTCTCCCGGTGTGGTAATGGGCGGTTTTTTGATACAATTCCCTTGTCCATGCCTGTTCCCTTAGCCACACACAATTGGCTTACTTCTTACGAAAAGCGGGAACAGGATTTTAACGTGTGGCACAATGAATGTTTTCTGCGTGCGGTTTTGACACGACAGGGAAACCCTCGGATTTATAGTCTCCCATCCCGAAGGAACTTTTTTTGGGAAGAAGTGGAGTTCTGCTTCTGAATGTACCAATCAGGGGAAAAATAATCCTCCCCTTGAAGGGGGGGGGTGATAGATCGAAACCCGGGTTCCCCCCGTCGAGAATTCGCAGAAAAGGGCGGGCAATTTGGGGGTTTTCCTTTGTTTTTTTTTTTTTTTTTTTTGGGTTTTTTTGTGGGTGGGGGGGGGGGGGGGGGTTTTTTGCTGCCCCCCTCAATCTTCTGAAACCGAACCACCCCCCCGTACCCTACAGGTTTTCCCCCACGCCCGTCAATGTCCCAGATCTCACCCCCGCAACACCAACACCCAGAATTTTGGTTATTAATGTCCCCCCCCTCCAAAATTCCCTCAAGGGGTCGGAAAAGTCCCCACAAGGGAGCCCCCCCATTCCACTATCAGGCCGCGCCGTGGGGCCCCAACCAGCCAGAGGGGTCCCCCCCCCCCTGCAACTTTGCTGGCTGGGTTCCCACTTTAGGATGGTGTTTCAGTGGTGGGCCCTGTTTTATCTGAGCTAACATACCAAAGGGGACCCAACCACCCTACTAAGCCCCCCCTACTAACGACAAAGTTAATTAAGCTTTCCAGTTCACCCCCCCCCCCACCGCGGGAAGCCAAACAGAAAGTGGAGTTTTTTTTTGCCCCCAACTCCGGGTTGGCAACCAAACAACATACGTCCCCCTCGCCCAAAAAACGACCGCCGCCCCCCCCCCCCGCAACCTCCAAACCCCCCAAAGCTTTTTTTGATACAAGAACCTCCCAACCCAAACACGGCAACAGAAGTGGTACAAAACAATGGGCCAAAAAAAAACCCCCGAATCTGAGGCCCCACCAAATGAGGAAAAACCCCCCCCCAGGGAGAATTCGGAAAAAACCTACCCCCGAATCAAGGAGGGGCAATTTTTTTTAATTTTTTTTTTTCTTTTTTTTTTTTTTAATATGCAATGATGAAATCCCCAATGACAAATGAAAAGGGATGGAACCGTATGAATCCTGGGCTGGTGGAAGTGGGGCAATATGCTTTTGAGACATATACTTGAAAACCAGGGTTGAATTTCTTCCTTTACGCTTCTACTAATCATAATATATCCCCGGGCCGTCCCCCCCAAACCGGGGCCCCGAGAGTAATACCAAAGACACCCTGGGCAGTGGGGGGGGGGTTTTTGGTCCCAGGTAAAAAAATTTTTGAAGACAAACACTCCCCTCCAAACTCGCATCCCGTTTTTAAGTGGGATGAAGCTCGACCTTTTGTGTGGTTCCCCCAGGTCCCCCTTTCCCCCACCTGGATCCCACAAGCACACCTCAAGCGAAGCGCCAAAATGTTCTATCCCCCGTTTCCCCTCATCCAGCTCCCCAAGAGAGAAAACTCCTCACATAAACTCCAGAAAAATTTTTTCAATGTGGATGTTTTTTTTTTTCTGGGAGAGAAGGAAGCGAGAGAGAGATAGAAGAGAGAGAGAAGGAAAGAGAAGAGGAGGAGAAAGAGAAGAAGAGAGGAGGAAGAGAGTAATGAGAGACCAGACCAGGACCCCACAACAGAACCAGACCCCAAGACAGACAGACATAACCAGAGAAAAATCAAACACATACACATACTCCCCCCACTCACCTTTCACACACACAACATACACACACAAGCACAACAACAAAACACAACCGAACCCAACAACCCACACCCACACACAAAACCCCCCACCCCACCCCCCCACACCACACAGACACACCAACACCCCCACACGGCCGCAAACCCCCACCGCCCGGCCCCCAAAAAATATTGCACCCGCGTGGGTAATGCCCCGCCCCCCCCCGCGGCCCCCACGCCAAAACGCGCCCGTACTCGCGCGATCTTAGAAGTTTTTGGCTATAAATAAGCAAAGGGACATAACTAAAACTAAAAGCCCCCTCTCCCCGCCCCTTGTAAAAAAAAACCGGACCTGTGTCTCCCGGCAAAATTAACTGCAAACAGGTTTGGGCACGGTTGGCCCCAAAGCCCTGAAAATAGCCGCCCCACCACACTCAACTGTGCGACGTAATTGGAAGGCAATGCACTGGTCCCCCCCCGGCCCCCAGTTTCCCACCCCGTTTTTTTAATGAGGGAAAAAGTTTTTTTTTTTATCTTTTTTTTTTTCCCTGTTTTTTTCTTCTGGTGCTGATGAACTGGACCCATAACTAACTGTTGCCTTGCCGAACTGAGATGTTCCCCTCTTATTTTCCCTGTTTTTTTTTTTTGTCCTGTTTTTTTTTGAGTGGTGTGGGGTGTGTGGTGGTTGTGGTGTGTGGGTGGGTGTTGGGGTTGGGGGTGGTGGGGGTGTGGGTGTTGTTGTGTGGTGTGGTGTTGGTGTGTGTTGGGGGGTGTTGGATGTGGGTTGGGTGGTTGGGGGGGTTGGTGGCTTGTGAGGTAACAACAAATTAACAAAATTAAATTTTTTAATTTTCCCCAAGTTTTTTTGGCAGGCCCAGCATAAAATGGCCCCCCCCCAATGTGTTTGTTGGGTTGGGTTGTGTTGTGGGTGGGTGGTTGTGTTTGGGGGTGTGGTTTGGTGTGGGTGGTGGTTGGGTTGGGGTGTGGGTGGGTTGTGGTGGTTTGGTGGTGTGGGTGGGTTGGTGGGGGGGTTTGGTCCCCCTCCCTACCTTTTTTTTTTGTTTGTGGTCTCTCTTCTTGTCCCCCCCCCCCACCCCCCTCTTATCTTCTTCGTCCCCCCCCCCCCCCCCCTCCCCCCCCTTGTCCCCCCCCTCTCCTCCCCTCCTGTTCCCCTTTTCTTGTATCTCCTTTTCCCCTTCCGCTGTTTCCCCCCCGTCCCCCTTGGTCCGGGGTTTTCCCCCCTCTCCCCTGTCCCCCCCACCCCCCCCCCCCCCCCCCCTTTGTTTGTGTTGTCTGTCTGTCCCCCCCCCCAGTACCCCCCCTTCTATCTAACCTTTTTTATCTAAAATCCCAAATTTCCCCTATTCTATCTTATCCTATATTACTTAATTAAAATGTTGGTGTTTTGTGGTTTGAGTGTGTGGGGTTGGGGGGTGTGTGGTGTGGTTGTGGGGGTGGTTGTGGTTGGTTGTGTGTGTGTGGGGGTGGGGTGTGGGGTTGTGTGTGTGTGGTGTGGGTGGTTGTGTGTGAGGGGTGGGTGTTGTTGTGGGTTTGGTTGGGAAAATGTGTGCCGTTTTTAAATATAGTAGGGTGGTTTTTTTTTTATGGGCATAAAGTAAATATTTATAGTTTTTTGAATTGGACGAATTGGTTTGGGTGGGTTTATTGTTATAAAGGTTGGGTTTGGGGGGGGGGGGAGGGGTTGTTTTTTGTGGGGGTGGTGGTGGGGTTTGGGTGTTGGGTGGTTGGGGTGGGGGGGGGGGGGGTGAAGTGTTTTCCCCCCCCTATATGTGATTATGTATTTTTTTTTTTTTTTTTCTTTTTTATTTCCTTTATTATTTAATTATTCTTTTTTATACCGAGATAATGGAAATAAGCATAACTTATGTTGCTTTTTTTTTTTTTTTTTTTTTTATTTTTTTTTTTTACAATCCCGAGTCCCTGTGTGGTGTGGCGTTTTTTTTTTGTTACAAAAATTTTTTCATTCCTGTTCCCCACCAGGCACAAACAAAGGGCCCCGTACCTCTTATTAACGAAAAAGCGCGGTGAAACCAGGAGTTCAAAACGTGGGTGCGGGCAAGATTGTTTTCCTGCGTTGGGCGTTCGCCCATTTTTTTTCCCCGCACACGGGGGGGCCCCTCCATCGGTTTTATTAAATATCCCCCCTCCCATCCGAAAGTTGTCCCCCCCCCCCGTGTGTATTATTCTTATGTAATTGTGTTTCCCCCTGGTCCCCCCCCTTGTTCCCCTATATAAACTGGGCCTGAAAAAGGGGAACCGGAAGAAAAACTGAACTGTATGCAATGGTAGGGGTCAAATAGTATTTTTTTTTTTTTTTTTCCCCAAAAGACCCCGGAAAACCGGGGGCCAGGGACAGGAAGAGAAGGAAGGGGAAGAGGAGGGAAATTGTCCAGTGGAACCCCCCCTTGATCTCCCACAGGGGGGCAACAAACGCCCACTATTTCCTTCCCATAGTTGATATCCTCCATCCCCCTCTCCTCTTCTCCTTCTCTCTCTCCCTCTCTTTTCCCTCTCCTTTCCTCCTCCCCCAGTCCCCTCTCTCTCCTCCTCTCATCCCTCCTCTCTCTCCTCTCCCCTCGAAAAACTACAAAATCCCCCCCCCTGTTTAAAATTATAGAAGACAGCCTAATTTCCCCCATTTTTTAGACTCCAGTTTTTTTTACTCCTGGCATATCCCAAAGGGTCCCATTCCTGAGGGTTTTTTTTTTAGGGTGCAAACAGCCCTCACCCTTTAACATTTGGGTTTGGGTAAAGCCCCCTTTCAGAAAAATAGAGAGATATGGTTTATCCCCTAAGTCAATATTTTTGTAAAGCCCTTTGGAACCTTTATTTTTTTTTTTGGGTTTTTTTTTTTTTTATACCAGTAAAACCATGTTTTTTGTCGGTGTTTTTGTTTTTTTTTTTTTTTTTAACTATTTGCTTTTTTACCCCCACCAAAATACTAAGGCCAAAATTTATTGGGCAAACCCCCCCTTCATGTATGGCCCAATGGGCCTTTTTTAATGTGAATAAATCATTCGAGGTTCCCGATTTTCGGAGTTCCTCTCCCTAGCCTCTCCCTCTCCTCCCCCACCCCCCCCTCCCCCCCGTCTCCCTCTCTCCTCTCCCCTCCTCCTCTCATCCTTTCGTCTTCTCTCTCTACTTCTTCTTCCCTCCTCCTCCCTCTCTTCCTCTCGCCTTCCTCCTCTCTCCCCTCAGCCCCAAAAAAGCCCCCTGGGGGAAATCTCCCCCCACCTGCAGGGGAAAAAAAGTGGGGGGAATGGCGTTTTTTCCAAATAATTCATTCCCAAGCCTTGTTTGGGACCCCAAGTCCCGGCCAAGTGTCTCACGAGTTGTTTAAAAACATCCCCAAAAAGTAAACTGGTTTTTTTTTTTTTTATTTGTGGGTTTTCATTTCTGAATTTCATTTATCCCACATATTTTTATTCTTTTTGAAGAAAACAAATTTTTAAGACGTGGTTTTCGTAAGTGGTTTTTTTTTTTTTCCCTCTGGCTAAAGTTTCGTGGTAAAACAAACCACGTCCCCACTACGAGATAATTTTCCCCCCAACAACTGACAAGTCCCCCCTAGGCAAAATATGTGTTCCCCTGCCAATTTCTTGTTTTGATAACTGGGCAAGGTTTTTTTTTTTTGAAAGGCTAATTACCTTGTTAAATCTGGAAACCCATTCGGTGAATTGAATTTGAAAACCCAAACTGTTGCCAGAACCCAGGTAGCAGAACCCCTTTATGCCAAAATACACAACCCAGAGCTAATCCCCATTAGCTAACTATGTAAAAAGATCCTTTGCGACTTTGCCTATCAAAAATTCCCTCATACAGTTTTTTTGGGTTTTTTTTTGTGCATAGTGAAAAGAAATAACCAGGACCTGGCATGAGGTATTAATTTTTATTTTTATTTTTTTAAGGAAAAAAACTATGACACCAAGTTCCCTTCTTTTTTTTTTTTTTTTTTATAATTGTATAGACACGATTTTTTTAAGAAACTTTGGCACCCCTTATTTGTTTTCCGACCCCAACCTGCTCTATATATCTCTACTCTCCTATCACCCGCCGAAATCAAAAAGTTTACCAATTGTAAACCCTGTATAACCCCTATTAGATTATTAAAGAAAAAAGAAAAAAGAAAAAAAAAGAAAAAAAACCACGATTTGGTACTACGGAATTTAAATGTTTTTACAGTTTTGTTTGTTATTTTCGTGGAACCTAAATAAGTTTTTGCTGGCCGCCGGTCCAACTTACTAACAAGGGAAGAAGAAAACCAAAAGCCCTAAAAAAACAGTTAAAAACATCTGGTTTATTTTTCCATTTTAATGTTAATTTTTTTTACTTTGATGGCTTTGTCACCCCCGTTTGCCAATGGACAAATCAGCCCCCCCCCCCCCCCGAATATGTACCCCCTGTGTGGCCCCTTTTCCCGGCTGGGAATTATAAAACAACAGGACCCCCTGGGATTTGGAAAATGTTTTACATATCTCCATTCAAACTCAGAGGGTTGACGGAAAAAGAGGAAAAGGAAACATGTTTTTTTTTCATCCATCCCCCTTGCCTTTTTTTTTTCCCGCTCACCTGCCCTTATTCTCAATAAGGTTTTTATTTATTTTGGTTTGGCCTAATTTTGGAAGAAGTTAAGGTTTTTTTTAATACGAAAGACTAAAAAAACAGTGTAAAATAACCCCGTGTAAGACTAATCAGAAAACCCTGGCTTCCTTGGTAGATAACGGGAAAAGTTTAATTCGAATGTCCCTTCCTACTTAAATCTGTTACCTTTAGGTAGGTCCTGTACAGGGTTAACGGTGGTTGGAACTAGGAGGTAAGAATAACAATTCTTTTATTTTGTTCCGGGATAGAAACACTAAGAAAAACTTTTTTATTTTTAACCCAGTTAAAAAAAAAAACCCAAGGCTTATGCTATTAAACTCCCCCTTTCTCTCCTCCCTCTCCTCTCTTCTCTCTCTCTCTCTCATCAAACAACACCCCACAACAAAACACACCACACCTCTTCTCCTCCTTCTCTCTCCTGAAGTGGTGTTGGGTTTTTTTGTGTAGGCTTAACTTGGAAGTGTTGTTGGGGTGGCGGTTTTTTTGTGGGCTTGCGTGTATATGTTGGGTGGGGGTGGGGTGTGTGGGTGGGTGGGGGTGTGGGGTGGTTTGTTTGGTTGTGTGTTTAGTGTGGTGGGGGGTTGTGTTGTTGTGTGTGGTTGTGTGGGTGGGTGGGTTGGGTGGTGTTGTGTGTTTGTGGTGTGTGCTTTACGTGGGTGGTGTGGTGTGGTGTTGGTTGGTGGTGGGGGGGTGTTGTGTGTTGGGGTTGGTTGTGTGATTGTGTTTTGTGTTTTGTTGTTGTGGTTGGGGTGGTAGGGTGTGGTTTGTGTGTGTGGGGTGGGGGTGTGTGTGTGTTGGTTGTTTGGGTGTCGGTTTGCCGTTGCGTGCCGGTGCCGTGGTTGTTTGGTGTTTTGTGGGTGGTGGTGTTTTTTTTTTTTTGGTTGGTGTGGGTGGGTAGTTTGTTGGCCCCTTTAAAGGTGTGCGTGTTTTTTTGGTGGGTTGAGAGGTAAGTGTTTTTTGCCCCCCCCCTTTATTTTTTTTATCCCTCACGTTTTTTTTTTTTTTTAATGGCAAAAACCAAGAACCAAAATAAATTCCTGGGTCCATTGAATGAAACAATGAATCCAAATGAATAGCGCCAAATGCAAAAGGAAAACATAACCAATTGGGGCGTGGGCAGACCCTTAAATAATAAACACCTTTGAACAAATGAGGATTTTATTTTTTCTCCCTCTGAATAAACCGCTTTTTGAACATTATATTTCCCCCGTAAACCAAACAAAATGATAAATTTTGGATACATTTTTTTTGTTCCCCCTTTACCCAAAATACAAAAACCAAAATTTAAACCAATGAATATTGTAACCAACTCTGTCCCCCCCCCCCCCCCCCCCCCCCCCCCCATAAGCGTATACACAAAGACCCTTCAAGTTTTTTTTTCCCCTCTAAAAATCAAAAACAAATTGAGACCCCCTGATAATTCTTTTCACCCCCAGGTTTTTTTTTTTCATCAGGAAAAAAATGACCTGGAATTAACACTCCCTGAAGGAAAGTTACAGCACTAAGTTTTCCCCTGGTTCCCCTGCAAACAAGTAACCCATTCCTTTTGATTTATTCTGCCATGTATTTGGCACTAAATTAAAAAAAATAAAATACAAAAAAAGGCCACTACGAAACAAAGGAAAAGAGTCCTAACAAAACAATCTGAGTATCCCCTAGAATTGGCTTTTAAATCCAACCCCCGACATTTTATTGCAAAGAAACAATTCCAAAGAAAATAAAGAGGCCTTTTCCAGTTATTAAACAAAACCTGGCCCCCTTTGTTTGGGGTTTTGGTTTTTTTTTTGTTTGTTTTTTTTTTTTAAAAAAAAGTCCCCCCCACCCATTTTTTTTTAACGGAAAGCCATTCCAACAAAATCCAAAATTGAAGGAACCAAAAAAAATTGCCAGGCTGAAGGCATCCCAGCCCCCATTTTATTAAAAAAAAAAATAATGGGAAATAATTGCAAATGTCTTTATTTTTTGTTTTCCCCTTCATCGAAAACGCTTTCTATAGCAACCTAATTGTTTTTTGGGTCCCCCCTGTCATAAATGAAAGCGAAAATCCCCCCGTTTGCGCCTGCCCGTTTTTTTAAGCACCGCCCCCTGACCCAAGAGGTTCCAAGGGCCCCCCCCAGCGCATCCGACTAACGAACGTTCCAATTTGGCCCCAAAACCCGGAAAAAATTTTTTTTTGTTAGTTTTTGATCTTTTTATCAGAAAATTCCCAAGCTGTTAAACACACAGAAATAAAACACCGAAAGGGGTTTGGAGTAAAAAAAAAATCCCCACTTTTCAAACAAAAGAATAGTGCAATTTCCCCAACACAGCTAATTCTAAATCGGCAAAAACCGAGCCGCGAACCCTTGTTCCGCTTTATATCAAAACAGACAGCCCTCTTCCTTTGCTCCACTTTGCCAAAAGAAAAATTGTTTTGTCCCCTTTCAAGGTCCACGCCAAATTCGAGGCAAAAAAACACTAGAGCCCTTTTCCCCTCCCCGACCTTGGGGGAGGGATTTAATCCCCTGCCCAACTTTTTGATCCGTGACACGTTGAAAGTGTTTTTATGGACAAGGCCCAAATCTGGAAAACGCGTGGGGTGTGGGGGGCCCCGGTTATTGCGACACTAGATTAAAATCCCCAACTCCCCCGTGACCCAGACAGTTCCCCCCACCCCCCAAAAAAGCAAAAATTGTCCCAAATCTTGGTAATAGAAATTGTTTCAACCCCTAAAATAGAATTTTATCCATTCCAAGTAACAAAAAAATGTCCCCCCCCCATCAAATCTCCTGTTAAAAACCGAAAATTTTCTTACTCCCTTTAATTTGAAAGAGTTGGCAACCGAATATAACAAAAAAAAAGAAAAAAGGAGTATCCAGAAATTCGGAAATGATTTCCCCCACCCCCTGGGTTAAAAAATTAGAAATAAATGTCCACCTTTGGTATAATGTCGGCCCCCCCTGATTTACCACCAATTGTGTGGGTAAGAATGTCCAACTCCTGTTTTTTTTTTTTTAACAGAATTTTATTTCAACAACTCCATGTAAAAACTGAAAATGTTCCCAACCGGGCCGAGTTACAGAAATAATCCACCTGAAAAAGATACAGAATGTCCCACCATTGGGCCCTAAGTAAAAAAAACCAAATAAATGAGGTCATTTTTTCTTATAAAAAAACAGAAAATATTTCCCCCTGGGTTAACCAATAATGTTTTCCCCCCCACCCCTGGTTAAACAGAATGTCCCCCCACCCTAAGCACAAAGAAATGGTTCCCACCCACTACAAGAAAAATAAATTCCCCTGGTATAAACAGAATATTAAAACCCTGGTAACAGAAAAAAATGTCTCCACCTTGGTAAAACATAATATTTTTACCCCCGGGTACAAAAAATGGTTCCCCAACCTTTGTGTTTACAGAAATGTTTACCCCCTGGAAAAAACAGAATGGTCCGAACCCCTGATGACAGAAATAATCACCACCCTGGGAAGAATGGAAATGTTCCCCCCCCAACCCCTGGGTAAAGGAAATAGATTTTTTCCTCCTGACAGAGAAAATGTCCTAACCCCAGTGAAAAATAAAAATGTTTTCCGCAACAGTTTTTTTTTTTTATTTTTTTTTTTAAAAAAAAACCCCGCCCCAACCCCGTGGCAAAAAAGAATATCACCCCCGAAAACGGCAACGCTTTTTAAAAACCCCGGAAATGACCAAACTAGCCCAACGTGCAGTGTTCCGCCCAGTGGGCCCTCCAGAGTCCCCCCCCCCCCCACCCCCAAATATACTTAAACTAAAAACCAGACTGGGCAAGGAAATAGGTTGAGAAAAAAATTTAATACCAAAAAAGCGGCCCAAATTCCCCCCCCACTGTCCAACATTTTTTTGACAACGTTAAATATGTTTATTTTTTTTTTTAAAACACAAATCAAGTTATTTGGGTGTGCCTTTGGGCCCCCAATAAGTTATTGCCATGGAAAGTTATAGTGGATTTTTGTAACCCAGGAGGGTCCCCCACATTTTTTTTAACCATCATCGGTAGACCAATTATCGGTATTATTGTTGTTGTATAATTTTTTTAAATTTTTGTTTTGTCCTCATCAAAATCATCAAACATCCATTATTAATTTTATCAAAATCATCTTCATATCATCATTATTATTAATTTAAAATTTTTTATTTATTTTACTATTATTATCATTATTTATTAGCTTTAATGAAAAACATCAAATTACGTGATCCTTATTACTAAAATCATATCATTTCTAATTATTCGCAATTTTTAAAAACGTCAAACTGTGAGGGAAAAAGAAAAAAGTATGACGACCAAACACATGCCAAAAAAAACAGAACCCACACAACAAGCAAACACAATGGAAAAGACTAAATAAAAAGAAATTACACACACACAACACTACCCATCACCCCCCACCCTAAAAACCCCCCAACCCACCCCCCCACCCCCCCACCACCAAACCACACCCCCACCACCCCCACCCCCCACCAAACCCCCCCCCCCCCCCCCCACCCACACCCCCCCCCCCCCCCCCCCCCCCCCACCCCCACACAACCTCCACCCCCCAACCCCCACACACCAACCTTGCGGTGTTTTTTCTGATGGTTCATCACCCCGCCCATCTTTTGTCCCCCTCCCATCTTCAATCAGGTCAGAAAACACGGCTTTTGGTTTTCCATCGGCGAAAAATGCCATTTCCTGCTGAACAGCACTTTTCTCCAAAACGCCCCCTGGGGAACATTTGAACATGGCCTCCACTTTTTTTTTTTAAACCCCGCTGTTTTTTAGTGTTGCCACCACGAGGGTCAAGACTAGAGGACATATATTTCCCACTGTTCTCTTTTTTCTTTTACCAGAAAGTTGATTATATGTCCCCCAAAAAAAAAAAAAAAAAATTAAAAATGCGAAAACCACCACCCCCCTCCCCCCCCCCTAAAACCCCGCCCGCTCCCACCAACCAAACACAAAAAGAGAAGAAAGAAAAGAAGAAAAGAAAAAAGAAAAAGAAAAGAAAGGATTGAAGAATTTGAGAATGAAAATGGAAACCCACAACAATAAAAGGGGACCACAGCCACCCCACCCCCCCCAAAAAATAAAAAAAAAAAGAAGGAAGAAAAGAAAGAGAAAAAAAAAAAGAAAAGGAAAAAGGGGAAGATTGGATAAAAAGGGTAAAAAGAGATTTTTTATAGATTTTATGGGGAAAAGGGTAAGAAACAACAAGGACAAAGGGGTAGGAGGGGGGAAGAAGGACAAAGGAAGGAATTAGCACCCACACAGCCCCACAAAGGAAGGAAAAGAAGAAAAGAAGAAGAGAAGAACAAAGAAAAAGAAAAGAAAGAGAAGAAGAAAAGAAGAAAAAAGAAGAAGAAAAAACAAGAAAACAGAAAAGAACAAGAACAAAAGAAGAACAAGGGAGGAAGAAAAAAAGGGAAGAAGAAAAAAGTAAACCTCCATACAAAAAATAACAATTTTTAAAACCCAACAGACATACTGGTCCAACAGAAACATTACATTTATTTCTTGCAGTCCCATAAATTTAAACCCCAAACCATTGCCCTCAGTGTTATGTTACCAACACCAAAGATGATTAAGTTAAGAAAGACGATAGCACATGGGGATGCAGTCTAATAAAGAATATTCATAACCCCTTAAAACCCCCCCTAAAAAGTAGATAAATTTTATACAGTTTTCCTAACCTTTGTCAGAAATAATAATAACAAATAGTTTTTATTTTTACCCTTAAATATTTGCTCCATTCTTTCTAAGTTATGTTCGTAAAAAAACTATGAGCAATTTTTTAGTGCAAAATGTCTCTTTTATTAGTGCAAATGTCTCCTTTTTATAGTGCAAATGTCTCTTTATTAGTCAAATGTCTCTTTATTAGTCAAATGCCCTCTTTTTTTTTTTTCCCGCCCTTTAATTTTTCCACTATACTTTTCTTTTCCTTCTTGTTTAATTTTGCCAAATACCACCACTCCCCTTTCTTTTTTTGGCTGCCCCT
>CM054134.1:98720448-98742873 GCA_028751875.1 Rapana venosa
TGTTATTTGGGGGTTTTTGGGGGTGGGATGGGGGTAGTTGGTGGTGGTGGTTGGGGGTTTTGGTTGGTGGTTGGTGGGGTGGTGGTTTGGGTATGGGGGACGTGAGGGGGGTGGTTTGGTTTTGGAGGGTGGGTGGGGGTGGTGGTGGTGGTGGTTGGTGGTGTTGGCAGGGGTGGTGGTGTGGTGGTTTTATTTACCCTATTTTACCCCATAACATGGCGATCACAAATTTGTCTGTGGTAATTGTTGTTTTTTGGGTTTCTCAGCAGCCCCGCAAGGCACCTCAAAAATGACCCTGTCTCACTCCTCACACCTGGAACCACGTGAGACCTGAAACATTTTGAGCATATTTAATTCTTCTTTTCTTTTCTTGATGGGGCTCCCAGGCTAAAAAAACACCCTAGGGGTCACTCAGATTATGTCTCCTCATCCTAACTGGGAATCACTCTGAGACCCTAATCACTCGGATGAGAAGTTTTGTGTGGAAGTTTTTTTTCCAAGCCCCCTCGCTGTTTTGCTAGGGGATACTCTGACTTCAGAAGGTATTTTCCCTTTTTAAAAGAATTTTCATGGGTTACGCTAAAACCTGTCATGGGGAAGACAATCTCGACTAACACTTGTGTAGTTTTGGCACCTAGCTTGTCTAAATAACTTACACAGTTTTTTGGCCTGAGCCAAAGACAAAGTGGAAGGTTTATCACACTTATGTCCAAAAAAAAATCGGATGAGTTAAGGAAAAAAAAAAAGAAAAGCGGACAATAAAAATAAAACGGGCTGTTAAATACTAAACGTGCAGTGGCCCCCATTTGATTGCGCCGTCAATTGTCCCAAACCTAAAAAGTTAGTTAACACGTTAAAAAACCACATTTACCCCATTCTGGGGAAACACGGGGAAATAAAGCAACTTTTTTTTTTTTAAAGGGCCCAAAAAGAAACCCTGTGAAAACCCGAACTGACGGGGCCCCTCCCACAAGTAACGGGCTTAAACGGGTCTTGTTTTGGTTTATGTCTTCGTTTGTTTACGTCTTTCTTTACTTACGCCCCCTATTGACTAATATCTTTCTGACTGACTGCTTTTTTAACTTACACTGTCTTTTTTTGACTTACCTGTTTTCATCTTTTACTTACACTGCCTTCTTTTGTTTTTACACTGCTTCTTTAAATTTACTTTAGACTTTTTTGTCTTCTTTTGACTTAATGTCTCTATTGACTTACCTGTATTCTTTTTTGCTTACACTTTCTTATAAACTTCTGTCTTCTATTGATTTACATTTCTTCTTTTGCTTACACTTCTTGTTTTGACAAACATGTCCTTCTAAATTTACTGTCTTCTTCTTTTGACTTCACTGTCTTCTTTTTAATTTTTACACTGCCCCTCTTTTAAATTACTTTAACTTATTGTCTTCTTTTAACTTAACGTTTTTTTTAACTTACGCTGTCTTTTTTTGACTTACACGGTCCTCTTTTGAATTATTTTAGACTTATTGTCTTCTTTTATTTCTGCTTCTTTTGACTTACATGTCCCCTCCCTTTTGAAAACACTGTCTTCTTTACTTACACTATTTTTCTTTTTCTACTTAAACGTCTTCTTTTTTTAACATCGTTTTTTCTTTTTTAACTACTGTTTTGTTTTTTTAACATACTTCTTCTCTTCTGATTTACACTTTTTCTTCTTCGACTTACATGTCTTCTTCTTCTGACTTAAAACGCCCTTCTTCTTCTTCTTTTTGATTTACTTCTCTTCTTCTGATTACACTGTTTTTCTTCTTCTTTGTCTTTGGATTTACGTTTTCCCCTTTTTCGCTTCCCGGATTTACGTCTTCTTCCTCTGATTTATACTGTCTCCTTCCTTCTTCAGACTTACTGTCTCCTTCTTCTTCATTGCTTACACTGTCTCCTCCCTCTTCTTTTTTCTTCTTCTTCTTCTTCTTTTCTTCTTCACGGATTACTGTCTTCTTTCTTGCGGTGTGGCCGTCGTTCATCTTCTCGTAGCCCACTTGCACTTGCAGATGAACTGCCCCCGTGTTCTCACACACCTCTCCACCCCGGGCTCCTCCTCACACTCTTTGAGTCTCAGCACACAGCACAGGCCACAGCCTCAGGCATCACACACAGGTGGGGGAAATGGTGGCGCTAGCTTGTCAGTGTCTGTGTGTGGGTGTGGGGGAAGGGGTGGTGGGGGGGGTTGTTGGTTTGTTTTTGGTGTTTGCGTTGTTTTGTGTTGTGTTGGTTTGTGGGGGGGGGGGGGGGGGGGGTTCATGGGGGTTGTGGGGGGGGTGTGGTTGTGGGGGGTGTTGTGTGGGGGGGGTGGGTGGGTGGGGGTTTTGGGGTTTTGTGTTTGTGTGTGTTTTTTTTGTGTGTGTTTGTGTAGTGGGGTGTTTGTTTGTGTGTGTGTGGGTGTGGTGTGTGTGGTGGTGTGTGTGTGGTGTGTGTGTGTTGTGTGTGTTGTGTGTGTGTTTGGTGGTGTGTATGTAGGTGTGTGTGTTGTAGTGTTGTGAGTGTAACACTATGTCAGTCTGCTGTTCGTCTCATCACTGCGCCGTGTGAGGGTGTGGTGGTGGTGGTGGGGTGGGGGGTTTGGGTGGTGGTGGGTGGCCTTTATCATTTTTTCCTTTTATTGTTTTCAATTTTATCAGCAGCACGGGCCCGGTAAAGTATATATAGCACAGAAATAACACCAAGCAGCACGCGCAGCAACACACACAGCACGCAGCACGTAGTAGAGTAGTAGTATATAGTAGTAGCAGCAGAAACACACAAGCAACAGCAGCACCAGAGCAGCAAGAGCATCGTTACTGTAGTTTTCACTGTTATCACTATATCATCATAACCTTTATGCAGTCATCTTTTTTTTTTCACTACCAGTTTCTTCTCGTCGCTGAATCATCATTACCACTTCACTGTAACATCGCACCTTTCACATCATCACCACCATCACCACCACTATCCCAAAACATCACCACCCTCATGCGGTGTCAGTGTCCAACCTCGCGTGATCCTGTCGCTCATCAGGCGATAGCCACCTGCAGGACACTTGTAGCTGGTCACGGTCCTGACACTTATGCTCACACTGGTTGGGGCCCCTCGCCCCAACTCGTTCACTCGAAACAGGGCAACAATCGGTTTTTTGAGAGGTAGGGAGGGGGGGGAAAGAAGGGGGGAAGGGAGGAGGGGTTTTTTTAAATAAAACTTAAACTTGGAAACGTTTGATTTTAAATTCAGGGTTTTGGGGGGTTTTTTGGTTTGTTGATTTTTTGGGTTTTGGGTTTTTGGTGGTTTTTTCTTTTTTGCTTTTTTTTTTTTGTTTTCTTGCTTCTTTGTTTTTTGTTTTTTTTTTTAGGTCTGGTGTGGGTGTTTTGTTTTTTGTAAAAGCAATCATATTCCCCTTTAAAACATGTCTCCCCCTTTTTTTTGAGAATTCATTGAATATATACATGATTTTTGCTGAAATGTCTTCCCAAAAATCATATTTTCATATGTTACAAAATTTTAAGAATTTTTAGATAGTTTTTTAAAATCAAAAGCAGACGGAAAATGCATTAAAAAATTATCTAATTTTTTCCTTTTTTACAAAATTTCTTATTCACGAGGGGTTTTTTTTGCAAAAAAAGAAGCTTTAAAAAAAATGAAATTTTTTGAAATTATTTAAAATCCTCAGCTTATAAATTTTGTTATGTTTTTCAACGGAAAAGTGTGTCCTTTTTCACTAATGAAAAACTTTGAAAAGAACGAGAAATATTCATGTTTCACTACTAAAAGTTAGGGAAAAGGGAAACACCCCTTTTTTTTTTGCAAACAAAGAGATAAAAATAAGAAAAAAAAAAGAAAAAGAAAAACAAAATAAAAGTGAAAAATGAAAATACTCCACCCCCTCAAAAAAAGCAAGGAGACAAAACATACAAGAAAAAGAACCCCCCCCCCCCCCCCCCCCATCCCTCACACCCATAAACGACAAAAAAACAACAGAAAAAAAAAAAAAAAAAAACAAAAAAAAAACCGAAAAAAAAACAATAAAAATAAGAGGGTGTAAAACAAAAAAACACGGGAAAAAAAAACAAGAAAAAAGACACACACATTTAAACAGAGGGGGAAAAAAAAGAAAAAACAAAACAATAAAAAAAGAGAGACGAACAAAAAGAAGAAGAAAAAAGAAGAAGACAAGAACAAGAACAAGAAAACAAGAAAAAGAACAAAACAAGAAGAACAAAAAAAAAAGAAGAAAAAAAAGAACAAGAAGACAAGAAGAAGAACAAGCAAGAAGAAAAAAAGAACAAAAAGAAGAAGGGGAAGAAGAAGAAAACAAAAGAAGAAGAACAAGAAGAAGAAGAAAAAGAAAACAAGAAGAAGAAAAAAAAGAAGAAGAAGAAGAAAAGAAGAAGAAAAAAAGAAGAAAAGAGCAGAAGAACAAGAAAAACAAAACAAGAAAACAAGAAGAACAAGAACAAGAACAAAAAAAGAAGAAGGAGAAGAAGAAGAAAAGAAGAAAGCAAAACAAAAACAAGAAAAGAACAAGAAGAAGTAGAACAAATAAAAAAAGAAGAAAGGGAAGGAAAGGGGCAGAAGGAAAAGTGGCTGCTGCGCGCTCACTGCAGTGCCCTCTCGCTGTCGTCACACAGTCGTTTTTGAGGTTGCGAAATTCGCATGTCGATACACCCCCGTTGTTTTCAGCGGGAAAATTTGCCCGCACACGTCGGCGCTGGATCACTGAAACCAAATAACCCCTAAAAACAACAACAACAACAACAACAAACAAAAAAGGCAAAAAACTTTAAACATGAACAACAAAAGTAGCACGGGGTGAAACTGACCAAAACCTGATAGAAAAAAATGGCAATTCTAAAAACATAAAAAACCTTAACCAACCAGGGGAATACTTGAATTTGAAAACAAAACGTAAAATTGGACTTATTGGTACAAAGCACAAAATACAAAACAAGAATCATAGCTGTTAAAAGTAAAAGACAAAAAATCGGAACACAAAAAGGCAAATCTGACCAAAACGAGAAGTTCTATCCCATTTAAGGTTTAAAACCGTTTCGACTCATGCAGTTTTGCAACGTTAAGAGGGGATAAAGGAAATCATAAAAGTGACTTTGTTTAGGGGATATTATGTAAACCTCGCTTGCCATAAAACAAAAAAGATTAGTTTTTCCCGATCGATGGGCATAAGAAATTTGTATTTGCTACAAATTTTTTTTTTTTTAAAAATTCCTCTGCAAAAAGTACTGAAAAATCTGTTTTTGTTGTTTTTCCGTCGTGTTGACGATACCTCCAATACAGCAAAGAGGCACTGCTTTTACGAAATTTGGGGGGAAATTTGATTTATGGGGATGCCCTTTCCCCAAAACACCCCCCTCTCTCGGCCAAGGGGCAAAGGACATCAGCGTTGGGGAGTTCTCCAAAGGCCAACCACCCCCCCGGGGTGCACACATAAGGGCTGTGCAATCAAGCCCCCTACAGAGAGTCCTAATCGATCACTAAACTAAGCGTAAAGTGGAATTCCAGAGTGGGAAAGCCACGGCCCTACAGCCTCTCATTTGCTGTTGTTGCCCCCACCAATGGTTTTTAAACAGAACGGTATATACCCCGGGGCCCCAACCCCCACCAAAAGGGGGAAGCAAACAAAAGAAGCAGACTCACAGCAGTGTGCCTCCCCCTTTATCGGAGTGGTCCCCCCAGTCGTTTTTCCCCTCAAAGCCCAGCCTTGGGGATGCAGCCTTGTTGCTGCGGGGAACTCTCCGCGTCATGTGCGTATCTGGAAACCACAAATCAGAGGGGGGAAACGATTGTCTGGGACGTGGGCACTTGAATCTCTCCCCCAGGGCGCAGCTCTGTCCGTATGAATGAATTTTTTTTGGGGGGGTGTTTTTCAAAAAATTGGCATAAAAATCCCGTTAATATCTTCTCCACACAGCACATAACAAAGACACAGAAAGCACACCAAACACACGGGGGCGCAACACACACACAACACATACACAAACGCATAAAGCACACACGCCCCGCGCGCCACACACAAACACACACCACCTACCCCCTCCCACTACCCCCCACCACCTCACAATACCTGCGCACCAAACAAACACACGGCGCCGCGCACACACACACACACACACATACACACACCCTATCGCCCCCACCAACCCCCAAAAACCCCCCCCTCACACGTACACAGCGCACAAACCCCACCACCCACTACCCAACAATTCACACACACACACACCACCAACCCCCACCACCACCCCCCCCCCCACCCAATCCCCCCACCCCCATAATTTACCCCCACCCCCACCCCCACCAAACCAACCCCCCAAAACCCACCACACCACCCACCCCCCACCCCCAACCCACACCACACCCACCCACCCCCAACCCCACCACCCCCCAACACCCCCCCCCACAAAAAAAAACCACCACCCAACCAAACCAAACCCCCCAACAATCACTTTCATCGAAGGCTCATCGGAGTTTCCCCGCAGTCGTTGTCGGGGTTGTACTGTGTGTGTGTGTGTAGGTGTGTGGGGGGTTTTTGTGGTGTGGTGTTGTAAAAGTTTTTGTTTTGTGGGTGTGTGTGTGTGTGTGTGGTGTGGGTGTGTGGTGTTGTGTATGGGGGGGTTTGTGTTTGTGTGTGTGTGTGGTGTGTGTGTTTGTGGTTTGTGTGTGTGTGTGTGTGTGTTGTGTTGGGGGGGGAGGGGGGTTGTGTGTGGCGGGGAGGAGGGGGGATCTGAGTGTTTTGTTTTAGGAAGGGGGGGGGAGTGGAGGCGGGTTTGAGTGTGTGTATGGGGGAGGGGTTTTTTTTGGGTTTTTGGTGGGGGGGTTGGGATTTTTTTTTTTTTTTTATTAGGGGATAAGGAAAAAACACTCATTTGCTTTTTTACCCCAGTCCCCGGGCATGGCGGTTTTGAAATTGTGTCATCTTTCCCCCCGGCACAAAGGGGCCACTCTTACAAAAGCGGAACAGGTTTTAATGGGGGCAAAAGAGTTCTCGTGCTTTCGATTTTCGCACCCCCCCCCCCCGGGGCCTGGTTAATAGTTCATCCGAAGGTTTGGGGGAGAGTGATCTGCACGAAGTAACTCCAGGGGAAAATACCCCCCTTGAACGGGAACAAACCCCGGGGTCGTCAGTTTTGCGAGCGCAATGTTCTAACCACTAGCTATCCCCGTCCCCCCTCCCCCCCCCCCCCCCAAAAGGGGGTGTGGGTGTGTGTGTATGTCGGGAACCCAGGGGTTTGGTGAGGGGCTTAATTGGGGGTTTAGTTTCATATATACCCACAAAAAACAGGGAAGCGATAGTGAGGGTAGGTGCGTTTACATACACAAAAACCATATCTATCTCTATCGGGAAAGAAAAAAATTATCAACAAATTGTTCCATGTTATCCTCACAAAAAAACCACGCAAAACATTTCACCATATAAACAGCTTTCACAAAGCACTAGCACTGACCTTATAAAATAACGACAAAAAGTTTTTGGCCGGGCCCCAGTTCTTTTGAAAAAAAAAAAAAATTGGGCCCCTTTTTAAATTTTAAAAAGAAATTTTCACATAAATCAAATAATTTTACAGTTAACTGCTCACAGCAATTATAAGGCAATGGCCATTCGCTTCGAAGAAAACGAAGATTTTTTTTCATAGTTCAAAACACTACAAACCCCTGCAAAACCAAAAATGAAATTTTTTATGATTAACGTGTTACGACAACAACGTGACCAGCGACCACTGCCAGTTGCGTTCAGACTCTAAACAGTGCCGTCGCCGCGCGTCCTCGCCCCACACCCCCCCCCCGGGGAGGAGATGAAAACGCCCGTTTTTTTTACAGGCGAACGGTCACCAGGGGGTTGGGTTTTGAAGGACCTGACCACATACATCCACATACATGGAAAAACTGTTGGTGGTTTTAAGGATGGGAGGCTTGGGAGGGGCACAGAGACCTCGAACTCGAAAATTTATTCCAAAAAGGCCTTTTGGCCCAACAGAGGGGGGTTTTGCCGAACTGCGTATATTTTTGTGAAAAGAAAAGGGAAACACAAAAAAAAAATGTTATTATAACAAAAAAGCCACAACAAAAACATTTCAAAACCCTTTAGATAAGAGATATCTTGGGGCAAGAGAGAGAGAGAGAGAGACAATGACAAGACAAGACAAATTCTTTTATTTGGGGAAAAATGAATAAGCACAATGTCTTTTTTACATCCATCCCCCCCCGTTAGGGATACATCTTAATAAAATAACCCAAACTTAAACGCCCCTCCAAAAAAACAAGGGAAAAACCCTTTCAAAGCACCCCCCCCCAACAACCCCCCCCCCCCCCCAAACAAGCAATTAAAAAAAAATCCAAGAAACCCCACCCCTACCCCCACCCCCCAAAAAACCCAACCCAAAACAAAAAACAAACAAAAGAGAAGGAAAAACCAAACCAACAAAAGATGATAAAAAAAAAAAACAGAAACAAACAACAACAAAAAGAACAAAACAACAAAAAAAGCCAAAAAAATAAAACAACCAAACTAAAAAAGCATAAAGATAAACCTAACTTGCCCAAATGTACCAACTTGTTACCAAAAAAAAATAAGAAATTAAATGGGGGCACCTTTAAAATTTAATACAGGCAATCCAAAAAAGTTTTAAAAATAAAAAATTGAATCCTTCATCAGGATATACAATATATAAGCAGGACATAAAGGGGTGAGAGAGAAGAGACAGAGAGGTTGTGGTTTTTTGGGTTTTTTCAGAGATAAACCAATATATAAACCCAAAACAGTATGCATCCCATAAACTCATTTTAGATTATACCCTTTTTCAAATTATATGTCATGAAAGAAATAAATTTAATACCCATAAACCCCCAATAAAAAAAAAAACAAACCAAGAAGAGTTTAAAAACTATACATCTTTAGGGAAAATAGGGGTGGGTGAGTGTGAGTATGTGTGGGGGTGTGTTTAGCGCGCGCGCTCGCGCGTGGGTGTGTGTATGTGTTTGGTGTGTGGTTGGTGTAGGGGGGGGGGTGCGGGGAAAATACTAAATATTAATACCACATAGCAAAACGATCAACACAAACACTTTTAATTTAGTTCTTGAAAATTAATGTCAGGGTAAATAAAAAAAGTGCAATACTCATACACTCTCATAATAAAAGGGGGGGAAAAAGGGCCAAAAAGCTAAAAAGAACATCATACATTTTAAGAAATAGAAAAAAAATTTCTTTTTTTCCGGACAATGAATAATTTTCATTCTTTTCTACACCCAGCCCCCCCCGGGGAAACTTTTAAAAATGCACTCAGTACTCATAATTTAAACAGAAAAGAAAAGGGGAAAAAACCCTTTTTTTTTTTTAAAAGAAAAAGAGAGAAAAAAAAAAAAAAAAAAAAAAACAATAAAAACAAACAAAAACCCCCCAACGACAAAAGAAAAACTTCCCCCCAAAACCCCCCCCCCCCCCCCCCCCAAAAAAAAAAAAAAAAAAAAAAAAAGCAACAACAAAAAAAAAAAAAAAAACCCCAACAACAACAAAAAAAGCAGAAAAAAAACCCTCCAAAAAAACAAACAAAAAACAAGAAAAAACAAGAACATAAAACAAACAAATAAAAAAAAATTTAAAAAATAAATGAAAAAACAAACAAAAAAAACAACAATAAAAAAAAAAAAAAAAAAAAAAACCATCTTTTCCCCCCTTCATACACACACACACACCACCACAAAACAAACAACACACACACACACCACAACCACACCAACACACAATACATACCCCAAAACAAAAAACAAAAAGCGAAAAAAACCCAAACAAATCACCACAAAGAACAAAGTAACAACTACGCAATAACAACAGAGGAGAATTCAGATTCAATTCAATTCAGAATATTTTATTCCTTTTAAATCAGTAGATTTTTTTTGACACAAAAAAACATCAACTATAATTTATCTATTTGGCTAAAAGTAAATGTACACAAAAAAATTTTTGTTTTTTTAACTTCTCTTTTTCTTCTTTTCAAACACCATACACATACTGATGATATCTGTTGATTAATAAATTTGTATTATTCATTAAATTTTATGTACACTTTTTTTTGCGTTCTTTTTGTCTTTCTTTTTGTTTTTTAAATAACAAATTATTTTTGATTCATCATAAAATGCATTCATCAAGTAAATAAAATTTCCTTCAATTTTGTTAAAAGTTCTACATTTTCTGTCTTTCCCCCCCGGATTTTTTTTGGTGTCCCCCTTTCTCTATCAAAAAATTGTACAGCTTGTGCAAATTTAAAAATATGTCTTCTTATGATTTTGTTTTCATATTTTTACAATATGGTTCCAATCGTATTTTTTGGGTAGCAAAATCAAAAATTTTAGTTTTGAAAATTCTTTCTTTGGAGATCCAAAATTTTTATACATGCCTCAAGTTTTCTTTAACAGCAAACTCAACCGTAAAAAAACTTTAAAGAGTGTTTTGGGTTTTCTTCCAGACATGTTTGAATCCAATGTTTACAGAATATTTTTCACTGTGTTTTATCCATTTTCGTTGTTTATTCTGAAAAAAAAAAAGTATACTATTCAAATAAGAGTCGGGTTTTGATTCGTCAAATAAATCCAAAAGGATATTACTGGCATATGATTTTAAGGGGCGGGGGAAATCTCCCTAATTCACCAAAGTGGGATATAATGCTTTTTTATAATTTCCTATCATTGTTTACAAAATTTTACATGGAAATTCTCATACAAAAACTGATTATAAGCATGCCTTGACTTTTTATCAAAAATTAACTCTGCCCCCATTAAAAAAAAAAGGGAAAAACCAAAACTTCTGCCCAAGGTTAAAACAGGTTATCATGAGCGAAAAACGCATTATTATAAAAGTCTTTAAATTTTGTCCAGAATTCCCTCTTTTAAAAAAGGCGAAAATTCTTTTTGCTTTTTTTACTAAATTTCTTGTTTGCTTGAAATTTCCCGTTCTGAAAAAAACGACACCCTAATTTTTCCCACTTTTTCAATTAAAAGCTCTCCACATTTAAAATGTTTTGGAAATTTTTAGGAGGTAAACCGAAAACTTTTACCTTTTTTTTGTTTTTGTTTACTTTAAACCCCCAATTAAACAGTATTCTTGCAGTTTGTTCATTTTATTTTGAAGACCTATTTGGTTTTGATAGCAATGCCGGGTCATCAGAAAATAGAGTAAAAAGGGAATTCTTCTTTTTGCGGTTTATATGGCGAATCTTTCTCATCAGAAAATTTTTGAACATACATTGACATATACATTAAATAAGTAGAACTTAATGTTTTTTCCCTGAGTACCCCTTTTCTGATAAAATTTCATCTTTGTTTCCCTCGTTTTTTTGTAAATATTTTGCTTTGGGAATACTTTTTTTAAAATGGATTAAAAGTTTTGCCTGTTATTCCTTTTTTCTTTTAATTTATAAGAACCCTCGTGCCACACATTATCGAACGCTTTCGAAAACACAAAGCACAATAAATCTTTTAGTTTTTACTTTCATACACTATTAAAAAAAAAATTTTTAAAGTAGGAAATATGGTCCTTGTTCGCATGCTTTTCTGAAACCATTTTTTCCTGAAAATACTTTTGTTATTTTCAAATTTAGAAATTCATGGTTCAGATTTTGACAAAAAATTTTTTCCAATAGTGTTTTGCAACTTTATTCCTCTGTATTTTTTCGGGGTTGTATTGCACCGTTTTTAAAATTTGGGACATTCACCCCTACTTTCCAGTCCAGGATAAAACCCTTTTCTAATCTAAACTAAAAATTTCCCCGCATTTCTCTTAACATTAAAAAAGATTTATCTTTTCGTTTTGTGATTCCATTTTTTTCCAGGCGATTTTTTATTTTTCAGCTTTTTGATTGTTTTTTGTAATTTCCTCTTTGTAATTTCTTATCACAGGGTTATTAGATCCTTTTTAATTCTTTAAAACCCTGATTTACTTCTTTTTGTGTCTGGATCATTTGCGGTTCTTTACCAATAAGTTTTTTTAAGTGTTCACCCTTTTTACTGCTATAATATGATAAAATGTTTTAACCCAAATCATCTTCCTTTTTTTTAAATTTTTTTGAAAGTTTTCCACAAAACTGGGATCTTCGTCAATGGCACTGTACGTGAAACTATAAATTTTTTTGAAGATTTTCTTTTCTTTTTTATTAAAGATTATATTTTTTCTTTTCATAAAGTTTTTTTTTTCTCGAATTCGGGTTTTAACGGGTTCTATTTTTTGCTTTTAGTAAGACTTGACTTCTTTTCTTGTACTGTCATTCCGAAAAAAAACCATTTTTTATTGTGTTTAATTCTTCTTACCGGTTTGACTTTCTGGTCTTCAAGCAAAATTTGTCATTTTAAAAGTATCAGACAGCTGTCTGGAATTTTAAATTTAAACACGTTTGGGGAATCAGGCTGCTTTGTACTTTTTTTATTTTTTTTTAATACGATTTGTTTCATTTTTTTTTGTTTATGTTTTGTATTGGGGGTAGAAATGCCTTTTTCAAATTGCCCTTTGGAATTTGTACCCCAATAAAAAATGTTTTTTTGTTAATTTTTTAGTAATTACCTCCCTGTGTGTCTCTAACTATTTGATAGACCTCTGAAAAACGTGTTTTGTCTAACGGTAAATCTATATCTAAATCAGGGGAAAATGAAAATATTTCCATTAAATCTCTAACTTTCATATGCTTCCCCTCTTTCATAAATGATTTTGAAAAATGAAATAATCCAAAACCACAACCTTGAGGTTAAACAGTAAATCTACCCGAAATCTCCTAAGTTCGGCCTTTAAAATATATATAATTGATTGTCGTTACAAATATTATTAAAAGTCTACCATATTTGTGTACAATTCTACCATTGAGCCCCTTTTTGAAAGCTTGTCATATTCATTTCTTCAGGAAAACTGTAGAAACCTGGTTCTGGATTATTTCTAAAAAGTCATCATTTTCCTATGCCATTAATCTCCCACAGTATTATCTGACCTTTTTTCAGACAAATTTTCTATTCTTGTTCTAAATTTTCCCATATTTTCGTGAAATTTTTTTTCCAAAAGAAGAAAAATTCGGGGGGAATATATCACTCCATAAAAAAAATTCTTTTTTGATGACTTAATAATTTTCCTGTATCTTTTCATCCACACAAATCTAAACTTTTTTTGGGGAAACAATTTTATATTTTTTTTCATAATCTTCCTTAAGAAAACGAAATACCTCCGAAGCCTGCAATCTATTCTTTTTGGGGCTGCATAGTGCCACTGACATATATCCTTTAGAGGGTTACATTCTACAGATTTTTTTTTCTAAATTGTTTCTTGTAAAATTAATTTCATCGATAAAAATTTAACATGTCTTTTATGTGTACGTCATTTTTTTGTTTACATTAATCCATCAACTTTTCCATAGATATTTTTAATTTTTCCCGATAAGTTCTCATTTTTACCATTTTTTAAATATTGTGAAAAACAGAGATCTTTTCAAAGTGGAAACAAAACCCTTCATATCATTTTAATGAATTTAGTTTTTTCTTTTTTCCCTTTAAATCTCTAAATTAGAAATGTTTTTCCCTTCTTATCTTTTTTAACTGTCTAAATATACCAAAACAACCGGGAACAAATTACAAATCATTAAAAAATTTACATAACAAGAGATTAAAAATTTTCTAAAAATGTATTTAATTTTAACTATTAAAAATTTAAATTAAAAAACTTGACAAAACTATCCTTTATCCAAAAAAACAAAATTTGAAAAAATTTAAAAAATACATTTTTTCAAAAAACTTTTAAATGGACAACTTTTTTTGGGGTTTAAAATCACTGCACCAACTGGTGTTTTGGTGTGTGTGTGTGTGTGTGTGTTGTGTGTGTGGTTTGTGTCGGCGTGCCCTGCTTTTCGGCGTGCGGGTTGTGAAGAGAGAGAGAGAGAGAGAGAGAGAGAAGAGAGAAGAAGGAGAGAGAAGAGAGAGAGAAGAGAGGAGAAGGGGAGCCAAACTTATAGACCTTAAAATTGAACACCTTCAACTTAGAATGTACACATAGTTGTTACACGGGTAATAAGAAAATTAAAAAGGAAAGAGAGGAAAAGAGGGGAGAAAGAGAGAGGAGAAGGAGAAGAAAAGAGAGAGAAAAAACCTGAACACTGAACAATAAAAAGATTTTAAAGACATGGGCCCTTTGGACCCAATACATTTGTTGGGCTTGGGATAGAAAAAGGTTTTTATTCAATCAAATTTTCAAAGCAAAGCACAAACACATAATATTTATGACTGAGTAAGAAGAAAAACACCAACAATACATAGCCAAATAATGCAAAAAATTATTCCCCGTAAACAGGTCAGACTAAATACAAAAGAAAAAAACCCTTTATCTATTTCTTGATTATAAACCTTTAAAACAATCATAACCCAAAACGTAGAAAGAAAATGCTGTTAAGAAAAATCTCCAATTTATAAACAAATCTAGCATTTTTTCCAAAAAGTATTTGCGCCAACATTATTTTCCCTTTTGTTTAAAAAGAAAGAAAAATTTAGTTAACAAACTAGTTTGTACTCATTTTTCAAAATTTTTTTTTTACTTTAACATACTGCAAAGGGACAATGATACATTTGCTTAAAAACTTTTCCTTAAGTTTGATTAAAAGTAACATTTCCCAATAGAAAAGTGGGGTTCATTTTCAAATTCGTTTTCAAAAGGACACAATTTACTCGGGTAATAAACATCATTACACAATTGTTAAGAGGAAAAACATTAACCTTTTTTGGCAATCTACACGAAAACAGTAACATCAAAAAAGTTTTTAAAAACTGCCTTTACAAAAATACTTTTAAACATCTATCACAAAAAACCTCTCTTTAGAGAGAGAGAACTCTGAAACCCAAATATTTAATTGCACATTTCCTTGCCACAATACAAATAAAAAGAAAATAAGAAAATACTTATATAACACCCCTATCAATTCCCAAAATCTTATATAACACACCCTTCTTTAAAATTCTAAATCTTGGAATGAAATAAAAGGACAATTTAAATAAAGTTCATATTTTTAAAGGGCATTGTCAAATCACAGTTTACATTTCACATTTACGAAATCTCAAATCAAGACATTAGTATAAAAGGGAATCCAAAAAAAAAAATAATCTGTTTTGCCCCCAAAATTTTTGAAAAAAGCGATAAAACAAGGGGGAACATGTTAAATGGTTTTCCAGACGACTCTAGATTGGGTTACTTAAGACTTAAAGTATTTTTTTCCCTATTGTTGCATGAAAAACTATTTAAATAAATTTTACGTGAATGGGTCATGGCTCAAGCAACTGTTTTAGAGGAATTTCTTTTGACCTTTTAGAAATTTGACCCTAAATCTTCAATACACAAAAAAAACAAAAATTTTTTCATTTTTATCAGATTTTTTGCAAAATGGACGAAAATTTACAGAACAATTCCTTAAAGTTACATTGTTTATTTAGTGGGATACATTAAACCTTAAACCCTGAGGGAAAACAAAACAATAAATTTTTCCTATCAGAATATAAAATTTTTTCGAATAAGTCTTAAATGACATAAGGGGTTTATATCAAACACATCCTTAAGGGTTTCCCCCAAATCTTTTAAAAAACAATCGATGGCCTCGTTTAAATAGCTTAGAAAACCTTTTTTCCCCCCCAACACCCCCCTTGCTGCAACCAAAAGGTTTAAAACCAGTTAAGCAAAGTTTTCCTTATTTTTTGAAACCCCCCGTTTTTTTTCCAATTTTTCTACTGCAACAGCATTTGATACCCTTATATGGAACCGTTTTATTTTCATTTGAAAATTTAAAAACCAAAATCTTTTTTCAGGGGTGTATAATTTACATAAGAGGAATCTACAAAAATTTCCCCTATATCATTTTGTTTGGTGTTGGTTTTTTACAAAAAAAAAAAACCTTTTTCATGCCCTCATGTGGACTTTTTCTATATGTTTTTAACTGGTTTTTTTCCCCAAACTTCAGCAGCTTTACAATATTGGGTATTTTTTGTACAAAAAAGTTGAAAAAAAAAAGTTTTTTTTTTAAAAATTTTACCAAAAACCTTTTCCCCTTTTTTTAAAGGGGTGTTTTTAAATTATTTTAAAAAAACCTACTAATTTTTTTAACTTTTAAATTCCCAAAAAACCTTTTTTTTTACCCAAAAAGCCCCTTTCCCTTTTGTTTTTTCTATGCATTAACTTTTTTTTTTTTTCCAAAACTGGGCATGGGTTGTGAAAACCAACCTAAATTTAAAAAGTTTCCAAAAAATTTTAAAAACTTTACCCCCTTTTAAACCCCCTTTTTTAAATTTTTTTCCAACTTTTTCAAAAGGAAAAAAGCCCCTACAAAACCTTCCCAAATACTTAAAATTTTGGTTAATTTAAAATTTTTTCAACCATATTTTAAAAGAAATTTTACAAAAATTTTAACCTGTCCCTTTTTTAAAACCCATGGGTTTTTTGGGTCAGCAATTTTCTGAAACTAAAAAAAAAATTTTTTTTTTAATTGGTTAATAATTTTAGGAAATATTTTACCTGTTTTTTTTCAAATCCCTTTCTAAAAATTTGTTGCTAACCCAATGTGTTTTTTAAAAAAATAAGGGAAAACAAAAAGGTTTTCCCCGGGGGAGACAAACCCCAACCCAACAAAAAAACCTTTTTCCTTTTCCCCAGGGGGAAAATTTCAAAAATCATTAAAATTTGTTTTAAAAAAACAATATTTTAAACCGTCTTTCTTGAAAAAACACAAAGTTTACCCAAAGTTTTTTAAAACAACTTTTACCCTTTTAAAAGTATTAAAGATTTTTTTCCCCGAACCATTTAAAGCTTTTCAAAAACTTCAAAACCCAAAAATTTTTTTTTCCCTTCCTTTTTTTTTTTTTTTAAACCCTTTTCCCTTTGTTTAAAATTGACCCTGTTAATTTTTTTCTTCTTCTTTTTTTGCCTTCTAAAATTTTTTTTGTTTTCAACAGTGTTTATTTTTTTCTTCTTAAAATTAATTTATCATTTTTTATTTCTAAAAATTTTAAATTTTTTTTTTAATTTTTTTTTGTTTTTTTTCCCTTTTTTAAACCCCCTGAATAAATAGCCTTTTGACCATTTTCCCTAACCTTTTTTCTTTTCAAAAAATTAAAACATTTTAAAAAAAATTTTAAATTTTTGGTTAGGGGGAAAATTACAATTAATAAAATTAACCAACCCCAGGCCCCCAAAAAATCAAGCAAAATTTCAACCCCAAGCCAAAAATTTTCCTTTTTTTTAAAATTTAAAATAAAAGGGGTCCCCCCCCCCCCCCACCCCAACTCCAAACCAAAAACACCTCAATTTTGGGGGGCATTTTCCTACCTTTAAAGTTTTCCAGGGCAAACCGCCCTAACTTTTCAAAGTTTATAAGGGAAAATTTGAAATGATTGTTTGTTTTTTTTTTTTTTTGTTTGTTTTTCTTTCATTAATTGAATTTTGTTAATTTATTAAATCTTTGCTTCCTCAGGGGTTTTTTCTCTAAAAATTTTGTCTTGGGGTTTTTCCACTTGCCTTTGGGTTTTCCCTTCTAATTAAGTTTTGCTATTATTTTTTTCCCTTTTACTGCCTCTAAAAACAAAAAACCAAAAATATTTTTTTAAAACCACTTTAAAAAACATCGGTCAAGGTCCGGAAAAACGGACACCCCAAAAAACATCCCCCGAACCCAAAACAAAAAAAACAAAACTTTTCCCCCAAAAAAAAAAACAATGAAACCCCAACAAACCAACAAAAAAAAACCAAACACAAACACAAAAACCCCTCCCACACATACACAAACACACAAACACAAAAGCACACAAAACCACACACAAACACACAAACACACAAACACACATACACACACACAAAACCCACACACACACATACACACACACAACACGCACCACGCACGCACACACAACACACACCAACACACAAACCACACACAAAACACACACACACACACAAAACACACAAGCACACACATACACACACACACACACAAACACACACACACATACACACACACATACACACACACATACAACACACACCCCACACACAAACACAAACACAAACAAACAAACACAAACACACACATACAAACACATACCCACACCCTAAACAAACACACAAACACAACACAAGCACAACACCACAACAAACACACAACACACACACAAAACACACACACACAAACCACACACACAACACACACAACACACACACACACACGCACAGCACGCACGCACACAACACACACACACAAACCACACACACACACAAGCACACACATACACACACACACACACAAACACACACACACACACAATACACACACACATACACACACACACAACACACTCACGCCTACACACACAAACACACACACACACACACAAACACACACACACACACACACACCACAAACACACACACACATACACACACACACACACACACACACACACACACCACAACACACACACACACACACACACACACAAACACACACACACACACACACACACACACACAACACACACACACACAACACACACACACACAAACACAACAACACCAAACACACACACACACACACACACACACACACACACACAACACACACAACACACAACATACAACACACACACACACACACACACACACACACACCACAACATACACACACACATACATAACACACACACACACCCACAACACAAACACACACAACACACATACCACACACACACATACACACACACACACACACATACAACACACACACACACACACACACACACACACAACACACACACACACGTACTGACCGGGACTGCAGGTGACCTGCTGGCAGAAGAGGACATTCTCATCGGAGTTGTCGCCGCAGTCGTTGTCGCCGTCACACATGTAGCGCCGGATGATGCACAGGTTGTTGGTGGGACACTTCACCTCGTTGGGGGGACAGGTCCTCGGCGCTAAAAAACCATGTATCATAATGATGATGATAATAATAGTCATAATAGAGGTATAATGGTGAGGAATAATAATAATAATAATAATAATAATAATAATAATGATGATGATGATGATAATAATGATGATGATAATAATAATAATAATAATAATAATAATAATAATAATAATAATAATAATAATAATAATAATAATAATAATAATAATAATAATAATAATAATAGTAATAATGTATGGAATTTATATAGCGCTGAATCTGAATAGAGCAATGACGATGATTATGATGGTGATGCTACTACTGCTACTACTACTACTAGGAGGAGGAGTAGTAGTAGTAGTAGTAGTAGTAGCAGCAGCAGCAGCAGCAGCAGCAGCAGTGCATAGTAGAGTAGTAGTAGTAGTAGTAGTAGTAGTAGTAGTAGTAGTAGTAGTAGTAGTAGTAGTAGTAGTAGTAGTAGTAGTAGTAGTAGTGCTGTTGCTGCTGCTGCTGCTGCTGCTGCTGCTGCGACTGATGCTGCTACTGATGCTAATAACAGTACTGATAATACGTTAATGATGATATGTTAGCACATTGTTTTATGTATTCCCACTATTTTAGGAAGAGACTTACTTTTTTTTAGATTTCAACCTGTTCAAGCACGCAGCAGTATATGTAAAATCAAATTATTTGAAAATAACACAGAAACAAACATAATTATACTGAAAAAGACTTCCATCAGATTATTCTAGTCATTGAACATATAGTGTTTGTGGGTATGAAATAGAAGGCGTAAGCCAATTGTAAAGCGTTTATACCATAAGAATCAATAAGTGAGTTGATAAATGCATACATCTGAATGAAATATTTTACCTGCCTTTTATTGTGTTAAAGGACATTATTATTTGATAATGATAATGATAACAATGACTCGACTTCATACACATCTTCACGACACTACACGAGTCCCTTAACAAGGAATAGTCGTACGGGTACTGCACTGACAAGAACACCAACTGTCTCTATTTGTAGCGAGCATATGCCAGTGCCTGGGTCTCAACAAAGCTCTTCTGAGTCCGTCTAGTGATGTTATCTACTTTTAAGTCGATTCAAGATCCATTAATTTGGAATGCACTACCTAACTGTTGAGGGGGGGTGGAGTGGTAAGATAATCGCGAAAACCTCACCACTTATGTACCTCTGAGTTCTAGCCGAGGGACGAAAAAAGTCCATTCAATGAAGTTATCTACCCATTTCTTCTTGTCTAAAGTTAGAATGGATTTCTAAAAACAAACAAAAAATATAAATGTTAATGAATCACTCACGGCAGTTGAGCTCATCCGTCCTGTTGCCGTCCCTGCAGTTGTCCACGCCGTTGCACTTGAGCGAGGTGTCGATGCAGAAGTGGTTCTGGCAGGTGAACTGGTTGGAGCTGCAGGTGGGGTACTCTGCACACGTCCACAGCCGTGGTCATCACTCTCAGCTCACCAACAACAAAGGCAACAGTGATTAACACTGTGACAAGGCTTAGAGCAGCATTAACATTGACAGAAAGTCATGATGAAGACGATAATGTTGGAAACCTTTATAGTGCGCACACACGTACACTCACACACATACACATATACACATTCACACACAGACACAGACACAGACGCGCGCACGCACACAACACACACACACACACACACACACACACACACACACACACACACACATCACACACCACACACACACACACACACGGTGTGAGTGGGGGAGGGAAAATAATGGTTTTAGAAGCTGAAAAAGAAACATATAAATTTAGAGCCCAATTTTCAAATACCTCAACAATTTTTTCAACTCCTTTATAAAAATATAAACAAACCAAACAAACGGAATGTGAACAGTTCTACAAAACTTTTAAGAACAACAAACAAAGGTTAATCAGAACACCTCAACTATCAAAGTAACCCACAAGATAAGTGACCTGATTCCTTCCTTCCCCAGCAGTCGTTGGGGCCTGCAATTAATTTTGTAGGCAGCGTACTTTGGGCAAGCTCAACCAGGCGGAGCCCATCCCTCTCAAGGCGGCATGGTGCATGCTGGGTTTGTTGTTATTATTCATCCCAAAGGCCGCAGCTGGCCTACTCTTCTACGAAAAGCAGATGAGCCTTTAATGTGTACACGTTAATTTTTCACGCGTACGCATTCTGGATCTGGTTGTATCACCTTCACATTCACCTATCCCATAGTTCCGGAGATCGTGGGGGCACCACTGAAGATTTTTCAACCAGCTTCCCCCACTCCTCGAGGTCCTCTGCTTTCCATAGCAATAGTTCCACTCAAGGCTAGCCCACTCTCTGATGTTGTCTTCCCATCGTTTTCTCTGTCTGCCTCTTCGTCTCCCACCTGGTTGTACGGTCTCATCCAAAGAACATAACGGGGAGTGGAGTCCGTGCTAATTTCAACTCAAGCGGAGAAAACTTCCTCGACACAGACACTTCATGGAAACTGGAACTCAAGGCTTCGGATGCCGTCAGATCACGAGTACACGCTCTAACCACTTGGCCATTCACTCCCCTGCAAAAAAAATAGGCAGATCATTCTATTTTACTGTAGGAACTCACCACACCCCTCCTCGTCGGAGTTGTCCCTGCAGTCATTGTCAAAATCACAGCGGTAGCGCAGAGGGACGCAGCGGCCATTGTTGCAGTGGAAGTACTTGGGGTCACACGTGTGCATGGCTGAAACGATACCGTTAATGTCATCTTTTTTTTTACGTGACGGGTGAGTGTTTACAACAAACAAAGGAAAACAGAAGAATGGAGTTGTTTCCCTCCCTCGACTAGAACTCTGAGGCTGACAAATGCTGAAATGTTGCATCATTATTCGACTGTTTTTACCCACCATGAAGGTGGCCGAATTCCAACTACGGGGAAAAGGATGGATAAATGCATAGCTTTGCGTGTTGCACAGTTCAGCAAAGATGATGCATCAAAATCAATTTGAAGAAAGATCTTATGAGCGAGTCAATAACTTAAGTAATTATTGAAAACAAATTTCTATGAAAAACTGCCTGGTTTTACTTGATATGAACACAGGGACGCCTGTACTTTTCACGCACACGCGCGTGCACGCGCATAGTGATGTGCACCATTTTGTGCATACGGTAGCGAGCATGCCAATATAGTCCGGAATGTGTCTAAACAATGTATGAAACAGACTATTTGCTTCTTTGAAAGGAAAATGAATGCTTACTAGTAAAGCCCTTTCATCTCAGTAAAGAATGCCTTCATAATCAAACATACGGCCTGGTAATGATCTGAGGTACAGAGGCAGGCTAAAGGCTTTTTTCAGACATTGATGTAAGCAAAGCACTTTGCACTACAGTAAAGTGCGGTATTGTTTGAAATGCGTATGTATAAAGTGTCTTCACCCATGGCACGCTCCATAATTTAGCCATTCGTATCCTTTAACGTCGGAGTAAGGTGTCCCATAACCTAGG